>JAQNBH010000009.1:3912802-3991282 GCA_028752905.1 Cladorhizidae sp. MBARI D1340-BT2 | reverse complement strand
GGTTTATATTCCTGCAGTGCATGAGTCAGAGTTGGTTTATATTCCTGCAGTGCATTGAGTCAGAGTTGGTTTATATTCCTGCAGTGCATGAGTCAGAGTTGGTTTATATTCCTGCAGTGCATGAGTCAGAGTTGGTTTATATTCCTGCAGTGCATGAGTCAGAGTTGGTTTATATTCCTGCAGTGCATGAGTCAGAGTTGGGTTTATATTCCTGCAGTGCATGAGTCAGAGTTGGTTTATATTCCTGCAGTGCATGAGTCAGAGTTGGTTTATATTCCTGCAGTGCATGAGTCAGAGTTGGTTTATATTCCTGCAGTGCATGAGTCAGAGTTGGTTTATATTCCTGCAGTGCATGAGTCAGAGTTGGTTTATATTCTGCAGTGCATGAGTCAGAGTTGGTTATATTCCTGCAGTGCATGAGTCAGAGTTGGTTTATATTCCTGCAGTGCATGAGTCAGAGTTGGTTTATATTCCTGCAGTGCATGAGTCAGAGTTGGTTTATATTCCTGCAGTGCATGAGTCCAGAGTTGGTTTATATTCCTGCAGTGCATGAGTCAGAGTTGGTTTATATTCCTGCAGTGCATGAGTCAGAGTTGGTTTATATTCCTGCAGTGCATGAGTCAGAGTTGGTTTATATTCCTGCAGTGCATGAGTCAGAGTTGGTTTATATTCCTGCAGTGCATGAGTCAGAGTTGGTTTATATTCCTGCAGTGCATGAGTCAGAGTTGGTTTATATTCCTGCAGTGCATGAGTCAGAGTTGGTTATATTCCTGCAGTGCATGAGTCAGAGTTGGTTTATATTCCTGCAGTGCATGAGTCAGAGTTGGTTTATATTCCTGCAGTGCATGAGTCAGAGTTGGTTTATATTCCTGCAGTGCATGAGCCAGAGTTGGTTTATATTCCTGCAGTGCATGAGTCAGAGTTGGTTTATATTCCTGCAGTGCATGAGTCAGAGTTGGTTTATATTCCTGCAGTGCATGAGCCAGAGTTGGTTTATATTCCTGCAGTGCATGAGTCAGAGTTGGTTTATATTCCTGCAGTGCATGAGTCAGAGTTGGTTTATATTCCTGCAGTGCATGAGTCAGAGTTGGTTTATATTCCTGCAGTGCATGAGTCAGAGTTGGTTTATATTCCTGCAGTGCATGAGTCAGAGTTGGTTTATATTCCTGCAGTGCATGAGTCAGAGTTGGTTTATATTCCTGCAGTGCATGAGTCAGAGTTGGTTTATATTCCTGCAGTGCATGAGTCAGAGTTGGTTTATATTCCTGCAGTGCATGAGTCAGAGTTGGTTTATATTCCTGCAGTGCATGAGTCAGAGTTGGTTTATATTCCTGCAGTGCATGAGTCAGAGTTGGTTTATATTCCTGCAGTGCATGAGTCAGAGTTGGTTTATATTCCTGCAGTGCATGAGTCAGAGTTGGTTTATATTCCTGCAGTGCATGAGTCAGAGTTGGTTTATATTCCTGCAGTGCATGAGTCAGAGTTGGTTTATATTCCTGCAGTGCATGAGTCAGAGTTGGTTTATATTCCTGCAGTGCATGAGTCAGAGTTGGTTTATATTCCTGCAGTGCATGAGTCAGAGTTGGTTTATATTCCTGCAGTGCATGAGTCAGAGTTGGTTTATATTCCTGCAGTGCATGAGTCAGAGTTGGTTTATATTCCTGCAGTGCATGAGTCAGAGTTGGTTTATATTCCTGCAGTGCATGAGTCAGAGTTGGTTTATATTCCTGCAGTGCATGAGTCAGAGTTGGTTTATATTCCTGCAGTGCATGAGTCAGAGTTGGTTTATATTCCTGCAGTGCATGAGTCAGAGTTGGTTTATATTCCTGCAGTGCATGAGTCAGAGTTGGTTTATATTCCTGCAGTGCATGAGTCAGAGTTGGTTTATATTCCTGCAGTGCATGAGCCAGAGTTGGTTTATATTCCTGCAGTGCATGAGTCAGAGTTGGTTTATATTCCTGCAGTGCATGAGTCAGAGTTGGTTTATATTCCTGCAGTGCATGAGTCAGAGTTGGTTTATATTCCTGCAGTGCATGAGTCAGAGTTGGTTTATATTCCTGCAGTGCATGAGTCAGAGTTGGTTTATATTCCTGCAGTGCATGAGTCAGAGTTGGTTTATATTCCTGCAGTGCATGAGTCAGAGTTGGTTTATATTCCTGCAGTGCATGAGTCAGAGTTGGTTTATATTCCTGCAGTGCATGAGTCAGAGTTGGTTTATATTCCTGCAGTGCATGAGTCAGAGTTGGTTTATATTCCTGCAGTGCATGAGTCAGAGTTGGTTTATATTCCTGCAGTGCATGAGTCAGAGTTGGTTTATATTCCTGCAGTGCATGAGTCAGAGTTGGTTTATATTCCTGCAGTGCATGAGTCAGAGTTGGTTTATATTCCTGCAGTGCATGAGTCAGAGTTGGTTTATATTCCTGCAGTGCATGAGTCAGAGTTGGTTTATATTCCTGCAGTGCATGAGTCAGAGTTGGTTTATATTCCTGCAGTGCATGAGTCAGAGTTGGTTTATATTCCTGCAGTGCATGAGTCAGAGTTGGTTTATATTCCTGCAGTGCATGAGTCAGAGTTGGTTTATATTCCTGCAGTGCATGAGTCAGAGTTGGTTTATATTCCTGCAGTGCATGAGTCAGAGTTGGTTTATATTCCTGCAGTGCATGAGTCAGAGTTGGTTTATATTCCTGCAGTGCATGAGTCAGAGTTGGTTTATATTCCTGCAGTGCATGAGTCAGAGTTGGTTTATATTCCTGCAGTGCATGAGTCAGAGTTGGTTTATATTCCTGCAGTGCATGAGTCAGAGTTGGTTTATATTCCTGCAGTGCATGAGTCAGAGTTGGTTTATATTCCTGCAGTGCATGAGTCAGAGTTGGTTTATATTCCTGCAGTGCATGAGTCAGAGTTGGTTTATATTCCTGCAGTGCATGAGTCAGAGTTGGTTTATATTCCTGCAGTGCATGAGTCAGAGTTGGTTTATATTCCTGCAGTGCATGAGTCAGAGTTGGTTTATATTCCTGCAGTGCATGAGTCAGAGTTGGTTTATATTCCTGCAGTGCATGAGTCAGAGTTGGTTTATATTCCTGCAGTGCATGAGTCAGAGTTGGTTTATATTCCTGCAGTGCATGAGTCAGAGTTGGTTTATATTCCTGCAGTGCATGAGTCAGAGTTGGTTTATATTCCTGCAGTGCATGAGTCAGAGTTGGTTTATATTCCTGCAGTGCATGAGTCAGAGTTGGTTTATATTCCTGCAGTGCATGAGTCAGAGTTGGTTTATATTCCTGCAGTGCATGAGTCAGAGTTGGTTTATATTCCTGCAGTGCATGAGTCCAGAGTTGGTTTATATTCCTGCAGTGCATGAGTCAGAGTTGGTTTATATTCCTGCAGTGCATGAGTCAGAGTTGGTTTATATTCCTGCAGTGCATGAGTCAGAGTTGGTTTATATTCCTGCAGTGCATGAGTCAGAGTTGGTTTATATTCCTGCAGTGCATGAGTCAGAGTTGGTTTATATTCCTGCAGTGCATGAGTCAGAGTTGGTTTATATTCCTGCAGTGCATGAGTCAGAGTTGGTTTATATTCCTGCAGTGCATGAGTCAGAGTTGGTTTATATTCCTGCAGTGCATGAGTCAGAGTTGGTTTATATTCCTGCAGTGCATGAGTCAGAGTTGGTTTATATTCCTGCAGTGCATGAGTCAGAGTTGGTTTATATTCCTGCAGTGCATGAGTCAGAGTTGGTTTATATTCCTGCAGTGCATGAGTCAGAGTTGGTTTATATTCCTGCAGTGCATGAGTCAGAGTTGGTTTATATTCCTGCAGTGCATGAGTCAGAGTTGGTTTATATTCCTGCAGTGCATGAGTCAGAGTTGGTTTATATTCCTGCAGTGCATGAGTCAGAGTTGGTTTATATTCCTGCAGTGCATGAGTCAGAGTTGGTTTATATTCCTGCAGTGCATGAGTCAGAGTTGGTTTATATTCCTGCAGTGCATGAGTCAGAGTTGGTTTATATTCCTGCAGTGCATGAGTCAGAGTTGGTTTATATTCCTGCAGTGCATGAGTCAGAGTTGGTTTATATTCCTGCAGTGCATGAGTCAGAGTTGGTTTATATTCCTGCAGTGCATGAGTCAGAGTTGGTTTATATTCCTGCAGTGCATGAGTCAGAGTTGGTTTATATTCCTGCAGTGCATGAGTCAGAGTTGGTTTATATTCCTGCAGTGCATGAGTCAGAGTTGGTTTATATTCCTGCAGTGCATGAGTCAGAGTTGGTTTATATTCCTGCAGTGCATGAGTCAGAGTTGGTTTATATTCCTGCAGTGCATGAGTCAGAGTTGGTTTATATTCCTGCAGTGCATGAGTCAGAGTTGGTTTATATTCCTGCAGTGCATGAGTCAGAGTTGGTTTATATTCCTGCAGTGCATGAGTCAGAGTTGGTTTATATTCCTGCAGTGCATGAGTCAGAGTTGGTTTATATTCCTGCAGTGCATGAGTCAGAGTTGGTTTATATTCCTGCAGTGCATGAGTCAGAGTTGGTTTATATTCCTGCAGTGCATGAGTCAGAGTTGGTTTATATTCCTGCAGTGCATGAGTCAGAGTTGGTTTATATTCCTGCAGTGCATGAGTCAGAGTTGGTTTATATTCCTGCAGTGCATGAGTCAGAGTTGGTTTATATTCCTGCAGTGCATGAGTCAGAGTTGGTTTATATTCCTGCAGTGCATGAGTCAGAGTTGGTTTATATTCCTGCAGTGCATGAGTCAGAGTTGGTTTATATTCCTGCAGTGCATGAGTCAGAGTTGGTTTATATTCCTGCAGTGCATGAGTCAGAGTTGGTTTATATTCCTGCAGTGCATGAGTCAGAGTTGGTTTATATTCCTGCAGTGCATGAGTCAGAGTTGGTTTATATTCCTGCAGTGCATGAGTCAGAGTTGGTTTATATTCCTGCAGTGCATGAGTCAGAGTTGGTTTATATTCCTGCAGTGCATGAGTCAGAGTTGGTTTATATTCCTGCAGTGCATGAGTCAGAGTTGGTTTATATTCCTGCAGTGCATGAGTCAGAGTTGGTTTATATTCCTGCAGTGCATGAGTCAGAGTTGGTTTATATTCCTGCAGTGCATGAGTCAGAGTTGGTTTATATTCCTGCAGTGCATGAGTCAGAGTTGGTTTATATTCCTGCAGTGCATGAGTCAGAGTTGGTTTATATTCCTGCAGTGCATGAGTCAGAGTTGGTTTATATTCCTGCAGTGCATGAGTCAGAGTTGGTTTATATTCCTGCAGTGCATGAGTCAGAGTTGGTTTATATTCCTGCAGTGCATGAGTCAGAGTTGGTTTATATTCCTGCAGTGCATGAGTCAGAGTTGGTTTATATTCCTGCAGTGCATGAGTCAGAGTTGGTTTATATTCCTGCAGTGCATGAGTCAGAGTTGGTTTATATTCCTGCAGTGCATGAGTCAGAGTTGGTTTATATTCCTGCAGTGCATGAGTCAGAGTTGGTTTATATTCCTGCAGTGCATGAGTCAGAGTTGGTTTATATTCCTGCAGTGCATGAGTCAGAGTTGGTTTATATTCCTGCAGTGCATGAGTCAGAGTTGGTTTATATTCCTGCAGTGCATGAGTCAGAGTTGGTTTATATTCCTGCAGTGCATGAGTCAGAGTTGGTTTATATTCCTGCAGTGCATGAGTCAGAGTTGGTTTATATTCCTGCAGTGCATGAGTCAGAGTTGGTTTATATTCCTGCAGTGCATGAGTCAGAGTTGGTTTATATTCCTGCAGTGCATGAGTCAGAGTTGGTTTATATTCCTGCAGTGCATGAGTCAGAGTTGGTTTATATTCCTGCAGTGCATGAGTCAGAGTTGGTTTATATTCCTGCAGTGCATGAGTCAGAGTTGGTTTATATTCCTGCAGTGCATGAGTCAGAGTTGGTTTATATTCCTGCAGTGCATGAGTCAGAGTTGGTTTATATTCCTGCAGTGCATGAGTCAGAGTTGGTTTATATTCCTGCAGTGCATGAGTCAGAGTTGGTTTATATTCCTGCAGTGCATGAGTCAGAGTTGGTTTATATTCCTGCAGTGCATGAGTCAGAGTTGGTTTATATTCCTGCAGTGCATGAGTCAGAGTTGGTTTATATTCCTGCAGTGCATGAGTCAGAGTTGGTTTATATTCCTGCAGTGCATGAGTCAGAGTTGGTTTATATTCCTGCAGTGCATGAGTCAGAGTTGGTTTATATTCCTGCAGTGCATGAGTCAGAGTTGGTTTATATTCCTGCAGTGCATGAGTCAGAGTTGGTTTATATTCCTGCAGTGCATGAGTCAGAGTTGGTTTATATTCCTGCAGTGCATGAGTCAGAGTTGGTTTATATTCCTGCAGTGCATGAGTCAGAGTTGGTTTATATTCCTGCAGTGCATGAGTCAGAGTTGGTTTATATTCCTGCAGTGCATGAGTCAGAGTTGGTTTATATTCCTGCAGTGCATGAGTCAGAGTTGGTTTATATTCCTGCAGTGCATGAGTCAGAGTTGGTTTATATTCCTGCAGTGCATGAGTCAGAGTTGGTTTATATTCCTGCAGTGCATGAGTCAGAGTTGGTTTATATTCCTGCAGTGCATGAGTCAGAGTTGGTTTATATTCCTGCAGTGCATGAGTCAGAGTTGGTTTATATTCCTGCAGTGCATGAGTCAGAGTTGGTTTATATTCCTGCAGTGCATGAGTCAGAGTTGGTTTATATTCCTGCAGTGCATGAGTCAGAGTTGGTTTATATTCCTGCAGTGCATGAGTCAGAGTTGGTTTATATTCCTGCAGTGCATGAGTCAGAGTTGGTTTATATTCCTGCAGTGCATGAGTCAGAGTTGGTTTATATTCCTGCAGTGCATGAGTCAGAGTTGGTTTATATTCCTGCAGTGCATGAGTCAGAGTTGGTTTATATTCCTGCAGTGCATGAGTCAGAGTTGGTTTATATTCCTGCAGTGCATGAGTCAGAGTTGGTTTATATTCCTGCAGTGCATGAGTCAGAGTTGGTTTATATTCCTGCAGTGCATGAGTCAGAGTTGGTTTATATTCCTGCAGTGCATGAGTCAGAGTTGGTTTATATTCCTGCAGTGCATGAGTCAGAGTTGGTTTATATTCCTGCAGTGCATGAGTCAGAGTTGGTTTATATTCCTGCAGTGCATGAGTCAGAGTTGGTTTATATTCCTGCAGTGCATGAGTCAGAGTTGGTTTATATTCCTGCAGTGCATGCAGTTCAGTGCATGAGTCAGAGTTGGTTTATATTCCTGCAGTGCATGAGTCAGAGTTGGTTTATATTCCTGCAGTGCATGAGTCAGAGTTGGTTTATATTCCTGCAGTGCATGAGTCAGAGTTGGTTTATATTCCTGCAGTGCATGAGTCAGAGTTGGTTTATA
This sequence comes from Cladorhizidae sp. MBARI D1340-BT2, assembly GCA_028752905.1. Lineage (NCBI taxonomy): Eukaryota > Metazoa > Porifera > Demospongiae > Poecilosclerida > Cladorhizidae > Cladorhizidae sp. MBARI D1340-BT2. The sequence goes on along the minus strand of JAQNBH010000009.1, from coordinate 3,983,900 downwards.
TTCCTGCAGTGCATGAGTCAGAGTTGGTTTATATTCCTGCAGTGCATGAGTCAGAGTTGGTTTATATTCCTGCAGTGCATGAGTCAGAGTTGGTTTATATTCCTGCAGTGCATGAGTCAGAGTTGGTTTATATTCCTGCAGTGCATGAGTCAGAGTTGGTTTATATTCTGCAGTGCATGAGTCAGAGTTGGTTTATATTCCTGCAGTGCATGAGTCAGAGTTGGTTTATATTCCTGCAGTGCATGAGTCAGAGTTGGTTTATATTCCTGCAGTGCATGAGTCAGAGTTGGTTTATATTCCTGCAGTGCATGAGTCAGAGTTGGTTTATATTCCTGCAGTGCATGAGTCAGAGTTGGTTTATATTCCTGCAGTGCATGAGTCAGAGTTGGTTTATATTCCTGCAGTGCATGAGCCAGAGTTGGTTTATATTCCTGCAGTGCATGAGTCAGAGTTGGTTTATATTCCTGCAGTGCATGAGTCAGAGTTGGTTTATATTCCTGCAGTGCATGAGTCAGAGTTGGTTTATATTCCTGCAGTGCATGAGTCAGAGTTGGTTTATATTCCTGCAGTGCATGAGTCAGAGTTGGTTTATATTCCTGCAGTGCATGAGTCAGAGTTGGTTTATATTCCTGCAGTGCATGAGTCAGAGTTGGTTTATATTCCTGCAGTGCATGAGTCAGAGTTGGTTTATATTCCTGCAGTGCATGAGTCAGAGTTGGTTTATATTCCTGCAGTGCATGAGTCAGAGTTGGTTTATATTCCTGCAGTGCATGAGTCAGAGTTGGTTTATATTCCTGCAGTGCATGAGTCAGAGTTGGTTTATATTCCTGCAGTGCATGAGTCAGAGTTGGTTTATATTCCTGCAGTGCATGAGTCAGAGTTGGTTTATATTCCTGCAGTGCATGAGTCAGAGTTGGTTTATATTCCTGCAGTGCATGAGTCAGAGTTGGTTTATATTCCTGCAGTGCATGAGTCAGAGTTGGTTTATATTCCTGCAGTGCATGAGTCAGAGTTGGTTTATATTCCTGCAGTGCATGAGTCAGAGTTGGTTTATATTCCTGCAGTGCATGAGCCAGAGTTGGTTTATATTCCTGCAGTGCATGAGTCAGAGTTGGTTTATATTCCTGCAGTGCATGAGTCAGAGTTGGTTTATATTCCTGCAGTGCATGAGCCAGAGTTGGTTTATATTCCTGCAGTGCATGAGTCAGAGTTGGTTTATATTCCTGCAGTGCATGAGTCAGAGTTGGTTTATATTCCTGCAGTGCATGAGTCAGAGTTGGTTTATATTCCTGCAGTGCATGAGTCAGAGTTGGTTTATATTCCTGCAGTGCATGAGTCCAGAGTTGGTTTATATTCCTGCAGTGCATGAGTCAGAGTTGGTTTATATTCCTGCAGTGCATGAGTCAGAGTTGGTTTATATTCCTGCAGTGCATGAGTCAGAGTTGGTTTATATTCCTGCAGTGCATGAGTCAGAGTTGGTTTATATTCCTGCAGTGCATGAGTCAGAGTTGGTTTATATTCCTGCAGTGCATGAGTCAGAGTTGGTTTATATTCCTGCAGTGCATGAGTCAGAGTTGGTTTATATTCCTGCAGTGCATGAGTCAGAGTTGGTTTATATTCCTGCAGTGCATGAGTCAGAGTTGGTTTATATTCCTGCAGTGCATGAGTCCAGAGTTGGTTTATATTCCTGCAGTGCATGAGTCAGAGTTGGTTTATATTCCTGCAGTGCATGAGTCAGAGTTGGTTTATATTCCTGCAGTGCATGAGTCAGAGTTGGTTTATATTCCTGCAGTGCATGAGTCAGAGTTGGTTTATATTCCTGCAGTGCATGAGTCAGAGTTGGTTTATATTCCTGCAGTGCATGAGTCAGAGTTGGTTTATATTCCTGCAGTGCATGAGTCAGAGTTGGTTTATATTCCTGCAGTGCATGAGTCAGAGTTGGTTTATATTCCTGCAGTGCATGAGCTCAGAGTGGGTTTATATTCCTGCAGTGCATGAGTCAGAGTTGGTTTATATTCCTGCAGTGCATGAGTCAGAGTTGGTTTATATTCCTGCAGTGCATGAGTCAGAGTTGGTTTATATTCCTGCAGTGCATGAGTCAGAGTTGGTTTATATTCCTGCAGTGCATGAGTCAGAGTTGGTTTATATTCCTGCAGTGCATGAGTCAGAGTTGGTTTATATTCCTGCAGTGCATGAGTCAGAGTTGGTTTATATTCCTGCAGTGCATGAGTCAGAGTTGGTTTATATTCCTGCAGTGCATGAGTCAGAGTTGGTTTATATTCCTGCAGTGCATGAGTCAGAGTTGGTTTATATTCCTGCAGTGCATGAGTCAGAGTTGGTTTATATTCCTGCAGTGCATGAGTCAGAGTTGGTTTATATTCCTGCAGTGCATGAGTCAGAGTTGGTTTATATTCCTGCAGTGCATGAGCCAGAGTTGGTTTATATTCCTGCAGTGCATGAGCCAGAGTTGGTTTATATTCCTGCAGTGCATGAGCCAGAGTTGGTTTATATTCCTGCAGTGCATGAGTCAGAGTTGGTTTATATTCCTGCAGTGCATGAGTCAGAGTTGGTTTATATTCCTGCAGTGCATGAGTCAGAGTTGGTTTATATTCCTGCAGTGCATGAGTCAGAGTTGGTTTATATTCCTGCAGTGCATGAGTCAGAGTTGGTTTATATTCCTGCAGTGCATGAGTCAGAGTTGGTTTATATTCCTGCAGTGCATGAGTCAGAGTTGGTTTATATTCCTGCAGTGCATGAGTCAGAGTTGGTTTATATTCCTGCAGTGCATGAGTCAGAGTTGGTTTATATTCCTGCAGTGCATGAGCCAGAGTTGGTTTATATTCCTGTAGTGCATGAGTCAGAGTTGGTTTATATTCCTGCAGTGCATGAGTCAGAGTTGGTTTATATTCCTGCAGTGCATGAGTCAGAGTTGGTTTATATTCCTGCAGTGCATGAGTCAGAGTTGGTTTATATTCCTGCAGTGCATGAGTCAGAGTTGGTTTATATTCCTGCAGTGCATGAGTCAGAGTTGGTTTATATTCTTGCAGTGCACAGTAAATATTGTGATATTTTGTGCACGGACAGACATCCTACCTACACACATAGCCAGACACACTCCATTGCCTTACTGCTTCACGCATGCATGGTGCAGCTAATTAGACCACCCTTTGATGCCACTTTGACTTTGTTCCTAGCTAATTATCACATGAGTTTCCAATGCAGCACCCTCTGTAGTAGGGCAATACTAAATGATGCTGATATGCACGACCTGGTCAGCTACTGATTCATGATCAATGCATAAATATTTTGTTCACTGCCAGCCGAGTCTAGAAAATCCTCAAGCCAACATGCTCCAGCTGCTCATAATGACACCATAATGTCACATGCTCATAATTATACCATGTCACATGCTCATAATTACACCATGTCACATGCTCATAATTATACCATGTCACATGGCCATACCACATGCTCCATGCTTGTCTGTCACATGCTCACAATTACACCATGTCACATGGCCATACCACATGCTCCATGCTTGTCTGTCACATGCTCATAATGAAACCACAGGAATATGTATAGCTACAGGTGGAGGCATGGTACTGGCCAATGAGAGATAGAGAAGGATAATGTCAATTAATCTTTAGGGGCATAGCGGCATTTTTCTGTTAATTAGCCTTGTTAATGAACTTTTCTCAGAATATTCACAATTTTTGCATACCTCCTTCTCAAACATTATTTGCATTTCCAAACTGCCCCTCCCCCATAGAGCCGCATGCACACTTGCAGCTTCCTGATGTGCTGCTGCTCTGTGCTCTAGTCATAACACACACAATACAGCAATCCTCAACTAGGCCAGCCAAGTCTAGCGACTGCTTTCTCCCCTCCTCTGGGACTGCCACTTCCCTTTGATGTTGCTCAGCACAATTTTTTGTTATCCCTTGATTACACTTCAAAAGCAAACAACAATATTCATAGTTCACAATGACATTCATGGAGCCACCAGGCCCTTTGATCTTGTGTGGGCCAACATCTTTGATCTCAATTAATACTAATCCATGCCATGGGCTAGGTAGAATGTGATTTGATGTGGGAATCAACTACTCAGTACTATCAGCTGAGCTCACTCATAGGAATGTGGGCTTGCCACCTTATAAGGCAGCCTATCAAGCCTTGTCTTGGAGCCAACACGTCCTGCACATAAGAGACTCCCAGGCGCATATCCTGGCATATAGAAGACTACCAAAGCACGTTTCCTGGCATATGTAATACTCTACATGATGCATGCGATTCACGCAATAATCACTTAGCCATACAATGCTGCTGTTCCTGCAGAGAGCCACTGGATTTGGGTAGCATCAGAGACTGGCCGTGTGATGTTTTGGCAGGGTTCCACCCACACAGAGTCCAGGCAGCTACAAATATAGTCAAGCTAGACCCAAATCCATAGTTGAAGAACTTGATCGTTTCATGGTGTCAGCACTGGAGTGAAAATAACAAACCCACCTGCCTGTAAGATCACCAACAGTGCGTAGAGCCAGGAGAGCAAACAAAGGCAGGTCATTGGAATCCTCACAGCAGGTCAAGCACTTGATGGGTGGATTATTTAATGTGCTAAGCAAGGCCACAGTATGGAAGCCAGAGATTCCAAGATAGGAATTCAAGCAGCTGCTCCTAGGCAGGCACCAATGCATGCAATGGATGTGCAGGGTGGCAGGGTTATGGTCAGTAACTGATACTTTGGGTGGTAATGCTAACACTTACATAATTAAATGACTGCTAGTAAAAGTTGACTAGAGAGCCCCATTTAGGAGTAGTTAGCGATTGTTTATGCAAGGGAGGCACATTATACAGAGGCACAGAGGTGTGTGTGTATGTGTGAGTGTGTGCATTTGAGTGTGTTTGAATTGTGTGAGCGAGTGCGTTTGAGTGTGTTTGTGTGTGTGTGTTGTGTGTGTGTTGTGTGTGTGTGTGTGTGTAAGGATGCAGTGTCCACTGACAATCAAGGTAGAGCAAGGAGTCATCAATGCAGTGTGGATGTAATGGAGGTGGAGTCCTATGAGCGTACTAGCTGTACCAAATATAGACAGCTAGTAAAAGTGAAACCTGATACAGGATAATGACGACCAAGGTGTTTTCATCAGCACATGGAGGTAATAAAGATAAAATCCTATATCCTAGACACACGTAACTTTAATAATTATACAAACACGTGTTCTAGCTGCTTCAGCAGTAACATGGAACATGATCTCACAGGTATGCCCAGCAGGAGCAGGACTAAAGCTCTAGCCAAGGCTCGTAGGGAACCTTCCTGTTCCTGTATCACAGCCTTCAGTAGGCTGAATGTGCATACTATCACTGCAGACTTCAGTACACTGGCATGTGCATACCATCACTACAGCCTCCCAGTACACTGGCATGTGCATACTATCACTGCAGACTCCAGTACACTGGCATGTGCATACTATCACTACAGCCTTCAGTACACTGGCATGTGCATACTATCACTACAGCCTTCAGTACACTGGCATGTGCATACCATCACTACAGACTCCCAGTACACTGGCATGTGCATACTATCACTACAGCCTTCAGTACACTGGCATGTGCATACCATCACTACAGACTCCCAGTACACTGGCATGTGCATACTATCACTGCAGCCTTCAGTACACTGGCATGTGCATACTATCACTACAGCCTTCAGTACACTGGCATGTGCATACTATCACTACAGCCTTCAGTACACTGGCATGTGCATACCATCACTACAGACTTCAGTACACTGGCATGTGCATACTATCACTACAGACTCCATTACACTGGCATGTGCATACCATCACTACAGACTCCAGTACATTGGCATGTGCATACCATCACTACAGACTCCAGTACACTGGCATGTGCATACTCTATCACTACAGACTCGAGTACACTGGCATGTGCATACTATCACTGCAGACCCCAGTACACTGGCATGTGTATACCATCACTGCAGCCTTCAGTACACTGGCATGTGCATACTATCACTACAGACCCAGTACACTGGCATGTGCATACTATCACTGCAGCCTCCCAGTACACTGGCATGTGCATACTATCACTGCAGCCTTCAGTAGGCTGAATGTGCATACCATCACTACAGCCTCCCAGTACACTGGCATGTGCATACTATCACTGCAGACTCCAGTACACTGGCATGTGCATACCATCACTACAGCCTTCAGTACACTGGCATGTGCATACCATCACTACAGCCTCCCAGTAAACTGGCATGTGCATACTATCACTGCAGCCTTCAGTAGGCATACAATCACTACAGCCTCCCAGTACACTGGCATGTGCATACTATCACTGCAGACTCTAGTACACTGGCATGTGCATACCATCACTACAGCCTTCAGTACACTGGCATGTGCATACCATCACTACAGCCTCCCAGTAAACTGGTATGTGTATACTATCACTGCAGCCTTCAGTAGGCTGAATGTGCATACAATCACTACAGCCTCCCAGTACACTGGCATGTGCATACCATCACTACAGCCTTCAGTACACTGGCATGTGCATACCATCACTACAGCCTCCCAGTACACTGGCATGTGCATACTATCACTGCAGCCTTCAGTAGGCTGAATGTGCATACAATCACTACAGCCTCCCAGTACACTGGCATGTGCATACTATCACTGCAGACTCTAGTACACTGGCATGTGCATACCATCACTACAGCCTCCAGTACACTGGCATGTGCATACCATCACTACAGCCTCCCAGTAAACTGGCATGTGCATACTATCACTGCAGCCTTCAGTAGGCTGAATGTGCATACAATCACTACAGCCTCCCAGTACACTGGCATGTGCATACCATCACTGCAGACTCTAGTACACTGGCATGTGCATACCATCACTACAGCCTTCAGTACACTGGCATGTGCATACCATCACTACAGCCTCCCAGTAAACTGGCATGTGCATACTATCACTGCAGCCTTCAGTAGGCTGAATGTGCATACAATCACTACAGCCTCCCAGTACACTGGCATGTGCATACTATCACTACAGCCTCCAGTACACTGGCATGTGCATACTATCACTACCGAATCATCAGCATAACCATCAGAATGCTACCGACATCCATAATTACCACTCCCATTTGATTATATAACCCACCGCTCTAACTAGATCTGCCACTCCTAATTAGACTAATTATAACCACTTTCACTAATTAAAACCATGCTATGTGCTTCACTAGCCCCTACTTCTACTTTCCACTCTATTGACAACAGCACTCTATTGACAACAGAAAAGTGGTGACCTTGGTGTGTGCTATTTTTATTCATCCATTGTTCCCACCCCTCCCAAATTCCCTCTTATCCGTCCAGTGCGTCATACTCTAGTGGAACATTTAGAAGAGGTTTAGTTTCCACACGTATGTACGATAAATAGCATCAGGGCAAGGGTGTGGCTTTCACTACACACGACACAATCCACAAGCACCTCCCTGCAAATTCTTCTCTTTAACTACCATACTTTAACTACCATAAAAACACCCCCTATATGGTGCGTTCATATATGCAGTGCAAGTTTGTGTAGCTAACTCTCTATATTGGTGGTGACTTGTGGTGACTTGCTAGAGCCATAGAACTTCAACAGAAGCTTTGGGAGAGGGAGAAAAGGATGACGAGAGAAAAGAGGAAGCAGGTTGCATAGCCACCCCCCTCCCCTCCCCCCCACACACACACAAGTATCTGTCTGCTCTCCGTGCAAGCACAACACCACACTCCACAATTATTTGAGACTTCCATTAACAGTGAATCATAATTTCAAACCCTGTACCTAATGCACAAACCTACATCGTGTTTGATTGTGTCAACACATGCATCTCTGATGTCTTTTTCTGGAAAACAGAGTCGTTAAGTATTTTGGGGAAGAGTTGGAACTTTAGACTTTGCACCCATACAGATGCAAGATGTTTGAGCGTAAACACGATCAGTTCTCTCTCAGGACAGAATAAAATTTGCTCTGGGGGGAAATCAGGAAAGCCTTGAATGAGTTCTAGTTTTGTTCTGTTTGGTCATGTTTAAGGAGGGAGCTACCCTTCTCTCTGTCACTGAAGGAGCTGCTCACGGGAATGTTGGCACACACTTCATTGAAGTCATGACTCAAACTTTCAACATGCCAGTTTTCCATACTAGCACAGGAGGAACCTTCTGCTATTCTCATATCATACTACTAGCACAGGAGGAACCTTCTGCTATTCTCATATCATACTACTAGCACAGGAGGAACCTTCTGCTATTCTCATATCATACTAGCACAGGAGGAACCTTCTGCTATTCTCATATCATACTAGCACAGGAGGAACCTTCTGCTATTCTCATACCACAGGAGGAACCTTCTGCTATTCTCATATCATACTAGCACAGGAGGAACCTTCTGCTATTCTCATATCATACTAGCACAGGAGGAACCTTCTGCTATTCTCATACCACAGGAGGAACCTTCTGCTATTCTCATATCATACTAGCACAGGAGGAACCTTCTGCTATTCTCATATCATACTAGCACAGGAGGAACCTTCTGCTATTCTCATATCATACTAGCACAGGAGGAACCTTCTGCTATTCTCATACCACAGGAGGAACCTTCTGCTATTCTCATATCATACTAGCACAGGAGGAACCTTCTGCTATTCTCATATCATACTAGCACAGGAGGAACCTTCTGCTATTCTCATATCATACTAGCACAGGAGGAACCTTCTGCTATTCTCATATCATACTAGCACAGGAGGAACCTTCTGCTATTCTCATAGCATACTAGCACAGGAGGAACCTTCTGCTATTCTCATATCATACTAGCACAGGAGGAACCTTCTGCTATTCTCATACCATACTAGCACAGGAGGAACCTTCTGCTATTCTCATATCATACTAGCACAGGAGGAACCTTCTGCTATTCTCATATCATACTAGCACAGGAGGAACCTTCTGCTATTCTCATATCATACTAGCACAGGAGGAACCTTCTGCTATTCTCATACAATACTAGCACAGGAGGAACCTTCTGCTATTCTCATATCATACTAGCACAGGAGGAACCTTCTGCTATTCTCATATCATACTAGCACAGGAGGAACCTTCTGCTATTGTATGACTAGCACAGGAGGAACCTTCTGCTATTCTCATATCAGCATCCTTTTTACCACACCCAAAGCACATTCATGCATTATTCATGCGTAAGTTAAGAGAGTTTGTGTCTTGATCTCAACTGCGACTGATCTTCAATATATGCCAGATACACCACACCCAGGTCTGGAATGCTACAAGTCATAAGGTAGTTGTTAACCAAGCATGTTTCTATTTGGCATTCCTAAAAACCTTCCTATAATACGCACTAGAAGTGGTCCAATGATCTGCTTCACATAATAGGCACTAGGGGTGGTCCAATGATCTGCTTCACATAATAGCACTAGGAGTGGTCCAATGATCTGCTTCACATAATAGCACTAGGAGTGGTCCAATGATCTGCTTCACATAATAGCACTAGGAGTGGTCCAATGATCTGCTTCACAGAATAGTACTATGAGTGGTCCAATGATCTGCTTCACATAATAGCACTAGGGGTGGTCCAATGATCTGCTTCACATAATAGCACTAGGAGTGGTCCAATGATCTGCTTCACATAATAAGCACTAGGAGTGGTCCAATGTCTGCTTCACATAATAGCACTAGGGGTGGTCCAATGATCTGCTTCACATAATAGCACTAGGAGTGGTCCAATGATCTGCTTCACATAATAGCACTAGGAGTGGTCCATGATCTGCTTCACATAATAGCACTTCCAATGATCTGCTTCACATAATAGCACTAGGAGTGGTCCAATGATCTGCTTCACATAATAGCACTAGGAGTGGTCCAATGATCTGCTTCACATAATAGCACTAGGAGTGGTCCAATGATCTGCTTCACATAATAGCACTAGGAGTGGTCCAATGATCTGCTTCACATAATAGCACTAGGAGTGGTCCAATGATCTGCTTCCTATAATAGCACTAGGAGTGGTCCAATGATCTGCTTCACATAATAGCACTAGGAGTGGTCCAATGATCTGCTTCACATAATAGCACTAGGAGTGGTCCAATGATCTGCTTCACATAATAGCACTAGGAGTGGTCCAATGATCTGCTTCACATAATAGCACTAGGAGTGGTCCAATGATCTGCTTCCTATAATAGCACTAGGAGTGGTCCAATGATCTGCTTCACATAATAGCACTAGGAGTGGTCCAATGATCTGCTTCACATAATAGCACTAGGAGTGGTCCAATGATCTGCTTCACATAATAGCACTAGGAGTGGTCCAATGATCTGCTTCACATAATAGCACTAGGAGTGGTCCAATGATCTGCTTCCTATAATAGCACTAGGAGTGGTCCAATGATCTGCTTCACATGTAATAGCACTAGGAGTGGTCCAATGATCTGCTTCACATAATAGCACTAGGAGTGGTCCAATGATCTGCTTCACATAATAAGCACTAGGAGTGGTCCAATGATCTGCTTCACATAATAGCACTAGGAGTGGTCCAATGATCTGCTTCACATAATAGCACTAGGAGTGGTCCAATGATCTGCTTCACATAATAGCACTAGGGGTGGTCCAATGATCTGCTTCACATAATAGCACTAGGAGTGGTCCAATGATCTGCTTCACATAATAGCACTAGGAGTGGTCCAATGATCTGCTTCCTATAATAGCACTAGGAGTGGTCCAATGACCTGCTTCACATAATAGCACTAGGAGTGGTCCAATGATCTGCTTCCTATAATAGCACTAGGGGTGGTCCAATGATCTGCTTCACATAATAGCACTAGGAGTGGTCCAATGATCTTCTTCCTATAATAGCACTAGGAGTGGTCCACTGATCTGCTTCAATAATAGCACTAGGAGTGGTCCAATGATCTGCTTCACATATAGCACTAGGAGTGGTCCAATGATCTGCTTCACATAATAGCACTAGGAGTGGTCCAATGATCTGCTTCACATAATAGCACTAGGAGTGGTCCAATGATCTGCTTCACATAATAGCACTAGGAGTGGTCCAATGTCTGCTTCCTATAATAGCACTAGGAGTGGTCCAATGATCTGCTTCACATAATAGCACTAGGAGTGGTCCAATGATCTGCTTCACATAATAGCACTAGGAGTGGTCCAATGTCTGCTTCACATAATAGCACTAGGAGTGGTCCAATGATCTGCTTCACATAATAGCACTAGGGGTGGTCCAATGATCTGCTTCACATAATAGCACTAGGAGTGGTCCAATGATCTGCTTCACATAATAGCACTAGGAGTGGTCCAATGATCTGCTTCACATAATAGCACTAGGAGTGGTCCAATGATCTGCTTCCTATAATAGCACTAGGAGTGGTCCAATGATCTGCTTCACATAATAGCACTAGGAGTGGTCCAATGATCTGCTTCACATAATAGCACTAGGAGTGGTCCAATGATCTGCTTCACATAATAGCACTAGGAGTGGTCCAATGATCTGCTTCACATAATAGCACTAGGAGTGGTCCAATGATCTGCTTCACATAATAGCACTAGGGGTGGTCCAATGATCTGCTTCACATAATAGCACTAGGAGTGGTCCAATGATCTGCTTCCTATAATAGCACTAGGAGTGGTCCAATGATCTGCTTCACATAATAGCACTAGGAGTGGTCCAATGATCTGCTTCACATAATAGCACTAGGAGTGGTCCAATGTCTGCTTCACATAATAGCACTAGGAGTGGTCCAATGATCTGCTTCACATAATAGCACTAGGGGTGGTCCAATGATCTGCTTCACATAATAGCACTAGGAGTGGTCCAATGATTGGCAGCAGTTGCAACATTCTGCCTTCATTCACCAGCTTGAGTTCTGCTAGAGCAACTAAACCACCTCTAGATGACACTGCAACATCTGCTCAACCTCACAATACTTCATGTGTGGCTTAATTAATTGTTCAAACTTGGTAATTAAATTACATGCCTAATCAATTACTGGATTAAATACTTGAGTTGTTGTTGTTTTTATTAAATTTGTTTGTGTGTTTACTAATTTCTTATTATTTTTATATTCTTCACTAGTTGTTCTTTCTTTGTTATGCTGCAACCATTTACTATAACACCTGTCACTATTAATAGGCCCATTAATTAATGGCTTACAGGTTACAGCTTTTATGATTAATTACCTATAAGGATGCAATTGTTACCAATAGGCTTATGTGCTGGAGTAATTACTTATAAGCTTACATGATTAATTAATTTAACAAGTTTTGTCAGCAAGCTTTCAGTGGTTATGCAGAGGAGAGATGAAGAGCTTGTCTGTCAGTTCTGGTGTCTGCAGAGACTCAGCCTGCCAGTATTAGAGGCTCAGCCTGCCAGTATTAGTATTGCTTGTGTTAGTTAGTTAGCTATGCAGAGAAGACAGTTCTGGTGGCTGCAGAGGCTCAGCCTGCCAGTATTAGTATTGCTTGTGTTAGTTAGTTGGTATGCAGAGGAGACAGTTCTGGTGTCTGCAGAGGCTCAGCCTGCCAGTATAAGTATTGCTTGTGTTAGTTAGTTGGCTATGCAGAGGAGACAGTTCTGGTGGCTGCAGAGACTCTGCCTGCCAGTATTAGTATTGCTTGTGTTAGTTAGTTGGTATGCAGAGGAGACAGTTCTGGTGTCTGCAGAGGCTCAGCCTGCCAGTATTAGTATTGCTTGTGTTAGTTAGTTGGTATGCAGAGGAGACAGGTGACTGCAGAGGCTCAGACTGCCAGTATTAGTTTTGCTTGTGTTAGTTAGTTGGCTATGCAGAGGAGACAGTTCTGGTGGCTGCAGAGGCTCAGCCTGCCAGTATTAGTATTGCTTGTGTTAGTTAGTTGGTATGCAGAGGAGACAGTTCTGGTGTCTGCAGAGACTCTGCCTGCCACTATTAGTATTGCTTGTGTTAGTTAGTTGGCTATGCAGAGGAGACAATTCCGGTAGCTGCAGAGACTCTGCCTGCCAGTATTAGTATTGCTTGTGTTAGTTAGTTGGCTATGCAGAGAAGACAGTTCTGGTGTCTGCAGAGACTCTGCCTGCCAGTATTAGTATTGCTTGTGTTAGTTAGTTGGTATGCAGAGGAGACAGTTCTGGTGTCTGCAGAGGCTCAGCCTGCCAGTATAAGTATTGCTTGTGTTAGTTAGTTGGCTATGCAGAGGAGACAGTTCTGGTGTCTGCAGAGACTCTGCCTGCCACTATTAGTATTGCTTGTGTTAGTTAGTTGGCTATGCAGAGGAGACAATTCCGGTAGCTGCAGAGACTCTGCCTGCCAGTATTAGTATTGCTTGTGTTAGTTAGTTGGCTATGCAGAGAAGACAATTCTGGTAGCTGCAGAGGCTCAGCCTGCCAGTATTAGTATTGCTTGTGTTAGTTAGTTGGTATGCAGAGGAGACAGTTCTGGTGTCTGCAGAGGCTCAGCCTGCCAGTATTAGTATTGCTTGTGTTAGTTAGTTGGTATGCAGAGGAGACAGTTCTGGTGGCTGCAGAGACTCTGCCTGCCACTATTAGTATTGCTTGTGTTAGTTAGTTGGCTATGCAGAGGAGACAGTTCTGGTGGCTGCAGAGGCTCAGCCTGCCAGTATTAGTATTGCTTGTGTTAGTTAGTTGGCTATGCAGAGGAGACAGTTCTGGTGTCTGCAGAGACTCTGCCTGCCACTTTTAGTATTGCTTGTGTTAGTTAGTTGGCTAGACAGTTCTGGTGTCTGCAGAGACTCAGCCTGCCAGTATTAGTATTGCTTGTGTTAGTTAGTTGGTATGCAGAGGAGACAGTTCTGGAGAGGAGACAGTTCTGGTGTCTGCAGAGGCTCAGCCTGCTAGTATTAGTATTGCTTGTGTTGTTAGTTGGTATGCAGAGGAGACAGGTGACTGCAGAGGCTCAGCCTGCCAGTATTAGTATTGCTTGTGTTAGCTGTTCACAATTGTGTTTGTTTGCTAGTCTCTTTGACCCATTTGAACTTTGGTTATAGTATGCTCTTGATATAATTACACAAATATCCCATTTAAGGGAAGGATCAAATTAAGTATCGAGTTTGGCAAAAATATTTAAAGGACCATAAGAAGTGGGAAGGTCCCGTCTCCTTCAATAGTGGCAATAGGAATGTTGTGCGTGCCAGTTGACAGTGGTGGATGGGGAAGCAACAGCTCTGCGAGCGAACACACATCATGATGCACCATCATTCAATGAGTGCCCCCCCCCCTCCAAACACTTTCTCTTCTCCCTATCTATTATTATTTTATGTGGCAGTAATTTCATTTAATTAGCACCAAAGACTGTGTAAGTGCAGGCACGTCATTTGCATCTGGCCCACACCTGTGGATTGGCAAGCACTGTTTTTCATTAGTGACATGTCTTGGTGGGTTCAGAGGTTCATTTTGTTGTACCATAATTATGGCAATGCCTGCTTGTCTGCATCATCTCTCACTCTTGAATCTCTGATGCTGTCCACTCTTAAGACTAGCACAGCAGTGCTTCTTCACAAGAACATTTGCTGAAGCAACTGGTTTCAGCATCAGAAAAACAGAAATAAAAACAGAAATAATATTACGTCGAGAGAATAAATTTCTAGTCGATTATCGAGAAGGCCAGTGTAATAACCTTGCATGTAAATGCATTAAAATTCAATTACGGTACTTTGCATTGTGTACATGGACTATGGAGGGAGGGCCCACGCTCAAGTGTCTCCATACCAGGCACACTGTGTACATGTGCTACCACACCAAGTCTCAACACAGAGTAGCGGTGTCTGGACTAGTACTACATATATACTCTTTATTTCCCAATTAGCATTGTTCTTTCTAAATTACATTCTTGCTGATATTGATGGGAGGACATCTCTTCCATGACCCTCCTGTAGTCATTGGCTGTTATCTGGCAGCTGAGAGTGCAAGTGGAAGGAGACTTCAACATGCTATATCTTACCTGACCTTATAAAAATATAACGATTGCTGAATCTGCAGATTATCAACTTCCTCGTGAGTGGTGTAGAGAAATTGTTTATTAGAGCCATGAAAATCCTGAGAACAGGGAAATCATATTTCTGCCAGTGATGGCGGACAACTGAGCTCTACATAACTGGCTGTCAGTAAGTTCTGAAAGAAAATCTTTCACGTCAGTCTTCTTACACACAATGGCTATGAAGAACTGGAGGTGACAAAACTTGATGGAGTCACCGCCGGGTGTTAAAAGCCAGTTGCAACCATTCTACGCCTCTACGCCTCAAATATTTCAAGCAAACATATTCGTACGGTTAAAAAGTCGTTATGCTGCTCTTCGATGTCTCCAAAGAGTGTCTCTGCCAGTCCCGTTAATTTCACAAGGTGACTCGTGTAATATTCAACTAAGCTTGCACCATTGGGATGCACACAACAGATTACTAGATCTCGACACGAGTTATTCTTTGTGACTATCTGTTGTCTAGTGGAGTTTCCTCTTTCTCAAAGGCCAACTTCAACCATCTTGAAGGGATCATCATTGGCCTCTTCTGACTTATTGTGTGTGTGTAGTTTGTCCATCTCATCGGCAAAGGTTGCTCTGACACCGGCCGAGACAGCGTGATGCAGTCATCCTCTGAGTCATCTAGCTTCAGCCTCAACAATCAAAGGAATCGACGATCACTTCATTGGCTACTCCTCAGAGGATGTTCCTCGTCCGTTCTGCTCAGAGTCCTACTTCAAGACACTATTATATTTATTATTGCGTGCATCTCATAATACCTAGCTGGGTTTAGATTATGAGCACGAGCATTGCAATGCAATGCAGTTGCAGGTGGGTTCGTGGGGGCTAATTGAGTGCAAATATTTCACTTGAGAGTCCATTTGAGGACACAGTCCAGTCCTTCACCATATTCTCAATAGCACTTACCTTTCTTCTTTTTTCTTCTTCCAAAAACATTCCTTCTAAAGGCGACCATTGCTACTGAGACAAAGTAGCAGAGGCTCTTGCCATCAATTATTTAATGCCACATAAGTGCAGCAAGCTATGAGAGAGCTCTCATGGTAATTATGCTGCATGTGCACAAATGAGCACTTGGTTAGCCACACCATGTGAACAAAGGAAATTAAAAAAAGCAAAACCATGGCAATTCTGACCACAGAACCACACACCTGCATAAAATAGTCAATAGTCTGGGCAGCTGCAAAAAAGTTCTTCTGTTGGAAAGATGGGCTTACTTTGTGGCTAAATACCTGCACAGGTGGACTACTCTGCGTAACCAGGCAGAATGGACAATTACCAGACAAACAAGGCATAAATATGCAGTGTTGGATGACATATTTCTTACATTCACACTGGAGACATACACTTTGTGGCTATTCTTCACCTCTAAGTGGCCAGGATCACCGAGATAGTAAAATAGAAGCTCTTTGAATGTGCCTCACATGCTGAGCTGGTTGGACCCATCTTTGCTCAAACACACACCTGCTTAAGTTTGTGAAGCTCTACATATCAGAGTGAAGCAACAGCATAGTTAGGAGAAGTACCGCAAGAAGTAGTACTAGTAATAGTAGTAGTAGTAGAAGTAGTAGTAGTAGTAGTAGTAGTGCTAGTAATAGTAGGAGGAGGAGGAGGAGGAGAAGGAGGAGGAGCTGTATCATATCACCTTCACTCTATCCACGCAGGAACATAGCATTTCATGCAAGACAACTGCAGCCCTGGAATTTAAAGCTCTAACCATTATGTGACATGAGGATTCGGATGTCTACAGGTGTTTCAAGAAAAGTGTAATATCTGATCCAGTGTGCCTCCCTATAAACCTACTCCGACTGCTTCTACTAGAATGATGTGTACCCAGTATGATGTTGATCCAATGGGTGTCCCCAAAAGCTATTGTCAACCTACTTCAACACAATGTTGGTCTGGTGTGTGTCCCAATAGAGCTATTGCCACCTATTTCAACCTGCTTCAACCCAGTGTGATGTTGATCCACTGTGTATCCCCATAGTGTCAATATACTTCAACCCAGTCTGACGTTGATCCAGTTGGTGTCCCCAAAGAGCTGCCTCCACCCATATGGTGTTGGTCTAGTATGTGTCCCCAATGAACCAAGCTCAACCTGCCTCCACCCATGTGGTGTTGGTCTAGTATGCGTCCCCATGGAACCAAGCTCAACCTGCCTCCACCCATGTGGTGTTGGTCTAGTATGTGTCCCCAATGAACCAAGCTCAACCTGCCTCCACCCATATGGTGTTAGTCTAGTATGTGTCCCCAATGAACCAAGCTCAACCTGCCTCCACCCAGCATGATGTTGGTGCAGTGCTTACATTGCTCTGATATTCAAGTGAGGCCACAGAGCCTGCCTCCTACCTGGTGACTGTTGGATAACAAAATGTGAGAACAGGCTTCACTCTGAAATGTAAGGCGTAGTGGGCAAACAAGCCAGTACGACATTTCCTTGTATGCAATTGACACGTACTTATTTATATCTTCAGGAAAGTGACCCATACACCTTTACTCGATCATGACAGCTGACATGTACATAATTATAAGAATCATATATTCAGGACAAGTGACCCATAAATACTTTGGTTGGCTGACCCATAAATATTTAGTCTGATCTACTGAAAATAGACGATAGATTCTTACTTGTTGGCTTCCCAGCTCTCCCTTTCACTTTCCCAGCACAGTGGGTATGTCAAGTCTTAGAAGGTCCTAATTGAAGGATATCCACGGTAACTTACACTAGAGGCCAAGAATGACATCAACATTAGCAGGATTTAATTACAGGAGTTATTGAGCATTGTCTGTCCCTATAGTTGAGCTGTATCTTGAGAAGTACAGTAGCTAAGAATCAAATGACCTTTGCTGACTTGCCAAAATGTGCAAGGTGAAACGTCTTTGCACAAGCTGTGAATCTTCAAACCTTCACTAGACATTAGTTAGTGGGATTAGAGATAAGAAACAGCATAAATTTCCATACTGACGACCTGGAACCATGGTTGTCATGGTCACATCAACTTAATGCAAGGTGGACAAGTCTCTCCAGTGCAGTCCCTGGCCATCCTGACGTTCACGTAGACATATTTTGTTCTTGACCGGATGGATCATTGAGTTAGTGAAGTGTCACATTTGCAACGTTAACGAGTGGAAGAAGTATTGGCTTCTTTTAGCATAATGATATAAAAGGTTTGTCCACCTTAATCAGGAAGGAGCTGAGACCAGTTCATTTCCCATACTATACAAATATACTGCATTTGCCAGAGTGAAGGTCGCAGTAGTAGATCCAAATCTCCCCCCCCCCCCCCTCCCCATTTCAGGAGTGCAATTCAATTTTGCTGGAATAAAGTTGCTTTGGCTAACATGAATTACTGGGCGGGGTCATAGATGGTGCATGTGACATTGACCCTGTACCAGAGTTCGCAGGTTTTACCCAGGGCTTGGGTGTAACCCGGGTTTAGCCCGGGTTGGGTTAAATACCTTTTACCCGGGTTTTACCCAGGTTTTACTCAAACATGGATACAACCCAGGATAAAATAATCACAATAGATTTATTATAAACTGTAAAGATATATATTATAAGAAATTAACTCTGTAAATCAGGAAGTAAGACATTCAATAAATGGCAACTGCAAAGAACTAGACAAAAACAGGAGAGCGTGTTTCACAGCATTTATTTACCAAGTGACAAGGTTGACTACTAGAGTATATATTTTTTATTTAACGATTTATTTAAATATTTAAACAAGATTCATGGGATTAAAGTCCAATTGATATGCAAGTTAGACAAGGAGCCTGTGGCAGAAGACGAGTTTCTGGGCTTTCTCATTTTTGTAATTGCAGTACACTTACTAAACTGTAAGCAGTGAATGATGATGACCTGTGGTATTTGCTTGCCTTTTAATTAAATAGCCCTGGTGTCCACCACCACCCAGACACTGTGGCTCTGGGACAGGGCTGTGACAGGGTTACAAATAAGTGTTTTATATCACTGGGTAATACCTGGGTAAAACCCGGGTAAAAAAAAGGGTAAAACCTGGGCAAAATACCTAAAACACAGGTTTTACCCACTGGGTTGGGTTAAATAGGTTTTACCCGGGTAAAATGCAAACACTGCCCTATACTGCAGTAGCTGCACTTCTCTCAATTTATCTGTGTGAAATGTCTGGAACTAAAAGCATATGAGCTACTCTTAATTAAGCTCAGAGCTGCTGAATATGCAGAGAAGTCTGAGAATAGAGGAGCTGAAGGGAAGCACAGAGTAAGAGAAAACCTAGAACAATACCAGAAGAAGATTGAGTTGACAATGCAACTTCAAGTCGTCCAGATCACATCCAGTTGGGCTTAGATCTTAGTGTAGCTCCTGCAAGCTGATGCCTTATTTAGTGCGCGACTTAATACTCCAACACTTATGTAATGATGGCGAACTTTGGAATAAGCGAATTATCCTCTGGCGGCAAATATGGCATGCAGTAGAATTCCTTTGGAGTCTATCTCCATAGCATTTGCTCATTACTAAATTAATACATATTAAATACTTATTACTAAATTAATATATATTAAATACTTATTACTAAATTAATATATATTAAATACTCATTACTAAATTTTATATTTTGTGATTTTTAAAGACCAGAGTGCGATTTTTGGGGGGGGGGGGGAGGGCAGGAGAGAGGGAGGGGGAAGTGTGCCTAGAAAAAGATGTGTGTCTTATAATCAGCTTGCTTAAGAAGAACACATGATTCCCACAATTATGGGATATAGCAAGAGCTCATTCCTGCATACCATTTCTGCAGTATAGAAAAGGATTTCCCTTTCTGAGTGAACTATCTTTGTCATTGACAGAATTTGGTACTGAATTTAAAAACTAGATGATTCTAGTGATTCTCCAGGAGTTCTGGCAGAATGGACAAAGAACTATGGGATTCACTGTATATAACTCGTCATCGTGAAAGCTTTTCTAAGCTATTTGTTCCTATTTGTTCCTGGTCAAGTTGCGAGGCTTGGTAATGACAGTTCAGTTGAAAGTTCCAGCAGAAGACAGGATGTGCATCTGATTTTTGACTGAGAATATAACAAATTTTAATGACAGCATAATTGGTTAACTGCTTCCTTCTCTTAGCCATATCCGTACCAGAAAGCATCAAAATCTAAGAAGATGATCTTCTTCTGGTCACTTACCTAGTAATCACTTCTACATCTCTCACTTTGAATATTCAGGAAGGAGCACAAGACAGACAGCAGTCTTGCGAGAGTAGATGGACAGTTCCATTCCAGTGGTCATTTTCAGGTTTAGCTAGCTTGACGAGGGCGACTCTAAAATTTTCTAATCTCTTTCTCTTTCTCCAGAATTTATGATCCTACTGTGAGCCTTCCCCCCTAGTGTCCTACTGTGAGCCTGCCCCCCTAGTGTCCTACTGTGAGCCTGCCCCCCCTAGTGTCCTACTGTGAGCCTGCCCCCCTAGTGTCCTACTGTGAGCCTTCCCCCCTAGTGCCCTACTGTGAGCCTGCCCCCCCTAGTGCCCTACTGTGAGCCTGCCCCCCCTAGTGTCCTACTGTGAGCCTGCCCCCCTAGTGCCCTACTGTGAGCCTGCCCCCCTAGTGCCCTACTGTGAGCCTGCCCCCCTAGTGTCCTACTGTGAGCCTGCCCACCTAGTGCCCTACTGTGAGCCTGCCCTCTTAGTGCCCTACTGTGAGCCTGCCCCCCTAGTGTCCTACTGTGAGCCTGCCCCCCTAGTGCCCTACTGTGAGCCTGCCCCCCCTAGTGCCCTACTGTGAGCCTGCCCCCCTAGTGCCCTACTGTGAGCCTGCCCTACAGTGAGCCTGAACCTGGCCTACTGTGAGCCTGCCCCCCTAGTGTCCTACTGTGAGCCTGCCCCCCTAGTGCCCTACTGTGAGCCTGCCCCCCTAGTGCCCTACTGTGAGCCTGCCCCCCTAGTGTCCTACTGTGAGCCTTCCCCCCTAGTGTCCTACTGTGAGCCTGCCCTCTTAGTGCCCTACTGTGAGCCTGCCCCCCTAGTATCCTACTGTGAGCCTGCCCCCCCCCCTAGTGTCCTACTGTGAGCCTGCTCGCCCCCCTAGTGTCCTAGCCTTCCCCCCTAGTGCCCTACTGTGAGCCTGCCCCCCCCCCCCTAGTGTCCTACTGTGAGCCTGCTCGCCCCCCTAGTGTCCTAGCCTTCCCCCCTAGTGCCCTACTGTGAGCCTGCCCCCCTAGTGTCCTACTGTGAGCCTTCCCCCCTAGTGTCCTACTGTGAGCCTGCCCGCCTAGTGCCCTACTGTGAGCCTGCCCCCCTAGTGTCCTACTGTGAGCCTGCCCCCCTAGTGCCCTACTGTGAGCCTGCCCCCCTAGTGCCCTACTGTGAGCCTGCCCCCCTAGTGTCCTACTGTGAGCCTGCCCCCTAGTGTCCTACTGTGAGCCTGCCCCCCTAGTGTCCTACTGTGAGCCTGCCCCCCTAGTGCCCTACTGTGAGCCTGCCCCCTAGTGTCCTACTGTGAGCCTGCCCCCTAGTGCCCTACTGTGAGCCTGCCCCCCTAGTGCCCTACTGTGAGCCTGCCCTACAGTGAGCCTGAACCTGGCCTACTGTGAGCCTGCCCCCCTAGTGTCCTACTGTGAGCCTGCCACCCTAGTGCCCTACTGTGAGCCTGCCCCCTAGTGTCCTACTGTGAGCCTGCCCCCCTAGTGCCCTACTGTGAGCCTGCCCCCCTAGTGCCCTACTGTGAGCCTGCCCCCCTAGTGCCCTACTGTGAGCCTGCCCCCCCCCCCCCCCCCCCCCCCGAGTGGAGTCTGCCCCCTAGTGCTCTGTGAGCCTTCCAGGGTTCCCCACTATGGTACTATTCCCATAGAACCAATTAACACAGGTGCCAGCATGGCCATATATCTCTACTAAATCAACCAAACACTCCAAGCTGTGAGCAACTGAGTAGAATTGCACAGCCATTAGCACATTCCCTACAAGGCTTAAAACAACCAGTTTAAGTTTTAGATGTGGAACAAGGGATAGGCAAGCCTCACCATGGCAATAGACTGCCTGATAATAGATTATTCTTGGCTGATTACATCACAGCTTAAATAAATAAAGTGTTGATGTGTGTTTTTGTGTGTGAGTAAGTTATTATTCAGAGTTCCTACCTAGCGGCACCTGTCATATAGGCACAGGAGGTGATGAAGAGGCTGTAGCACTTGGCAAGTATAGCTAGGCTGGTGATGAAGAGGCACTAGCAGTGATCTGCTATTGATGTCAAGGCTATAAGATAAGACTACAGGCAGTGATTGGCTGGTGATGTGTGTGGAGAATCTAGCACTAGATAGTGATATGTTGGTGATATGGAGGCTATAAGACTAGGCAAGGCTGGGTAGTGTGGTAGTGTGGAGGATATAAGACTACAGGCAGTGATAGGCTGTTGATGTGTGTGGAGAATCTAGCACTAGATAGTGATATGTTGGTGATATGGAGGCTATAAGACTAGGCAAGGCTGGTAGTGTGGAGGATATAAGACTACAGGCAGTGATAGGCTGGTGATGTGTGTGGAACTAGATAGTGATATGTTGGTGATATGGAGGCTATAAGACTAGGCAAGGCTGGTAGTGTGGAGGATATAAGACTAGGCAGTGATAGGCTGTTGATGTGGAGACTATAAGGTAGGCTGGTGATGCAGAGGCATTAGCAGTGATAGACTTTTTATGTGGAGAACTTAGCATTGGGAAGTGATAGGCTGGCGATGGGAGACTATAAGACTATACCTACACATACCTAGGTACTTTCTACAGACAATAGATAACCCAGTTAGTTGTCAAGACAACACTTTGGCAAAAGTGCTTTTTAATTGGGACAGCATTACTAGAATCATCACTGATGGGTTTGGATACCTAAACTGGACAGCCAAAATTCTTCAAACAGGTAAACCTACTTATAATAGCCACCCACTCGCTTACACCTCGGATTGGTGGGAATCAAGTTGCCTGCTATACTAGGAAGTGCTGTAAATTCTATCAATTTGGCTCACTTGCTTATCTTTGACAGGAGAGTCCTTTGAAATGTATTGGTATTGCTCCCTGAAAGAGAAATCAAAGTGATGGTGATAACTGTACTGATGTGCACGTCACCACATGAGGCAGAGTGTGACCAGCACACGATGCAAGGGCCACACATGGTGAACGACACTTCTCTGCCAAGTGAGGAAGGAGGACGGCCCGAGTAATTAATGGAAAGGAGGAACTAGGTGCATATATATGTGTGTATATGTATCAATATTACTCTCGAGTTGTCCAATTATTTCCCAAGCAGACTGCATCCTCTTATACATAATATCAACCAAAATCAAGGGCCATCCATGACTAATAACCAAACATTCACACACATATCCACATCGTGGAAGGGTGGGTCCGGAAGGGGACCATTCCCACAATAGAAATTTCTTCCCCGCCCCCACACCCAGACAGCAAGTAATTTATTAGCATGTAAAATGTCAGTTTTGTCATCTTGAGGGGGAAAAAACCCACGGGTCTTCAAAAGGAGCATCACTACACTTGGTCTTTACACCATTTTTACAGGGTATTGCCTTTATAAAAGTGGGTGGACCAAGAAAACAATTTCGAGCACAACAAACATTTCACTCCCCCCACTCCTCCTCCCAACAAAAAAAATCCGGTATCAAAACCGCTGCATATACAAACATACACACAACAAAATGTGCAGAGGAGCTCTTTGTTTGTGTAGTGTTACTAGCCCGTGCTACAAGCCTGCTGTAGAACAGTAACACAGTTACAAGCCCAAGGTGGAAGTATCATATTAATCCTCATAGCATTACAAGATGTTAGAGGGTCTGGTGTGAAAATGTCTCACTGATCCTCATAACATTACAAGATGTTAGAGGATCTGGTGTGGAACTGTCTCACTGATCCTCATAGCATTACAAGATGTTAGAGGATCTGGTGTGAAACTGTCTCACTGATCCTCCATAGCATTACAAGATGTTAGAGGGTCTGGTGTGAAAATGTCTCACTGATCCTCATAGCATTACAAGATGTTAGGAAATGTCTCACTGATCCTCATAGCATTACAAGATGTTAGAGGGTCTGGTGTGGAACTGTCTCACTGATCCTCATATCATTACAAGATGTTAGAGGATCTGGTGTGAAAATGTCTCACTGATCCTCATAGCATTACAAGAGTTAGAGGGTCTGATGTGAAACTGTCTCTGATGTGAAACTGTATCACTGATCCTCATAGCATTACAAGATGTTAGAGGGTCTGGTGTGGAACTGTCTCACTGATCCTCATAGCATTACAAGATGTTAGAGGATCTGGTGTGGAACTGTCTCACTGATTCTTATAGCATTACAAGAGTTAGAGGATCTGGTGTGGAACTGTCTCACTGATCCTCATAGCATTACAAGATGTTAGAGGGTCTGGTGTGGAACTGTCTCACTGATCCTCATAGCATTACAAGAGTTAGAGGATCTGGTGTGGAACTGTCTCACTGATCCTCATAGCATTACAAGATGTTAGAGGGTCTGGTGTGAAAATGTCTCACTGATCCTCATAGCATTACAAGAGTTAGAGGATCTGGTGTGGAACTGTCTCACTGATCCTCATAGCATTACAAGATGTTAGAGGATCTGGTGTGGAACTGTCTCACTGATCCTCATAGCATTACAAGATATTAGAGGGTCTGATGTGGAACTGTCTCACTGATCCTCATAGCATTACAAGATGTTAGAGGGTCTGGTGTGGAAATGTCTCACTGATCCTCATAGCATTACAAGAGTTAGAGGGTCTGGTGTGGAACTGTCTCACTGATCCTCATAGCAGTAAGAGTTAGAGGATCTGGTGTGAAACTGTCTCACTGATTCTCATAGCATTACAAGATGTTAGAGGGTCTGGTGTGGAACTGTCTCACTGATCCTCATAGCATTACAAGATGTTAGAGGGTCTGGTGTGAAACTGTCTCACTCATCCTCATAGCATTACAAGATGTTAGAGGGTCTGGTGTGGAACTGTCTCACTGATTCTCATAGCATTACAAGATGTTAGAGGGTCTGGTGTGAAACTGTCTCACTGATTCTCATAGCATTACAAGATGTTAGAGGGTCTGGTGTGGAACTGTCTCACTGATCCTCATAGCATTACAAGATGTTAGAGGGTCTGGTGTGGAACTGTCTCACTGATCCTCATAGCAGTAAGAGTTAGAGGATCTGGTGTGAAACTGTCTCACTGATTCTCATAGCATTACAAGATGTTAGAGGGTCTGGTGTGAAACTGTCTCACTGATCCTCATAGCATTACAAGATGTTAGAGGGTCTGGTGTGGAACTGTCTCACTGATTCTCATAGCATTACAAGAGTTAGAGGGTCTGGTGTGGAACTGTCTCACTGATCCTCATAGCAGTAAGAGTTAGAGGGTCTGGTGTGAAACTGTCTCACTGATTCTCATAGCATTACAAGATGTTAGAGGGTCTGGTGTGAAACTGTCTCGCTCATCCTCATAGCATTACAAGATGTTAGAGGGTCTGGTGTGGAACTGTCTCACTGATTCTCATAGCATTACAAGATGTTAGAGGGTCTGGTGTGGAACTGTCTAACTGATCCTCATAGCAGTAAGAGTAAGAGGATCTGGTGTGAAACTGTCTCACTGATTCTCATAGCATTATAAGATGTTAGAGGGTCTGGTGTGGAACTGTCTCACTGATTCTCATAGCATTACAATATGTTAGAGGATCTGGTGTGGAACTGTCTCACTGATTCTCATAGCATTACAAGATGTTAGAGGATCTGGTATGGAACTGTCTCACTGATCCTCATTGCATTACAAGATGTTAGAGGGTCTGGTGTGAAACTGTCTCACTGATCCTCATAGCATTACAAGAGTTAGAGGATCTGGTGTGAAACTGTCTCACTGATCCTCATAGCATTACAAGATGTTAGAGGATCTGGTGTGAAACTGTCTCACTGATCCTCATAGCATTACAAGAGTTAGAGGATCTGGTGTGAAACTGTCTCACTGATCCTCATAGCATTACAAGATGTTAGAGGATCTGGTGTGAAACTGTCTCACTGATCCTCATAGCATTACAATATGTTAGAGGATCTGGTGTGGAACTGTCTCACTGATCCTCATAGCATTACAAGATGTTAGAGGGTCTGGTGCGAAACTGTCTCACTGATCCTCATAGCATTACAAGATGTTAGAAGGTCTGGTGTGGAAATGTCTCACTGATCCTCATAGCATTACAAGATGTTAGAGGATCTGGTGTGAAACTGTCTCACTGATCCTCATAGCATTACAAGATGTTAGAGGATCTGGTGTGAAACTGTCTCACTGATCCTCATAGCATTACAAGATGTTAGAGGATCTGGTGTGAAACTGTCTCACTGATCCTCATAGCATTACAAGAAATTATAGAGTAGAACTGAACTTCACATGGTGTCCGTATTCCTTCTAAGTTCCGACCTTCCCTGCAGCTTCATTGTTGACATCCTGTGTGTGCATTAAACATGCAGCCATACAACCTGCCAGAATGTGTTATTCGTAACTGGAACAACAACTCAAATGGAAGGTTTTCAAAGATTCTTCTAAATTAGAACAATTACTAATCTGATTAATTGGGTGTCAGTCAAAAGCTGCAAGCATCAACACACACAAATAAACAAGCCTTTGGCTATATCAGATCTTTTCCTGCACGAAGCCACGCGCTGCTATGGGCATGTCTATTTAATATGCTGTTGGCTTGTAATTGGCCCTGCAGGATTCCCCCTGGACTAGCAGAGATGCCTATATGGTTAGGCATCTTGTAGTTACTCTTTATCACCGCTGAGTGGAGGGTTTGATCACTGACTTACTCACAAGTCCCCCTCGTCATAAGGACAGGTAGGAAGTTGACGCAGGCCCAGCTTGTACTTACATGCTGGGTAAGAGTATTAACTATTTAGCTGTCCTCATGTGCACACAGACCAGCCGTGGGCGTAACCCCATTACCAGCCAATGCATTGCTTAGCAACACAGCACACACATTAGAAGAGGCTTTGAGAAAGACAGAGGAAGAAAGAGGATGTTGAGCTGGAATACTTCAACTGTATTGGAATTGAATTTGGTAATATGTAACAGAAAGTAAAAATGATGTGGATCGTTATGCTCTACCATGCATGAAAGCTGCTCGTCTACATGCACCCACACATAGAGAATGCCAGTAGAGGCCCTTGCATCACACAACATGCTATTCCGTACATGCATAGCCTCACATTGCATCAGCTTGGGAAATCTACCAACAATGTCCCTATAAACAATACAACCTCTTGCATAATGCGTCATCACACAATGAAACACTTGTGTCTTAATTAACCATGTCAAAATATTAACCTGGTCTAAAAGAATCTTCTCATTATCAGTACAACCTCCATACCCAAATGCGGTGTGTGTGTGTGTGTGCATGCATGCATGTGTGTGTGTGTGTGTGTGTGTGTGTGTGTGTGTGTGTGTGTGTGTGTGTGTGTGTGTGAATCTGCCTTCTCAAACATGCCTTCCTTATTGCTTTGTAGTCATGCTGACAATTACCTGTTACGACAAATCAAATCATGGAGGATACTGGGGCAGTGGTTGGGGGACATGCTGGGGCACTGGGGAAGTGGGTTGGGGTGGGGGGTTGAGGGGTATTGGGAAGGTTGAGACACTGGGGAGGTTAGGTGGCACTGGGAAATTTGGGGGGCACTAGAACGGTTGGGGAGCATGGGGGAGTTGGGGGCACTTAGGAAGGTTGAGAGATTAGGGGGGCAGAGGTTATGAAAGGCTTATGGCACACACAGAGATAGAGAGGGGTCATGGAAGACACTTTGTAACAGAAGCAACAACACAAGGAGCCCTCTGGCCCCAATAAGTGCTGTTTACTGCACACAACTGTTCAATGGGTGGAGTAACTATGACCAGAAAAGAGGAATGTGGGTCTGAAGGTAGGAAATGCGATATTCCCCCTCCCACACACAATTTGCAGGGAAGTTCAGCAAGTCATTTGATAAACATGTGGTGATGTACTCAAGCAAAGGTGTTAACAACAACTGCTCTTATTTGATGCCCAAGTGCTGCACCTGTCTATCCTGAGAAGAACATTGCCACTGCGTTCACACTCACTACTCGTATGTGATTGGCAAAGTGCAAATGATGCAACAGGAGTGTGTGCCTGTTGGGGAACATGGCTCCGAAGCTGCTCAAGGAAAACGTCCATCTCTTCTACTTCTAACTGGCATACAATGTCCATCAGCATCACAACCGAGTAAATGTACTAATAGCATATCTAGAACTTAATTAACTAGGTCGATACCATTAGGATTTCACTAAAAAATAAAGAAGATATAATATACCAAATACTTAACAGGTCCGAAAGAAGCCTTTTTTGCTAAATCTGGGACACTTTTGAGTGTTTTGAGGAAAAACTATCTCAAAAAGCTCATTCTTGTCCACATTCAGTTCCTTTTTAACATTATGAAAGTCATCTCATCACTGTAGAATAAGCTCCTCGACCAGTGTCCTTGAGAAAGTGATTGTCCTCCTGGTGCTTCATAGCAGCAGATGGAATTTACGCTGGTGCTTGTGGGAAAAACATAAAATTATGACACACACAAATGCTTTCTTTACCAAGCACTTCTAAGGTCTAAGGTTCTGGGAAAATAGTGAGTACATGTATGTATTCCAGCCATGCCTCCCATGCCTCAACAAGAAGACACTGTGCTGCAGCCATAGTTACTACCCATGCAGGTGCACGTCTCCATGGGTGAAGGATTCTAGCGCTGCAGCCTTGGTTACCACCAATGCAGGTCATATATACCGGAACACAGAGAAAGAGCCTGTGACCATGAAACCCAACAAGCTGAAACCAACAGGTAAGTTGCCACTAAGCTATTGTATGTAGTTCTTTGGCGAGTACATCGAATATTTCTACCAAAAACTCATCAAGCATTTATCAAGGCATAGGGAGGGGGAGTGATTGCTTTCTTAATTATATTCATATCAATGTGTCCTTAGACAGACTGTTGGGAGAAGAAATTTGTAGACAGAATTGGCTAGCCCACATAGGCACCAGTGTCGTAAATCATAAATTCTTCCCAGAATCAGACTAGAGATGCATCCAATGAGGGTGGCTTATGAGAGGAGGTAGTTGTTCTTTATGAGATCGCATCTGTTCTCTACTCCTTCATCAGCATGCACCGACTAGTTGGTATTGGGATCACCTCCCAAATCACATAGCTGAGACTGTACCATGCGTTGCGGTTGTTGTGATGCTGTCAGTTCTTATGACATCTTTTATTTCTAGAGTTGATATTTCTAGAGTTGAAGCATGGAAATGGCCTGGATTTGCTACAAGGCTGCAATACATCTTCTGTAATAAACATTCATTGGGCATGGCTAGTAATTGAGGCATGCTTCTCCAGGGCTAGGTAGGGCTGGCTTTCCAGGGCTAGGGCTATGCCTAGGGATAGGTTAGACCACTAAGGCTTGGCTTTCCTGGGCTAAGACTGGGGTAGGTTTGCCACGGTTGGAGGTGTAATTGGATTGGGTAGTTGTCGCTCTCTACTAGATAATGGACCACTTTCACTTGGCCCACGAACATGACAATGACATCAATCGACATGTCAACTGCAAATGAATCGTGTGCTCATGGAATTGCCAGAATAGCCAGAGTGGCTAGCTGACCACGCAGCAAGTACTTGTTGGCAAAAATAAAACTGTTGTACAGAAAGCACCATTCATTGGCACTGCATGACAGCCAAGGACACTGCTAATGCAGAACATGTTGTTTCTGCTAAATTTAAGAAGCTGTAAGAGTCATGAATATGCAGATTCTTGGCTGGTGGGCGAGTTCCATGTACATAAAGTTGTGCACATAACACATCACCTGCACCAAACAGGCAGAGGATTACCGGCCCACGAGGGTGTGGTTTTAATCTGGGGAATGGCTTTGTTAATGCCTTAAGTATAGCATGGCATTCCTTCTTGATGCTCAGGTGTGAACATAACAAACCAGCGAATTTGAAACGATTTGCTCTGATACAAGTTGGTACTACAGTGCTTATCATTACAGCCTGGACACTAATACATGTGGCACTACCAGTGTGCATATCATTACACCCTGCACTAATACATGTGGCACTACCAGTGTGCATATCATTACACCCTGCACTAATACATGTGGCATTACCAGTGTGCATATCATTACACCCTGCACTAATACATGTGGCACTACCAGTGTGCATATCATTATAGCCTGGACACTACCAGTGTGCATATCATTACAGCCTGCACACTAATGCATGTGACACTACCAGTGTTACAATATCACAATATCCTAGACATGAATGATTGTAGCACTACAGTCTGTTCTCCATAATAGTCCACATATGGGCAAAGGGTCACCAGATAAAAGAATAGACTATTAGAGAAACTAGCATGCCAATGTCCATGCAACGAACCAAAATTTAGTCCATTGGCATGTCAGAATGTACTGTGCATCAGTGCTAGCCATGGGATGGGAAACGTTTCGAATAATTGTGTTTAGTTTCAGTTCATTTCTCTCTCTTTTTTAATTTCTATTTAGATCCAGCTATTTAGATCCAGGTATTTGTGATCAAGTTTTTATAAGCATGCTTGAAGTGTCATTTTTATGTAGTTCTGCAGTAATTCAAGAGAGTTTCTTCACCATCTTTCTTCAAGGTTAATTAGATCTTTATGGCTCTGTTGCCCAGTCTGCTTGTCTGGCCAAAGACCTGCACCACCTTCATCCTTGGAATCTGAAGATCATTAGAGTGGCTGGAAGTAGACAATCATGGAGAAATGTTGAGCATGCGTCCATTATTGCCTTGTCTAAGAACATCTCGATCTCATCTCTCATTTGTTTTATGAGATCATCATCTTAGCTTCAAGTTCAGCTGGTCATGAACTCATTCTGATTTTCTGGGATTCAGAGAAGTGAGCTGTTCTTCAATAAAATGTGTATACATAAGGTCCTCTTGCATTGCTGCCTGTAAGCATTCATGCTTGAATGGTAGGATGAATGGTAGGAAACCAGACTGAAGCCAGCAATTAGCCAAAGTAAACTGAGACGTGGGAGTCCCATGCTTCATTTTTTGTAGCATCCAAAACATTAGGTGATAGGCTTAAGGGGGGACATCTGCACTTTTTTTTTTTTTTTTTTAAACCTGTGGTTACAACTTTAGAGCTCAGTAGATTCTGCAAACTTCATGGTATGGACTTGATATATAGCTCAAAAGATAGGTCTCTCTGTGTGCTCTCTTTTGATACTAAAATATGTTTCATAGGTATAACTATAGGCAAGTTACTAGACCCTAAAGCGGAGGGACCACAAAAACCTGAATCGCTCCAACCTCCATAGAAACCACTCTGAGTTGCGAAGTGCAAAAAAATTAAAAATGGTACAAGTGGCTAGAGGAAGCTCTAGAGTACACAAGGAGTATATTGAGTAGGCGTGAAAAATTTATTACCTGGTCAAGCACGCGGTTGGAAAATTGAAGGCGTTGACAAGGCGACGCTTTGTCAACGCCTTCAATTTTCCAACCGCGCGCTTGACCAGGTAATAAATTTTTCACGCCTACTCAATATACTCCTTGCGTACTCTAGAGCTTCCTCTAGCCACTTGTACCATTTTTAATTTTTTTGCACTTCGCAACTCAGAGTGGTTTCTATGGAGGTTGGAGCGATTCAGGTTTTTGTGGTCCCTCCGCTTTAGGGTCTAGTAACTTGCCTATAGTTATACCTATGAAACATATTTTAGTATCAAAAGAGAGCACACAGAGAGACCTATCTTTTGAGCTATATATCAAGTCCATACCATGAAGTTTGCAGAATCTACTGAGCTCTAAAGTTGTAACCACAGGTTTAAAAAAAAAAAAAAAAAAGTGCAGATGTCCCCCCTTAATCTAACCCTCGCACACTGCAGGTGGCAAAGCACCCAGCTGTCTTAGCTGGTTATCCCTCTCGACCTCGCAAGGTTTTAACCATGACATGGAGAATCTTGCCCTTGAAGTTCTTTTTCAGTTTGGCAATAACAGCCTGGTCCATAGGCTGGTGAACGCAAGTGCAATTGGGTGGAGAAAGACCGTTTGACTTGTGGATCTCGTAATACAGATTCATTTGCATTTTGCGATCCAAAAACTGTCAGCAATCAACATGACTTGCATAATTTTTTTCTTCCATACTACTTCAGAAAGGAAACCACCATTTTGGTGAGATTGCTGACAAACATTCCAAGCATTTTTGGCGAGAGGCAATTTGAAGCATCAAGGATTAGCAGCCTTACCAATCATAGCCAAAGGAATTTTATGAGTTTCAGTAGCATTTGTACACGTTATTAGTGTCACACGATTTCTTGCCTTTTGTGCCCTGGTCCAACGAATACGCCATCTGTGTTCATTCCTCGCAGTATATGTGGATGTTGGAAGCAATCTAAAGTAGAGACCAGTTTCATTCCAGTTTTAGACCATAGATGTATTCGGGGGTCATAGCTCTCCGGACTTTTGAGCTTGTCAAACTTCTCACTAATTTTCTCAAGAGCAACATTTATCCACCAACCTGTTGCTACTTTGAAGTTGATTTCACCAAGAGACTTGGCCACTCCTTCAGCATATTCATTGATCACACAGAGTGAAACTGGGAGTGGCTTAGGTCTGTTTTGAAGCAGTGTTACTACTGTCACCATACACTATATGCTCGAGATCATCTGGTGAAGTAAAGACTAATAATCTCAGCATTCCAGAGCATCCGGTCGATTTGTTTTTCGTCAGACATCAAACTGCTTGCTAGTTATGATTGATTTTGTTGTGACAAAGTTCAGCCTACAGATTCATGTTCAAAGCCTCTCATTTTTGGCTCTTCAAATGATGTCTGACTTCTGTTTTAAGAGACAGTTCAACTCTGGGTTTCTTCAGAAGTTGAATAGCAGTTTTCTTTCACTTGAGAGGAGACCCTTTGAAGGGACTTTGTAACTGCCTTTAACTCATGATGACAAGCATGTGTGTTTCAATTAAATGCAAAGGCATATGTATGCTGTTGGGGCGCAGTATGTATAGCTTCACTTACACTTGTGAAGAGTGAATATGCAAAGTGGGTTGGGTAGTTTGGGTGACTATAAGAGAGAGTGGACTATAAGGGAAATAGACTATTTGAGAGAAACGACATGTACCAGTATGCATATCATGATAGCCCACACACTAATACATAATATGCTCAGTGTGCATATCATTATAGCAATGTATGTGGCACTACCAGCATACATACATTACAGCCAACACACTAGTCATTTGTGGGACAGTACTAGCTATCACTGCTAGGGAGTACAATTATAGATCTAGCTTTCCTTATTCTACAGAGCACTTGTATATACATAATTAATCCAATGATTGAGTCAAACACCGACCAAGTGAATGTTATATGTACTCCAGGGAAAGCATTCATGCTGGATATCCTTAATTTCTTGCTCCAATTCTGCCATGAGCCAATACCAGAACTACACAACACCAGTCTCCACCACACCAGACTATACTACACCACACCAGATATACTACACCACTCCAGACTATATAAATACCAGTCTCCACCACACCAGATATACTACACCACTCCAGACTATATAAATACCAGTCTCCACCACACCAGATATACTACACCACTCCAGACTATATAAATACCAGTCTCCACCACACCAGATATACTACACCACTCCAGACTATATAAATACCAGTCTCCACCACACCAGATATACTGCACCACACCAGACTATATAAATACCAGTCTCCACCACACCAGATATACTACACCACTCCAGACTATATAAATACCAGTCTCCACCACACCAGATATACTACACCACTCCAGACTATATAAATACCAGTCTCCACCACACCAGATATACTACACCACTCCAGACTATATAAATACCAGTCTCCACCACACCAGATATACTACACCACTCCAGACTATATAAATACCAGTCTCCACCACACCAGATATACTACACCACTCCAGACTATATAAATACCAGTCTCCACCACACCAGATATACTACACCACTCCAGACTATATAAATACCAGTCTCCACCACACCAGATATACTACACCACACCAGACTATATAAATACCAGTCTCCACCACACCAGATATACTACACCACTCCAGACTATATAAATACCAGTCTCCACCACACCAGACTATACTACACCACACTAGACCACACCATACCAGACTACGCAACACTAGACCACACCATACCAGACAATCACCAGACTATCGCCACACCAGACATCACACCAGACTATAGCACACCAGACTACACATACAAGTGGGTTCATAACATGACGATTGAGTGGAACAATGCTTTGCGTTGCAAGCAATCCTTCCGTAACGAGCATATATTATGAACTGGACAGCACAACGAAAAGTAGCAGAACACAACGGTATACTAAAAAAAAAATTTTTTTTTTTTCCTCTGCAATATGCAATATTAATGCAGCATAAGACAAATCAATGCCAGAATCTAGCATGTGATGAATTGCACTGTCAACTGCTTACTCTCAAAGAAACATAATGGTGTTTGTGGATAAGGAGAAGCTCATTTGAACCCTGAAGAGCTTCCACAACTTGTGGAAGGTACTTGCAAAAGCATACAGGAACACCCCCAGGGTGAAGGACAATGCCTGGAATCAGGTGGAAAGTCAGGTTATAAAGCTAGCCAGTAGATATAGTTAGCTAATGGTTCTGCTAGCAGATGTAAGCATAGCAGTTTGGTAGCTAGCAGTTTGATAATAGAAGTATCACTAGCTTGTAGTGTTGAGTTATTAGCGGTGTGGCTGGTTTAGTTAGTCAGTCAATACCAATAGTTTCTAGCTATATAGCCTCCCACAACCGCCATGAAGCATACTCCAGCTGAAGCTGGCGTCGCTGTCATCCATTGATGATGGAGTCGAGGTCAAAGCTCACGAATGCTTGGGTAACATTATTAAGTTACATTGTGAACCATGCAGCACAAAGTAACACAATGCAAAGCAACTAACGATACGCTCATCCATCATCATCTTGTGAACTGGCCATACGAGTAGCCTCACTTAGTTGAGTGTCACGTGCCAGAAATGCAAAATTGTCGTGCACAAGCAACAATAAACACTCTTGCAAATTGGTGCAAATTGGTGCAAATTGAGTACACACCCAATGGAAAGCGATAAAACACACACCTGGCTCTCTTCCTCAGAACTCCCCCCCCTCCCCATCCTTCATTAGCATAGCATGGCTCAGATTTAACACTGACTGGTTGTCTATGCAGATAGCTAAGATTCAACACTTGGCTGTCTCTTCGTGATCGATTACCCAATACCCCAATACAACTCCTGGGAGGGGGGGGGGAAGGAGGACAGGAGAGAGAGGGGGGAGGGGCGTGGCAGCTTTGCAATTTACAAGTTTGTATGTACAATTACTTTTTTGTAATAATAAATTTTACAAATGAAAGCACAATCAAAATGCATCCCACAGTAGAAGAACTATCATACCAATGTGAAGTGCGGTCATCCTCGAATATTCACTTCTTATTGTATTGCTTCATCTTCTTCCTATCTAGTGGAGCAGCTGCTACTCTCACTTCCTCACAGTGCTTAACACATGCTGTGAAAGGAGTCATTATCACGGAGGAATCATTATAATTAAATGAGACCAGTCAAGTGGATCCATCATTACTCTTAGATCCTAGATCAAACCTAGATCAAACTAATTAAGGGAACTTTTGCCTTGAAAAGCCAACTGTGAAAAAGATTTCACTTGGAGGTTGTTTGGTACAAGTCCTCCTCTCTCTGTCATCTGGAATACCAGGTTGTTGACACCCAACTGGGACTCAAGCCATACGTCATGCAGGGTAATGACGGCCAAAGCAATCCTACTGTCCACCCATCTCTATATATAGGTATATATAGATATGTGTGTTATGACAAATGAATTGTGAAACTTTTCCTTTCTATTATAACCGATTCTGAAAAAAGGGAGAAAAAGGGGGGAACATGAAACACCGGGCGAGTTGTCACGGTGTTCCACTACTGGCACAATAGCTGAAGGTCAATTATGGCTCAGCTATATACGGCATTTGCCGGAGTACAGGTTGCGTGCCAGAGTACAAGCTGCTGCCCAAAGATTAGCCAACAAGTTATAATTCTCAATGAACTCTCAGTTGACATAATAACATTAAAATCACCTTCTCAATAATCAACTTCAATTTTTATTCACTCGACATTTCGACTAGAGCATCTCATTATTCCTGATGAAGACTAAAGCATCTAGTCGAAACGTCAAGTGAATAAAAATTGAAGTTGATTATTGAGAAGGTGATTTTTAAGTTATAATTGCCAAAGTAGTCACACGCTAAACGAAGCGTCCATCTACCAGGAGCTGACCTCAACTCAACCATCTACCAGCATGCAGGAGCTGACCTCAACTCAACCATCTACCAGCATGCAGGAGCTGACCTCAACTCAACCATCTACCTGCATGCAGGAGCTGACCTCAACTCAACCATCTACCAGCATGCAGGAGCTGACCTCAACTCAACCATCTACCAGCATGCAGGAGCTGACCTCAACTCAACCATCTACCAGCATGCAGGAGCTGACCTCAACTCAACCATCTACCAGCATGCAGGAGCTCAACCATCTACCAGCATGCAGGAGCTGACCTCAACTCAACCATCTACCAGCATGCAGGAGCTGACCTCAACTCAACCATCTACCTGATGCAGGAGCTGACCTCAACTCCAGCATGCAGGAGCTGACCTCAACTCAACCATCTACCAGCATGCAGGAGCTGACCTCAACTGAACCATCTACCAGCATAGGAGCTGACCTCAACTCATTGTGATCTGGTTGTCAACTCAAATCTTCTTATTTTTCCAGTCTTGCACCAGGTTTTCACTTACTCTGTACTCCCTTTCAGCTCTTCTTTTCCCCGACTTTTCTGCTAATTCAACAACTTTGAGTTTAAAGCTGCCGTGTTACAGTTTCAGACATTTCACGTGCAAAAAAATAAATAATAGAAAGTATTACTGCAATCTACCTGCAGTTCGAGGTCACGTGTTCTACCTGTGACCGTGCCCTGACATATCTTAGCAACTGCATCTCACATTCCAGAAAAATCGCCACATCCAGTACATCAGTCGCACCCCCCCCCCCCCCACCCCCCCAATTGGAAGAATGATTTGGAGCTGCTACTGTGACCTACACTCAAGAAAATGTGGCGTAAAGTTTGTGGTCAGCCACACTGAACCAACACAAAAATCATCAAAGAGCTCTAGCTGCCATCATTAACTTCTTTGTCAAAACAAAAAGTTCGCCCTGATGGCAAGTCAAGCTAATCTCACACAGCGTGGAGTGTGTGTACGTATGAACACATACACTTGTTGCTGATGTTGTTGTTGTTTTACCGCGCATCAGAACAGGATGTCTGTCTAATGAGTCCTAGCTTGCACACACAAGTGAGAGACAGAGGCACCTCTGTCCACTAAACAAACATGTGGATATTTAGAAAGTGAAATCCTGCACTCGGACCCATCATGAAAACTCCACCCTTCTTGGAGGTGAAAGGTCTATGGATACCTTTTATAAGAGCAGTTCAGGTATGTGCATCACACAGGATGGGAGGAGAGGGAGAGGAGAAGAGGGAGATATGCAGCATGGGGGGTAGGAGGGGGAGAGAGGCTAGGAACTGGAAGGAGAGAGATAAGTGTGCTCACAAGTGTGTGAGGATGGGAGAAGCCACACACACACACACACACACACAGCGTATTTACTCTTCACTCACTCATCTACTCACACCCAGGATATGGGGATACGGAAGAGCATCCCGAGAGGTAGCACATGATTTAATATGTGGTTAGTGACACTTTACAGCTGCCCACCACATCCATCCACAAAGGAGTGTGATATTGATTTATCAGGGCACTGAGAAGGTACACACCGCAGACTGCATCTCTTTAAATTTTTTGCAGACACACGAACACTCACTGGATCAGTATCACACTTGGCTGAGGCAGGATGAAGAAACGGTGGTTGACAATTCCTCTATGGGGGATATTGGATCAAACATCACAGAGCAGGATGCGGTTGACAATAGCTCCATGGGGACACACACTACCAATACCACGCTTGTCTGAGATAGCCGACACAGGATAAGTACATGCAGGTTTGACAATAGCTCTATGGGGACACACATTGGATCAATAATCACACAAGGTAAGAGCCAAGTTGAAGTAGCTTGACAATAGTTCTGTGGGGACACACACTAGTCAACATCACACTGGGTGGAGGCAGGTCGAAGTAAGTTGACAATAGCTCTATGGGGACGCACACTGGACCAATATTACAGTGGGTTAAGGCAGGTTGAAGAAGGTTGACGTAGCTCTATGGGAACACACACTGTACCAACATCATACTGGGTTGAGGCAGGTTGAAGTAGGTCGACAATAGCTCTATGGGGACGCACACTGGACCAATATTATACTGGGTTAAGGTGGGTTGAAGAAGGTTGATAGTAGCTCTATGAACACACACTGGACCAACATCATACTGGGTTGAGGCAGATTGAAATAGGTTGACAGTAGCTCTATGTGGACACACACTGGACAACATCACACTGGGTTGAGGCAGGTTGAAGTAGGTTGATTAGCTCTGAGATTACACAAACGTCACACTGGGTGGAGGTAGGTTGATCTATAAAGCTCTATGGGGACACAAACATCACTGGTTGGAGGCAGGTGAAGCCTATGGGACACAGTGGACATCACACAACTTGTGATAATGTGTGTGTAATCTGCTGGAGTACTACTACAGATCCCCACAAAAGTCACCAAAACTTCCACATAACCAAGCATTTAGCAGACCTGCTGTGGCACATCATATAGTACACATCACTAGCTGTATGGAAATCTTCCTTAAAACCGATACTTGCGTATCTGCAGCCAAGCCATCCCATAATGCTTAGACATGGACCTACTCCAAACAATCTGAAAGGACCAACACCTCTGCCAAAGACTGAATAGGACCTCGGGGAGATTCTAGCAGTTGCAGGCAGGTGCCTGCATGGGAGAATGTAGAAACTTTCAACTCACAGCTTATAAAGACGTGGGCTGGATTACCAATATGTTGCGGCAACTGTTAGGCATGCATACATGTATGCACATACATATAGAATCTACTCTGCTGATTTATGCAATACTTTCCCTGCTGCAAGGGTCATGTCAGATCTCCCCCCCCCCCCTCAAGAACTCAAGAAGTTTAAATACCACAATGCTAATTTATTGCTAAAGGACATTTGCTTGTCGATTTATTTATTTATTATTTTTTGTGTGTAGTCATCTTCAATATCACAATGCAGCCAAGCTCTTTCCACTAAGAGAAGAGGTCCTAGATTTCGCTGACAGGATGTGCAGTGCCTGACATTGGCATCATGACTACAAACACCTAGTCCCTATACATGACAGATATTATAAGTACATGGTATGCAACCATTGCTATGTAGCAGCCACTATAGGTCAACCTTGATGTCAGACATTTTCAATCCAAATTGCACCCAGAGAAATTTAATCCCTGGAGACTTTCTCCCCCCTTCCCCTCCTCCCTCGCTTCTCCCCAAACCCTGTATGAAACATTGCACGAGTAAGTACTGGTTTTCAATCACAACCCACATTAATAGTAAGTGTGTACACACGAACAATACCAATACCAAAAATGCTAAATCAAACAACTGCATTGGACTGACCTGTTATAACAAGACTATGCCCATGTTTACCACACCCAGTAAGATTACCTTTACCACATAAAATCATGTACGCTAATGTTGTACTGCTTCAGTACGACCTCACATGCATGCTAGATTTGTCAATGGTGCAGCATAATACTGTGCATGTGATTATATATGATAAAGAGTCTATAGTCCATTCTTTATTAACAAGTCAATCCAATGCTTGTTTATAAATAAATGAACTTTATTCCAAGTTGTTTGTTTGTTTGTTTGTTTGTTGCTTTGTTGTTTCTGTACATTCTAGCAGCAGCAGTGGAGAACTAGACCAAGTCAGAGCTTCAGGGGCTTCAGGTCTCCAGGGTCATGGTTGCTGTTGTTGGAAATCCCCGTGAAGTCAGCTACAAGGACTTGGCAACAGTTACACAGGAGAACTACAACAGCAGATGTTTTAGTAGAAGATTAGCTACAGCCTTCTTTGGACCGGTAAAAGTTTCCTTAGAGCGACACCAAACAGCATGGGGTCACCCATTCTGCTTATTGTAGAGCATATTAAGTTGGTTGCATCATCAGCAAAATTACACACCAGCTGTTCTTTACCAAATGCTTTATCTATAATAGAGAAACAGAGTAGTTGTGGGTGTGCATTGGAACACTTAGAGTTCTCAGGTAAAGTATTTGTGAATGCAAGTTATGCAATTGGGAAAAGAGAGAGAGATCCTTGATGGAGATTTCATGCTTTTCTTCATACCTTCTACGGGTTTTTTGCACTGTCGGTTTGCTACCTTAGTGAAGGATTCAAGATCATCTGGGAGTCTTTTGGGAGATAATGGTTGAAATCAGAGTTAGTAACTAAGAAGCTGCCAATGTGAGTTTTATATGAGGTATGGGCTTTAGTTTTTAGGGGGTTGCCGTCCACCATTTAAAAATAGGGGAGTGCTAGTGTACTCCCCGATACATGCACACACATAAAGCAGTATAGCACCCCTTTGCACCACCACCACTACACAACATTAACACATATACCACACAAAATACGATTTGATTAGGCAAGGCACCAAAGAAGACGGACAATTATAGCCATAATATTATATTTGCTTCGACAACTAATTGCTGCCAGAAGGTAGGCAGGTGGAAGGGGAAGAAAGAAACTGCCATCGTAACAAAAACTGTCCCAGAGTTCAACGTGATCTAATTAATTAACAATTAGCTCTCAAACAGATCAAAAGCAAGAGAACAAGGCTGTGATCACATCATTGAGTAGCCTGGCCACTACAGACTGAGTTGCACACCTGAAGAGAGCCTGCACAGGAAACAGGCAGAAAGGCTTCAAAGTGGGTGTATGTTCACGTGAAGGGATGTGAGTGGTGTATTGTAACAACAAAACCCTGTCTGTAGTAGCAGTTTTAGGAAACATTAGATCCTACAAAATCACATTATCTGTGATTAGCAGTTTTAGGAAACACTTGGTCTTACAAAATCACATTATCTTTGACTAATGTGAGTAAACAGTGGTAACAATGATACCCTTCCTCCTCCTCCTCCTTCAACCCCCCCACCCCCCACCCCATATGTAGGCTAGCAAAAAAATAGGTATGTCAATACTACCTCAGATACCAAGCCTTCAATGAAGGTTGTCTGGGGAGGGGGGGGGGGGGGGGGGGGGAAGGGCAGTTTGTCTGCATGGTTCATGACAGGGTACGATTAGGACTGGCATGGGTAAGGCTAGAGTTAGGGCAAGGGAAGGCTAGAGTTATGATTAGGGCTAGGACTGGATAGGACTAGGACTAGGGCTGAAGCTAGGGATAGGATTAGGATTAGTCTAGGACTGGGTAGGATTAGGACTACATCTGGGACTAGAGCTAGGGATGGAATGGGAGAATTAAAGACTAGGGCTAGGATTAGTAACAGTGTCAGGTGTGTAGTTGCACACACATGTATATTTCCTCCCCTCCACCTCACTATTTTACATAGGTGCCTGATGGATATATGACACACTTCCATCATTCTCCTCCACTTCATGTATACTAGTTGCCGTGGTAGTCAAGTCCCTTCTCCCTCTTCACCCTCCCCATCCCTTCTCTCTTCCCCTTCCCCTCCTCCACTCTCCTCTACTTCCTTTGCCTACAAACTCACCTGACTATTCGAGCTGCCTGGTGGATGTGTGAACGCTGGAGCAGACTGTAAGCAGCGTAGAGTTTAGAGCGAGAAGCTAACAAGTCATCGCCCATCCTCCCAGCCAATGCCAACTGCAAGCAAGAGATCAACCCTGCCACTTCAGCCTGATATGTGTGCAGAAGTGTGTATGTGTGTGTGTGTGTGTCATTACATGGCATAACAGCTCAAATGACATGAAATAACACCACAGAGCTCACTTGAGCTACCCATGACATCGTACATCACAAAGCTCACATACCCTGCCTATATCATCGTGCACCTGACAGGTCACGTGAGCTAAGTACGACAAATTCTTCCTCGCATTAGCTACCTACGACCCAATTCATGGCTCCCAGACTATAACACAATTCTCGGCCACATGAGCTACCAATAGCATTCTTCTCAGTTCACATTGTCTACCCATGATATAATTCTCAGCTCACATTAGACCCTATGACATAATTCTTGGCTCACATTAGCTGTGATATTTTCACCCAGAGCTGAATAGGCACCACCAAGAGTGGAAGACCAAGCAAGCAAAAACTTGAACCTGGCCGAGTCCACCACCAACCGTTGAACCCTTCTAGTCCTGTAAGAAAAGATTTTACCAGAAAAACACATGTGAAGACAATTTCATGCCAACTGTATGCATGTTCGTGCTATTACCATGCCCAATCTGCATTCCAAGACATCTCAATAATAGGTAAAGGGTCTCCGAATACTATCAAGTTGTGTTCTTCTTTAGGGGAATATAAGACGACTGCCTTACTTACACTTGTAGCACTTACTACTTCTTGTGTAGTTTCCTCGTTTTCTTCTTCCATTACTGTGACATAAGAAGGTGATAGTACTTCGAAACGGTCGGCATAGAAACTTGCTAGCGAAGGTAAAGTGTCGCTAATTTGATGCGCGCACTAGCGTTACGAAACGTCCATTGGCGGGGAGCGTCACAAACGGGGCATCGCAAGTGATTGTATCTGGCCAGCCCCACCCACTTTCACGCCCCCGCCAGCAAGACCAGGGCACTGGAAACGGAGTAAGTGATGAACGAAGGGATGATTACCTGATGTAACTTATTAGACATAGATTAGGAAGAGGAAAGTGAAGTGTAGAATCCCCCATACTCCATGAACAAGTTAGACACGCTATCAGTGCATGTCTGTGCAGTTTCATGCTTAGACAAGACACTAACATGTCAGTCCTCCAACATGCAAAGAGAAAACTATCTATACACTCACATAAGTTAATTTGACAATAGTTATTTGTTTGTAGAGTTTAGGCAACATAAAGTAGTGCGAGCATGTTATGTAGTGAGAGGTTTGCAACACTACTGGTGCAGAGATCGAAGATAAAGTGCATGGCGGCAGCAGCAGGCAATTGCGATTGCTGCAAGTCCAGTTATTATGGAACAGGTAATGGCGACGTCTGTTATATATAGAAATGTGGAAACCTTGCAAAATCAGCCAGTGGCAATGCACTGAATTATATACATAATATAATAAAACTTGATGAAAGTAAATTATCAAGACATAGCAAAGTACATATCTCTTTTGTGTGTTGTGAAGGCCTTTGTGACATTAAAAAAATAGTATCGCTGTCTGGAGCAAGAGGAAGAATTGTCTATTAAACTCAAATTGGAGACCTAAATTTCAGAAATTAACAGATGTCATGATCTGAGGTTGACTGACCACATGAATAGCTGAAGCTGTTAGTGTGATGTGTGAATATATCTCTTCAATCATTTCCCCCCCCCCCCCCACATCGTTAGCAGATTCAGTATCACACTTCAATCAAAACATTTTCCACACATCATTAGTGGATTTCTTCTATTCAACCATAAACCACACAACAGGATTCAGGTGTTCCTGTGAACTTCTGATCATAGCATCTGGTGACTGCATGGATTTGTGAAATTTAGGTCCCCAGATTTTGGGTGCATGTAACTACTACAGATTCACAGCGAGTGATGCTCTATTTTTAAATGGCTGTCTATGAACATGTGAGGGATAGGGTGCTCCAAAGTCCATTTTTTCTATGATATTACCTTTGAGGTAAGACTATAAGATTTGTTGTGCCTACATCCGAAACCCCCATCTGGATAAACAACTCATGATGGTGTGCGGAGTGTAGGAGACAGCTGCTGTGGCTAATCGCCAATTACCCTATCGGATCTGATATAGATAAATCTCCTGCAAGCTTTAGTAAAGGTAAGCTGCAGACATCTGGGTAGTGGACAGTGGTAATGGTGCTTCATGAGTATACTTTCAATGTTTAATTTGATGTCCTTCACCAGATAGGAAGTTTTCAGAGCGTTTGTACTAATCACAAACCCTTTCAATAAACACCCACATTTTGATTATGGTGAACACTATAAACCTATGGGACATTTTCGACTGCAAAAATATTTGAGTACTTAGATCTTTGCAACCTTTCACCAAATACTTTCTTCCAAGTCATTCAAGTTGTGGTGTCTTTGAGGAGGTCTTGATGTGGAGTGCTGTTTGTTCTTTGGACATTCTCGCATTTTGTTATCCTCTGATGATCTGTGGTCTCCACCAGTAAAAAGAGTGGTCCTTATTACATCATAACTAGCATCGTAAAAACAACAACAACCCCAGTGGATACTCACTTAGATTTGTGGGTGATACTGAAGCATAGTTGTGGCCCACAGATTTTAGCTAAAGGAAGGGCCATAATTGATCTATAATCATGGAGGTGT
Organism: Cladorhizidae sp. MBARI D1340-BT2; assembly: GCA_028752905.1. Taxonomy (NCBI): domain Eukaryota; kingdom Metazoa; phylum Porifera; class Demospongiae; order Poecilosclerida; family Cladorhizidae; species Cladorhizidae sp. MBARI D1340-BT2. Next base: position 3,939,249 of record JAQNBH010000009.1, on the reverse strand, counting down.
AAAAGGCTCATCAAAGCAGAAAGAGTTGGTTATCACCAGAATGGTGAATGGTTGTCACCGCTATGCCTTTGAAAGATGGTAATTATTACAATTACGTACATATGGGTTAGTTACCTGAAGCATTGAAATTTAAGCATTATTTGATCATCCTGACAACATAGACATTGTTTGAGTGCCATTGCCTAGCCCTAGGTAGTTACCTAAAGCAAGCCATTATGTAGACATTGACTCTGTTAGAGAGACACTAGCCGTAACTATTGTCTTGGCCCCTATATAACCCTAGCTCTAGCTGAAGCCCTAATCCAGTATTGAAGAATTGGTGTGTACAGCTTTGATGATGTCGTCATGGTGATGTGATGCCAGGGTTATGCAATGGGAACTAAACTCTTCTAAGTGTGCATCACAGAAATGAAATGGTTGGGGGTTACTTTCAATGGAGGGTTACTTTCAATGGAGGCTCACTACCAACAGGAATTTAGATGAGCCAGGATTACATAATGGGAACTCAAATGGACCAGTGATATGAAAAAAGTATTGGAGATGGGGAGCGGGTTTATGGTATAGGCAGTTACATCATACGAGGGGATTTGGCATATAATGTTACATCAGAGCAAATAATTATGGTATACACAGCTATATCAGGGCAAGTGAGTCAGTTACATCAATCAGGCAAGTGGTTTTGGTTGACAGCTATATAAGGGCAAGGGAGTTTGATATAGACAGCTTCATCAAGAGAAGGGAGTTTGGTATAGACAGCTACATTAGGGGAAGGGAGTTTGATATAGACAGCTTCATCAAGAGAAGGGAGTTTGGTATAGACAGCTACATTAGGGGAAGGGAGTTTGATATAGACAGCTACACTAGGGGAAGGGAGTTTGATATAGACAGCTACATCAATCAGACAAGTGGTTTTGGTATAGACAGCTATATAAGGGCAAGGGAGTTTGATATAGACAGCTACATTAGTGGAAGGGAGTTTGGTATAGACAGCTACACTAGTGGAAGGGAGTTTGATATAGACAGCTACATTAGGGGAAGGGAGTTTGATATAGACAGCTACATTAGGGGAAGGGAGTTTGATATAGACAGCTACATCAGGGCAAGGAGGTCTAGATGACGTGGTGTTACAAACATATAAATGGCTAACTTGTTTTCTGGACAAACATAACGAATATAATATATGAAACAACAACACAACAATTACTTTAGTCTACTTTAGTTAGCAGTTGATACTTGCCTCTTCCTGGTCTTCTTCAATAAAAATAAAAAATAAAAATGGGTTTTTGTTTTGTTTTGGGTGGGGGTTGTGTAAAATGTCAAGTAAATGAAACATGATATGTCCCATCAGAAAATTTAAATTCAAGTCATTGCAGTCATACCAACACTAGATTATTGAACTACCAATCACCTTGTCTTATAATCACTTCCAATGATGACCACATCCATATGCTGTATACTTACAGCTCTAACCTGCTGGATTACGAGGGCTAAATGACTTGTCTTATATTGTAATGACTGCTAAATTCCATAAAGATACCCAGACACTATTTTGCAGAAAACTTATATATACATATATAAATGCACAGTACATACTGACAGCACAATCACACTGGCTGCTTTGTATGGGGTGGGAAAATGATACTACTAGTCCATAATGGGCTATAAGAAGAGTAGGTGTGAAACATCGTTGACATGAGCGAGCATTGTTTCTGCAGCAGAGTCAATGAGAATAGATTCTACTTTAATTGCTTAATTTTGTAATCATTACTACACTCACAGAAATTTGTTACCAAAGAAAAGCTTTCATTAGTCACAACTTCTCTGTCAAGATCCATTGATCTGAGTCTTGTTATGTGTGAGCGTCCAATGGACACTTTTCAGAGAACTCAATTGAGAATACAACTCTGTGAACATGTAGGATGAAAAAGAAGTAGACCACTTCATGTCACAATCTAGCATTACCTCATGCCATTATAGAGACATCATCAACATTGTACAATGTACTTAGAGATTTGTACTTTATGAGAGCCAAGGACAGAGAAATGGCTAGAATTGGATCCAGGACCAAGGAAATATTAAGATTAGAGCCAGGATTAGGGAAATAGCTAGAATTGGATCCAGGATTATGGAAATGATTAAGATTAGAGCCAGGATTAAGGAAATGGCTAGGGTTAAACTAGAGCTAGGAAAATGGCTAGAGTTAGAGCCTGAGCTAGGGCTAGATCCAGGGCTAGGAGAGAGGCTAGGATTAGAGTCAGGGCTAGGAGATAGGCTAGGATTAGAGCCAGGGCTAGGAGATAGGCTAGGATTAGAGTCAGGGCTAGGAGATAAGCTAGGATTAGATCCAGGGCTAGGAGATAGGCTAGGATTAGAGCCAGGGCTAGGGAATAGGCTAGGATTAGAGCCAGGGCTAGGAGATAGGCTAGGATTAGAGCCAGGGCTAGGAGATAGGCTAGGATTAGTGCCAGGGCTAGGAGATAGGCTAGGATTAGAGCCAGGGCTAGGAAATAGGCTAGGATTAGAGTCAGGGCTAAGGGATAGGCTAGGATTAGAGCCAGGGCTAGGAGATAGGCTAGGATTAGAGCCAGGGCTAGGAGATAGGCTAGGATTAGAGCCAGGGCTAGGAGATAGGCTAGGATTAGAGCCAGGGCTAGGAGATAGGCTAGGATTAGAGCCAGGGCTAGCTACGATTAGAGCCAGGGCTAGGAGATAGGCTAGGATTAGTGCCAGGGCTAGGAGATAGGCTAGGATTAGAGCCAGGGCTAGGGAATAGGCTAGGATTAGAGCCAGGGATAGGAGATAGGCTAGGATTAGAGCCAGGGCTAGGAGATAGGCTAGGATTAGAGCCAGGGCTAGGGGATAGGCTAGGATTAGAGCCAGGGCTAGGAGATAGGCTAGGATTAGAGCCAGGGCTAGGAGATAGGCTAGGATTAGAGCCAGGGCTAGGGAATAGGCTAGGATTAGAGCCAGGGCTAGGAGCTAGGCTAGGATTAGAGTCAGGGCTAGGAGATAGGCTAGGATTAGAGCCAGGGCTAGGAGATAGGCTAGGATTAGAGCCAGGGCTAGGAGATAGGCTAGGATTAGAGCCAGGGCTAGGAGATAGGCTAGGATTAGAGCCAGGGCTAGGGAATAGGCTAGGATTAGAGCCAGGGCTAGAGGATAGGCTAGGATTAGAGCCAGGGCTAGGAGATAGGCTAGGATTAGAGTCAGTGCTAGGAGATAGGCTAGGATTAGAGCCTGAGTTAGGGGATAGGCTAGGATTAGAGCCAGGGCTATGGAGATAGGCTAGGATTAGAGTCAGGGCTAGAGGATAGGCTAGGATTAGAGTCAGGGCTAGGGGGATAGGCTAGGATTAGAGTCAGGGCTAGGGGGATAGGCTAGGAGGGCTAGGGGGATAGGCTAGGATTAGAGCCAGGGCTAGAGGGAGGCTAGGATTACAGCCTGAGCTAGGGCTAGCTAGGATCAGAGCCAGGGCTAGCTAGGATTAGAGCCAGGGCTAGGGGATAGTCTAGGATTAGAGCCTGAGCTAGGGGATAGGCTAGGATTAGAGCCAGGGCTAGGGGATAGGCTAGGATTAGAGCCTGAGCTAGGGGATAGGCTAGGATTAGAGCCAGGGCTAGGGGATAGGCTAGGATTAGAGCCAGGGCTAGGGCGTAGGCTAGGATTAGAGCCTGAGCTAGGGGATAGGCTAGGATTAGAGCCAGGGCTAGGGGATAGGCTAGGATTAGAGCCAGGGCTAAGGCGTAGGCTAGGATTAGAGCCTGAGCTAGGGGATAGGCTAGGATTAGAGCCAGGGCTAGGGGATAGGCTAGGATTAGAGCCAGGGCTAGGGGGATAGGCTAGGATTAGAGCCAGGACTAGGGGATAGGCTAGGATTAGAGCCAGGGCTAGGGGATAGGTAGGAATGAGGCAATAACTAGAGTAGTGCCATTCATGATGGTGATGATGTAATCATGATGCAATGTGCGGCATTCTGAAGAATAAGTGAAAGTGGGTGCAATGATGGGCTTTCCAGTATCTGCAGTGGTAGCCAACCTTTATATGGAATTATTTGAGGAATTGGCAAGCCAAGGGTTTTGGAAGAGATATGTGGATGATAGTGAAGAAGGAGAGAGAGTAGGAGTTGTTGGACCATCTGAACAACATCAGCCTATTCATCAAGTTTACCATGCAGCTTGAAGTGCATACCATTAGCCTTTCTGGATTGCCACCTTCACAGAAAGGAGATGGAAGGCTAACTGCAACAGTTTACAGAAAACCCACGCACACACAGACCGGTACCTTAATTATAGATCAAACCATCCTATCCATGTCAGAAGAGAAGTGGTGAAGAATTTGATGATAGAGTCAGAAGAGTAGTGACAGAGAAGAAGGACCTATGGAAGGAAGAACATAATTTGAATAGAGTCTTTGTAGAGAAAGGTTATCCGCAAGCCTTCATCAACCTTTCCTCTGTAGATACATCTAAATGCAGAAAGGAAGATAAGTACACCAGTACAGGCAATCAGGAGTCTGAAAAGAAGGTTCCTATGGAAGTAATTCGTTATGTAGCAGGGATGGGTGAAGACATCAGGAGGGTCTGCAGGAAGTTCAACATCAAAGTCGTTTTCAGATTGGGAAGAACTCTGAGGACACAACTGAGCAAAGTGAAGGGTGAATCTCACCAGCCAGTATGCACTCACGCATTGTGTACTGCATCCCTTGCGACTGTGGGAAATACTACAGAGAGGAGACCATCACAAAACCGGAGACCAGAATGAAAGAACATCAAGGTGTCTATAAAAAAAGTGTGCTAAAGAGAAATCTGTGATTGCTGAACATGCATTGGACAATGGGCATCCTATTTTGTGGGAGGAAGCCACCATCTTAGATCTTAGACCAAGCGAGAAGACAGAAGGAATTGCTAGTGAAGGAGGCTTTGCACATCAGCCTAGCACCAAAATGTGAATGGATCAATTGAGATTGTGGAATGGACTGCTGGGTGGCTACTCTCAAGAGTCTGAACTTGAAAACATGACCACATAATTTAGTTATTTATCATTTTTTTGTTAATGCGTCTTTTTTGTATTTCTTATTTTATTTATTTGTTATTATTTTTGCCAGATCTGTTTCATGTGAGCACGTGTACCAGGATGTGGTTTGTTTCATGCAGTGGATAACTAACTACCGGTATATAAATTGTTCATATGAGTCTTGGCTAGAAGCATGTGGTCGAAACGTCAAGCGAGTAAATTTGAAGTTTATTTTTGAGGTCATTGTAACTTATTGCACAATTTATACCACAATTCTGAGGGTGAATCAGTTCCTCCCCTCTCCCTCAAAAGAAAAAGGACAACACAAAACAACAACAACAAAACAAAAAAAATCTACAGTACAATTTTTTATTAATTTATATACTTTAATTTATATAATAATCAATCATCAACATTTTTATTATTATTAATTGTACATATTTACTGTTTATATAATATACTGTTTATATAATAATAATAATAATAATAATAATAATAATAATAATAATAATAATAATAACAATAATAATAATAATAATAATAACAACAACAACAACAATATTAATAATAACAACAACAACAATAACAACAACCGCAACAATAATAACACCAACAACAACAACAAAAATAATAATAATAATAATAATAATAACAACAACAGCAATAATAATAACAACGATAATAATATTAGCAATATTACTACTACTACTATATACTGCTGCTGCTAATAGTAATAAGAAGAAGAAGAAGGAGGAGGAGGAGGGGGAGGAGGAGAATATAGGGGGGGAAACAACAAAAAAACACAGATTAATATTAATTCTCAATGATCTCTCAGTTGACGTAATAACATTATAATCACCACACACGCCGTTTCAACTAGCCTCTAAAATACTAACAATACTAATTAATAATATATAACTAGGATACATAACTGATAAATAATACATTAATTTTAAAATCACCTTCTCAATAATCAATTTCAATTTTTTATTCACTCGACATTTCAAAATTAATTTAAAAATTAAAAATTAAATAAATAAATAACAAGAATGATCTTCTCAACAATAAACTTGAATTTTTACTTCTCTTTTTGTTTCGACTAGATGCTATAGCAGAATAATAGAGGCCTTGTAGCAGGTAAGCCTGGGCTTTCACTGAATGTATAAATGTTAACAAAACAATTGTGACTCAAAATGCTGTGAGGAAAAGCTTCTTGCTCGTATTTTTCAGACTGAACATATATAGTAGTTTGACTGGCTTTAATATTCTTATCTAATGTCAGGATTGTTCAAGACAGCATAGATTAAACAATCAATGCCTCTGCAACAGATGTCCACTGTGAATGAAGTGCTGAACCAGTCGCTCAGTATCATGCACTCCTTGAAGTTGGCCAATATTGTGTGTACATCTGATCAAGCACTCTATACAGAGTAGCTGAAATTATAGATATCTTGCTGGGTCTGTTGCGAGCATCAAGAGCAGGCGATTGGCTGTTCCACTTGGCATCTATCAAGAATACCATAATACTTTACCTATGATAAGATCAATTATGCACAATTTTTACCCTTCTACCATGCTTATTTTATAAAGGGTGTTTTCTTAGGAAATGTTCCAGTTGAGTGATTCTGACAATCTAGAATCCACAGGGATGAAAATGATGTACAATCCCAAGGAAAACAGCTGGGTTAATCCACTAAGTCCAGATCAAGCAGATTTAGTGAGCATGTCTTCAGGTATCCTGGCTCCATAAGATGTTACCAATGATCTTCTGAAGGCTCACAGGTTAGGACAGGATGCATACCAGAACTTCAAGACAGATTGCTTGGAGGAAGATCTACCAAACATCAATTTCTGTGACCACCATACGAAGCTATACCTGAAAACATTGAACAAAAAAAGAAGGTCGGAAAAGCCAAAGGCAAGGATGTTGTCCTTAAAACAGTTTGGCTATATGATTGTTGTTGCCCAGAGTAGACAGTTACACACAAGTGATGTTTTAGCACACGCACTTGGACACTTGGACCTCTATCATAGTCACCCAAATGGCGATGAAAAGACTAACAAGGCAGGCAGCATTGGCCAGAGAGCTGGAGAAGGATGCGTCTCCATAAGAAACCATCCCTGAATGAGCATGTATCATTGATGGAATGAGTCTGTTTCAGAAAATGAAAGGCAAAAACAGACCTTTTGCACAGTTTGCTGTTTTTTGTACTGCATGAAGTTGAAAATAGTCAAAGGATATGCTTGCTTGATGTATATTTGGAGATGTCCATCAAAGATGCAGAGATATGTAATCAAGGATCAAGTTCTTTAAGAATATTGCACCGGCCACTGCATCCAGCAATGTGCAGTTCACCAAACAAGACGAGTCTCACCAGATACCTGGTGGATGAGAGCTAAATTCAACATAAAGAGAAGTTACTTAACAATTTATACTGTGACTTGTGACGGTATCTGTTACAAGGTGACAAGTGATTACTGCTCTTGTTCACAATTTCAAGTCGATTATTTTGAGGTTATTGTAAAAAGTAGTTGCTGTTCTTATCATCATTATCATAATAACAGTTGCTGTTCTTATCATCATCATAATAATGTTAATATCATCATAATAATAATAGTTGCTGTTCTTATCATCATAATAATAGTATAATCATCATCAAATCATCATAATAATAATAGTTGCTGTTCTTATCATCATCATCATAATAGTTGCTGTTCTTATTATCGTTATAATAATATGATGATTATTCTTATCGTCATTATAATAATAATAATAGTTGCTGTTCTTATCATCATCATAATAATAATAGTTTCTGTTCTTATCATCATAATAATAATAATAGTTGCTGTTCTTATCATCATCATAATAATAGTTGCTGTATTAGCTGTATTATCATTATCATAATAATAATAGTTGCTGTTCTTATCACATCATAATAATAGTTGCTGTATTATCATTATCATAATAATAATAGTTGCTGTTCTTATTATCATCATAATAATAATAGTTGCTGTTCTTATCATCATTATCATAATAATAATAGTTGCTGTTCTTATTATCATCATCATAATAATAGTTGCTGTTCTTATCATCATAATAATAATAGTATAATCATCATCATAATAATAATAGTTGCTGTTCTTATCATCATTATCATAATAATAATAGTTGCTGTTCTTATCATCATCATAATAATAATAGTTGCTGTTCTTATCATCATCATAATAATAGTTGCTGTATTAGCTGTATTATCATTATCATAATAATAATAGTTGATGTTCTTATCATCATCATAATAATAGTTGCTGTATTATCATTATCATAATAATAATAGTTGCTGTTCTTATTATCATCATAATAATAATAGTTGCTGTTCTTATCATTAATAATAATAGTATAATCATCATCATAATAATAATAGTTGCTGTTCTTATCATCATTATCATAATAATAATAGTTGCTGTTCTTATCATCATAATAATAATAGTATAATTATCATCATAACAATCATCATCATAATAATAATAGTTGCTATTCTTATCATCATTATCATAATAATAATAGTTGCTGTTCTTATCATCATCATAATAATAATAGTTGCTGTTCTTATCATCATCATAATAATAATAGTTGCTGTTCTTATCATCAGTTGCTATTCTTGTTCATCATCATAATAATAATAATAGTTGATGTTCTTGTTCATCATCATCATCGTAATATCTTGTTCATCACCACCATCACAATAATAATAGTCGCTGTTCTTGCATCATCATAATAATAGTTACTGTTCTTATCATCATCATAAAATAATAGTTGCTGTTCTTGTTCATCATCATTACACTGTGGCTGTGCTGGGTCCTATTCGATCTGCTAAAGATGATGACTTATAACAATCATTTATTATTATTTACCAACATGGATTTTCAGAATGATGCCTCTTCTTGGCTACAGGCCACTCTCCCAGTGAATCATGGGGGAATTGGAATTAGGAGTGCTGTTTATCTTGCTCCCTCTGCCTCTTTGGCTTCTGCTGATATCGTCCAATCTTATTCGGCATATCCTCCCCTCTTGGTTTAGTGCAGTTCAGTACCCTGAGATTGGGGTTGCTCTCTCATTTTGGGGTGACAGACTTGGCCAGTCTCCTCCAGCACAGCCTGCTTCCCACCAGCAGAAGTCGTGGGACTTTCTCATATTTTGGCAAGGGTGGAGTCTCTTTTACGGAATGCTAGTGACTCCAATACCAGAGCTCGTCTCCTGACAGTGTTGGCATGTGAGCCAGGTAGGTGCCTGGCTGAATGCCCTGCCAATCCCTTCGCTGGGTCTCCAAATGAGTGATGACACAGTCTGCATAGCTGTTTGGAGCTCCCCTGAGCCACTCTTGTAGTCACTGTAAAGCAGATGCTGACCACTTTGGTACTCATGGGTTGAGCTGCAGACAGAGCCAGGGAAGGCTTTCTCGCCATGGCACTTTAAACGGCATCGTCCTCTGTTCATTAACTTTTTGCAAATGTCCATTCCCAGCTGGAGTCCTCAGGATTGCTTAGGTCGGATGGGAAGAGACCTGGCATTCCAACATTCCTTGATCAAGTGGTAGACACTTGGTATGGGATACCACTTGTGGTGACACCTTTGCCCCATCCAACGTTGCGGCCGCTGTCAGTGAGGCGGGTACAGTAGCAGCCCAGGTGAAGAGTTTGAAGAATGTGAAGTACGCCCCCTCAAGCAAAGGCTTTCTTCAGGGAGTTGGGGTGCCACCTGAGGTCAACAACTTCAGATGAAAACTCACATCAACATCTCATTCAGAGGATTCCTGTGGCGGTGCAACGTGGGAATGCTGCTCACTGTTGGCCTTTGGTTACCCTTGGGGGATGTGGAAGATTAATTTTTGTGTGTAGGTTTTTTAAACATAATACATACCAAATCTCTTGCATTCCATCTATCTGTGTATTTTCTACTTTCCCCCCTTCCTAATTTCATAAAATATGTCCCATGAACTTTAAATATATATTATATATATATATCAAGGACATACAGAATGTTGTGGTTCATGGCAAATCATTTCTATTAATGTTCATTTATATATCATTTATATAATATTATTATAATATTATGATGATGATGATGATGATGATGATGATGATGATGATGATGATATAATAATAATAATAATAATAATAATAATAATAATAATAATAATAATAATAATAATAATAATAATAATAATAATAATAATAATAATAATAATAATAATAATAATAATAATAATAATAATAATAATAGTAATAATGCAACAATTGTCTGTGGCGGTACAGAGAGGCAATGCTCTTGCAGTCATGGGGGCAATGGGAGGCTCGGGCATGGACAGTCTTGTGTAATTATTAGTGTTGTTGTTGTTATTTTTTTGTTGTTGTTGTTTGATATAATAATAAAAATAATAATAATAATAATAATAATAATAATAATAATAATAATAATAATAATAATAATAATAATAATAATAATAATAATAATAATAATAATAATAATAATAATAATAATAATAATAATAAAGCACCCTAGTCACCCCAAAAGCCAAGTCTATCTGAGTTTCTGGCACTCCTTCTTCTTATTATTATTGTCCTTTCAGCTCTGAAAAAAAGCGATACTTTTTTTTGTGGTGTAGATGTCTACAGTCTGTATGTCTACAGTCTATACCCCAACACAAGTGGGAAGGCAGCTTCACTAGGCCACCCCATACTTAGAACATTGTGACGTATGTGACGTGTGATATAAAGTGTCGGCTACTCAGGGGAGGGGACCAAAGTAGCTCGCCATATATATATACAACAATTCTCCTCCTCTGCCCCCACTACTTCCTTACCCAATACATAACACTCTTGCCCACCTCCTCCATCATTGCATCACTTACTCCCTCCACACCTTTCCCCAATAGCAATTCCACCTTCCCATCTTCCTATTCATCCAGCCACTGTCCAGCCCCTACAATTCTGCGTATCTCATCTACCTGTAGCAGCGATCCCTATCAAATTCCTCACACATCAAGAAATGCCCCACTTCTTTCCCTGCTCCACTATCACACATTATGCATCTCTCATCGCAAATTATTCCCCATTTTTTTAATTTTAAATCTTCAGCAACCCAGTCGTCCGTCTAAATTGCTATACAACTTCCTGACTACTCTTGGACCGCCCCATTTTGCCAATTTGTAAAACAAACCGGAACCAATTTCGTGGTTGTAAGATGGAGGCGGAAGTTTTCTGGTCGTTCGTAACTCTTCTTGTGCTTCTAATAGGTTACTTCTACTACAAGTAAGTATATTATTAATATATTTATATATTGTATTGACTTTTGATACAACAGGTTTGCCTATGCTTCTTATCAGAGTCTCAAGCAATGTGGAATCATGGGGCCATCTCCCACACCAATTTTTGGTAACTTTCTGGATGCCCAAAAGCTTGTAAGAGATATTTGTTTGACTCCAGCATTAACCCATACCAACACTACAAACACAAATTATGTGTGCTAAATTGACCCTTTACCTAGTACTCATTGGTTAAGTGCTACAATGTCTCACTTGGAGGTTTATAGTAGCCGGAGCAAAGATGTGTAGTCTCAGGTGTCAGTTGTTGGTTGGTTTGTCTTAGCCCTACCATTGCCAAAACTTGTTTAATTTTGTCTTTATAATGCACTTATGCATAGTTTATCAGCAGGTAAAGTGTTCCCAATGTTTACCAACTGCAGGGGCGTACCCAGGATTTAGAGAGGGGGGGGTGCTCTCTCTAAGGCCTTTGTAGTCAAAACCAAATAGAATAGGGTATATAGTTCAATTAAGTGTATTACTGCATGCGGAAAACCAATTTGTGATCAGAATGGCTGGCACCAATTAAAAAAAATATCTTAGAAATATGTCCATATAGCTAACCGATCAAATCACCGGTATTTACATTATATAAAGTACATCATATGACAAAAATAAATGATTAATGGGACTAGTTGAGAGGATTGAGTAGCAGCATTCTCCGTGGCTTAAGTTTTGCAAATCGGTCTATGACGTTATCAAGGTTTATGCTGTCAGAAATGTCTCTATGACAGAAGAGCAGAAGAAGGGCATTAAGTCGGTTCTCTGTCATTGCATTTCTGAAGTCAAAAAGTGTAATTCTCTGCTTCTTTTTCGGTGGCATTTCTGCTGAGATGTATATAGTTGGCAGCTCAAATCAAAAATCAACCACACAGTCACTGAGCTAGCTTGAGAACTTCTTGTCATGGAACACGACTCGGGGTGGCTCTCGAGTTACTGCATGCGCGCATGTGGATTACTCTTGACCACACCTTTTTTTTTTTTTCCTTTTTTTTCCTTTTTTTTTTTTTTTTCCATTCTGTACTCTAGGGGGGGGAGGGGGGGGGGGGATGCGCACGCTCCGAGTGCTCTATGCTGGCTACGCCCCTGAACTGTTTGGATAACAGCTCTGTAAGAAGTACTCTCTTCTGTCGCTGAACTATAACCTCAGTTAATTACCTGTAATAATGTAATTAAAATTTGAATAGAGAGCTCAAATTTCATGCATAGGAGTGCTTCCCAGATTACAATGACCTTCTCAATATCAACTTGAAATGTTGAAATGTACTCTCTTGACATTTCAACTAGATGCTCTTAGCTTCCTCAGGACCAATATTTATAAGTAAGCAATGGACGCCCAGTGCCATCAGCACCCTTGCATTTATAAGTAAGCAATGGATGCCCAGTGCCATCAGCACCCTTGCATGCAACACCACACCCACTAAGTAAGCAAATGGACGCCTAGTGCCATCAGAACCCTTGCATTTATAAGTAAGCAATGGACGCCCAGCACCCTTGCATTTAGTAAGCAATGCACATCCAATGCTATCAGCAACCTTGCATTTAGTGACCTTGAAAACCTGGAAGTGCACTGGAATTCAAAAATGATTGGGGCTAGAAAAAACCCCAAAAACTAAAACAAACTCTCAACAAACTCTCAGCTGACATAATGGATTACAATGAACTCCTCAATCAAGTTTAAAATCTACTCTCTCAATGCTTCGACTAGATGCTGTAGCTTTCATCAGGAATGATGATGAAGGCTAGAGCGCCGAAACGTCGAAAGAGTAAATTTCAAGTTGATGATGAGAAATTCATTGTCAACTAAAAACATGGCCCAACACTCACATTGGTAGCTTCTTACCATCCTAGGTGGTGTTTTTCGTCCGCTAATACTTCCTCAAAATTGCAGCATGCCTTGAGACCTTTGCTAACCCTCTCACTGGTGATTTTTTTAATAAAAAAATAAATAATAATAATAATAATAAACACAACCTTGCCCTCTCAGCTATTGTTCAGAAAAGTCCCTAGCAAGCATACCAAGTCCCTAGCAAGCATACCAAGTCCCTAGCAAAGCATACCAAGTCCCTAGCAAGCATACCAAGTCCCTAGCAAGCATACCAAGTCCCTAGCAAGCATACCAAGTCCCTAGCAAGCATGCCAAGTCCCTAACAATAACAAGCATACCAAGTCCCTAGCAAGCATACCAAGTCCCTAGCAAGCATACCAAGTCCCTAGCAAGCATACCAAGTCCCTAGTAAGCATACCAAGTCCCTAGCAAGCATACCAAGTCCCTAACAAGCATACCAAGTCCCTAGCAAGCATACCAAGTCCCTAGCAAGCATACCATATGTGATAGCATTTGTATTGACCAACATTTTGGATAATGTTTGTTGCCATAGAAATGAACCACAAACTACAAGAACTTGCAATTTCTTGTTTTGGTGTGTTTAGCCAACGGATAGCTAATGCCCTCTTGGGCTGGGGCCACCACAGTAGGAGGGCTAGCAATAACAGGAAGAGTATTCAAGCTGTGAAGTTCTGTCATCCATCCTTCAATCATACATCAAATCTGAAGGTAAAAAGTTGCTCAGTAGTATTTTTCCACAGACTACCCACGGACGTGGAAACTGAAACAGCCTTTGCAGTTCATGCTTAGCTTACTGACTGCATAGCTAATCAGTGAGTGGGTTAAGGATTAGGCCGCAGCTGTAAAGAATGTGAAATTTATCTTCAAGATCTATCTTGAGAAGAATGTAAGAGAAAAGCCGACGTCGTAGAATATAAATGAGTTTTTTCGCCAATGAATGCTTCGGTCTTCATCAGATTGTGAATGAAGACAATGCAACACATTTATACTCAATGGCAACACATTTCCCAGTGAAGAAGCACACGGTTCACAACTTGTGTAAGTGTGTAGTGCATAAGCATAGCAACATAGCAAATATAATGATGAGCAAGATTTTGCATGCATTGTCTGAGAATTGAGACCCAGCAAGCAGGTAGCTCCAGATAAGTGATGATCCTTGGATGCAATGGATATGCAGCATCTTCACAAACAGTTTCCTCCATATGCTTGTTCTATCTTATCAGCAAATGCACTAGCACTTTCTATATTGGTTTGACCCACTGTAGCCAAATTCCCCCCCCCCCCCCGCTAGAACTCAGATTGGAAGCTTCTTAGCTTCCTAATGGCCATTATTAGTTCCGAAATGACTTCCAGCATGACTTGAATCCTTCGTTAAATCGTCAGACATAATAGAATGCAAGAACTTCCTCTTCGTGAGGTATCTCCTCTCTCTCTTTCTCTCTGTCTTCCCTTCCACATGACTTGCATACTGTTGGGTACATTTAATTTTACCAGGAAACACAAATTTTCCAATGCATGGCCACGACAAATCTGTTTCTTGATTTGCTGCGGGATCAAATCCACGGGCAAGGATTGTCCATTTGTTGAGTTTGTCACTGATGCAGAAGCTTGCTCACGTGCTTCTTGTAAGCAGAACAAATGATCCCTCTCAGTTGATTCTTGTTCTCTGCTGTCGGTTGGTGAGGTTCTCCTGTACAGCGTGTCCTTCAGAGAGGCTGTGGCTGATGTTCTACCAAGGAAGTGGCTGGCTGTTACAACATTATAACATTAATGGCAGCAAGGTATGATGTAAGGTGTGTGTAGTGTACATCAAGAAAAACCGGTTAGGGAGTGTTCAAATGGAGACATTAACAGCGGCAAGGTATGATGTAAGATGTGTGTAGTGTACATCAAGAAAAACAGGTTAGGGAGTGTTCAAATGGAGACTTTAATGCTCGAGTTCTTTTTCATCTCCACTGTTGGCTTTCTGGCATTTTCCAGCCAACAGCTCAACTACAACAGTAGAAGCAGCAAAAACAGCAGACAACTGGAGCCAAGAAAAAAAGTTGTCAAACAGCTTGACTCATCAGAGAAGAAAGGAAGCAAGACTGTCGTCATGTAGACCACAATCAGTTAGACAACCCTTTACCAATTATAAACCTTTTAAACACAGTTTTGAAAGGTCAAGGATCGTTGAGCTGGTTGTTGTCATGGGTACGCTCTTCTTTCCTTTCTTTTTGTTGTTGTTGCTTTGACAAGCCAATCTTATATAATTGTTTTTATTTTTATTTATTCAAGTAATTTTTGTTCTGTTAATTAATATTGGATGTTAATGGTTTAGACTAAGTTAAAGATCGTAGAAGTTAGTGTGCCCTAAACCAAAGGGAACATCGTTATTTCTGTCTTTGTACTACAGTATACTATAGAGTTGTGTGTGGTTGGTAAAGGGTCTCTGCTAGCTATGCTATTGTCCTCAAATGTATTGTCACCTTTTGTTAAACTCTGACAGGGCATACTAGAGTTTGAGAAGAGGGTCGTCAAACAATATGGACCTGTCTCTGGGTAAGAGTTAATTTTACGACCATAGAATATGTGTTGTGCAATGCAAATCTACTCCCATCTCTGCCAACTGCTATATGAGCAAGATGTGAGAGGGTAAGGAGTCATCACAATGTTGAGTACTTGGACCTTGAGAAGTAGTTGTTAAAATCAAGTGACCTTGTCTGACCCCTTATCATTCTATGTGTGTGACCCTGTGTTTCTTGCTTGGCCCCTCCCTAGACGCATAGGCAAGCTCGACAAACTTTGTGTGTAACGAAACTGACATTGGGTCTCGAGTTTATTATTACTCTATGAATCTCATCACAGCATTCCTGTAGTTTATTAGAAACCCATGCAATAACTCCTCTAAATCAAGCTCTATAGCCAACGCTACAGTGCATATGACTGGTTGTTGTGTGAGAGATTGTGTATAGGTAGGTATGTGTGGGTCTTGGGATATAACCTCATAACCTGACCAGTGCACAATCATAAGGCTACTCCATTAAGCATGCTACCATAAAGACTGGTAATCAAGGAGTCTGGTCACACTCCACCATTATTGGTTTGATCAAGGATCTATTTATGTGTCTCTGTATCCATCTCTGTTTTAACCCTTACAGTCTATATCTGTTTTAACCCTTACAGTCTATCTGTTTTAACCCTTACAGTCTATCTGTTTTAACCCTTACAGTCTCTCTGTTTTAACCCTTACAGTCTATCTCTGTTTTAACCCTTACAGTCTATCTGTTTTAACCCTTACAGTCTCTGTTTTAACCCTTGTCTAAAGGAGGCTGCAGCTGATCCTTTTACTAAAACATCTGCTGGTTGATTGGTGGTGTTCTCCTGTGCAGCTGTTATGAAATATATTGGAAGGGCAACAAGACTGTACCATGCACAATTAGATGACCCTTTACCATTTAGAGCAAGTAAACCATGTATATGACTTGAAAAGATAGAGTGTTGTCTAATTAGTTGTGGCCATGGTAGGGTATTGTTTTTAATAACATTATTAAACAGGTCAGGTCAATGAAAAGACGTCTTTTGTATCCTGTACTGCAATATATATGTGCATGCATCTGCTATAATGTTTGGAGTTCTCTTTGTGCAACCTTGAAGGAGGCTGTAGCAGGTACCCAATCAAGGAGGAGAACTCTAATAACTAACAACAACGACTGAATGTGACTCCTCTACTGCCGGTATGTGCATGACAGAGCAGCAGCAGTCAAACCACACCCCTTAACTTCTCTTTTTCTGAACCATGTGACGTGACGTTCTTTTAGTTGCCAAACAAAGCAAGCCTTCACCGGAGGTGCATGGCCTGTGTTTATTTATGTATTCACTGTATGTTCGCCCATAAAAATATGGATGGGTCGCCCATCTTAAATAAAGTAGACTTGAAGTGGTCATCATGGTGAAGAGAAAGATAGAGAAAAAATGGCAACAGATTCAAAGATGGAGGAAAGAGAATGGCAACAGATTCAAAGATGGAGGAAAGAGAATGGCAGCAGATTAAAAGATGGAGGAAAGAGAATGCAGATTCAAAGATGGAGGAAAGAGAATGGCAGCAGATTCAAAGATGGAGGAAAGAGAATGCAGCAGATTCAAAGATGGAGGAAATAAAATGGCAGCAGATTCAAAGATGGAGGAAAGAGAATGGCAGCAGATTCAAAGATGGAGGAAAGAGAATGCAGCAGATTCAAAGATGGAGGAAAGAGAATGGCAACAGATTCAAAGATGGAGGAAAGAGAATGGCAGCAGATTCAAAGTCGAGGAAAGAGAATGGCAACAGATTCAAAGATGGAGGAAAGAGAATGGCAACAGATTCAAAGATGGAGGAAAGAGAATGCAGCAGATTCAAAGATGGAGGAAAGAGAATGCAGCAGATTCAAAGATGGAGGAAATAAAATGGCAGCAGATTCAAAGATGGAGGAAAGAGAATGGCAGCAGATTCAAAGATGGAGGAAAGAGAATGCAGCAGATTCAAAGATGGAGGAAATAAAATGGCAGCAGATTCAAAGATGGAGGAAAGAGAATGGCAGCAGATTCAAAGATGGAGAAAAGAGAATGCAGCAGATTCAAAGATGGAGGAAAGAGAATGGCAACAGATTCAAAGATGGAGGAAAGAGAATGGCAGCAGATTCAAAGTCGAGGAAAGAGAATGGCAACAGATTCAAAGATGGAGGAAAGAGAATGGCAACAGATTCAAAGATGGAGGAAAGAGAATGGCAGCAGATTCAAAGTCGAGGAAAGAGAATGGCAACAGATTCAAAGATGGAGGAAAGAGAATGGCAGCAGATTCAAAGATGGAGGAAAGAGAATGGCAACAGATTCAAAGATGGAGGAAAGAGAATGCAGCAGATTCAAAGTCGAGGAAAGAGAATGGCAGCAGATTCAAAGATGGAGGAAAGAGAACTGGCTGCACAGGCCACAAGAATGGGCTGCATGGTTAATAACTGTCAGGAAAGGATGCTGGAGTTTCATTGTGTGATATAACTACTCAATTTATCAACCTGTTCTAGATATGGAGGTTGGTTACGCCATTTTTGTCATGGTGCAGAAACTCTTGGTGAGGTAAACACATACTGAGCACTGTTCTCCACGGACAGGGAGAATTGGCTACACAGTTGGCAAGGAGAACTGGTCAATAGAGGAGAGATATGCTAATGATGGAAAGTGGCACATTAGACAGTGTCAAGAGGACAAAGTACCATTTTAACAAGGCCTGTCAGCTTCTGCATAGTCTTCCCTTTAGAACTCAGAGATTTCTGCATTCACTGCCTGATGAGCTCACTCTTAGTGTAGTGTGCTTTCCATTTTCAGGGGAAGCTTCTTTCAAGTACTCTTTAGCAAAACTCCTCTCACAACCCTACTTCCTCGTGCACATTTCTGCTTCAGAATTGGCCATCCCATTGTGCTGCAGGGGATCAGAGTGTTCAACCTTGCACAGTTGGGAATCTGTAAGGAATATATAAATACATGCAGTGCTTGGCTACCTCCCCATATCATAATGCAAGCAGTACAGCATCATGGTGATATTGAATTAGGCCTTCACCTATGCTAGGGCTGGGACAATGGCTAGAGCAACAATGCTAGGATTACAAGCTTCGTCTTAGGGCTTGATTTTTAGAATTTTAAATCTTCTTTTTCTTCTTTCTCTCCACCACACTTTCCCTCGTGACCCAAAATCTTGCATTCCATTCAAGTATTAATAATAGCTCCATTCCTTAAGCACTACAATTGCAGGTCTAGGCATAACATTATGACGTTACATGCACCGGTATTGGTGAGCTCAGTCTCACAACTCTGTGAAGTAACCAGATGCATTGTAGTTCTGCTCCTTGGTGAGGTTTCCGTGAGTAGCTGATGCCTAGGTGACACAGATCACCAGGTCACTAAGTCGTACAGGTCACTGGTTCCAGAAAATGAGTAAAGGCTAATATGGCGCTTGTGTATCCTTTGATAAGAAGTTGCAGTGTCAGGTGACCTCACAAATTTACTGATGATTTGTGAAATTCACAGTCTTTCCATGCCATCACTTATCAACTTGTTGTGTGAAATAATGCCATTACTATTGGTAATACAATAAGCTACAGTTACTTTGCTGGACTCCATTTGTGACTGCAGGCAGATCTGGATTTCTCTATTTTGCTGGCCTACATTTGTAGCTGCAGTCACCACAAAAGTAACTTGGCAATGTTAGACTAGAAGTCTGATACTTTAGGTCCTGACTTTGGGTGCATGTGTGGCCCCGGCATGCTTGTACTGGCACTGCCTGTACAATGTGTGGCCCTGGCATGCTTGCACTGCCATGTGTGGCCCCGGCATGCTTGCACTGCCTGTACAAGCATGTGTGGCCATGGCATGCTGGCACTGCCTGTACATGCATGTGTGGCCCCGGCATGCTGGCACTGCCTGTACAAGCATGTGTGGCCCCGGCATGCTGGCACTGCCTGTACAAGCATGTGTGGCCCCGGCATGCTTGCACTGCCTGTACAAGCATGTGTGACCCCGGCATGCTGGCACTGCCTGTACAAGCATGTGTGGCCCCGGCATGCTTGCACTGCCTGTACAAGCATGTGTGACCCCGGCATGCTGGCACTGCCTGTACAGTATAGGAAAGGGAGAACACACAGGCTGACAGCTATAACATACAAGACAAAAATATATTTCAAATTTCAGATTAGTTAGTCAAAAATGAAATGAAAACAAGAATTTACCGAATGTAGACCACAAACATTTTCAGGACCTTTTTATAATGAAGGTCAATATTACATTGATTTATTAAAATGTGTTAATAAGTAAAGAGTCCCATAATGCTTGTTGTCTGCGTTGATAAATTCTTAACGGACTCTCAGTTGACATAGTAGATACAATGAAGGATTTTCTCAGATGAATGTGCAGCCATCTTGAAGGATTTTCTCAGATGTTGTGCAGCCGTCTTGAAGGATTCTCTCGGATGATGTGCAGCCATCTTGAAGGATTCTCTCAGATGTTGTGTAGCCATCTTGAAGGATTCTCTCAGATGATATGCAGCCATCTTGAAGGATTCTCTCAGATGTTGTGCAGCCGTCTTGAAGGATTCTCTCAGATGATGTGCAGCCATCTTGAAGGATTTTCTCAGATGTTGTGCAGCCATCTTGAAGGATTCTCTCAGATGATGTGCAGCCATCTTGAAGGATTCTCTCAGATGTTGTGCAGCCATCTTGAAGGATTTTCTCAGATGTTGTGCAGCCATCTTGAAGGATTTTCTCAGATGAATGTGCAGCCATCTTGAAGGATTCTCTCAGATGATGTGCAGCCATCTTGAAGGATTCTCTCAGATGATGTGCAGCCATCTTGAAGGATTCTCTCAGATGATGTGCAGCCATCTTGAAGGATTCTCTCAGATGATGTGCAGCCATCTTGAAGGATTCTCTCAGATGATGTGCAGCCATCTTGAAGGATTCTCTCAGATGTTGTGCAGCCATCTTGAAGGATTCTCTCAGATGATGTGCAGCCATCTTGAAGGATTCTCTCAGATGTTGTGCAGCCATCTTGAAGGATTCTCTCAGATGATGTGCAGCCGTCTTGAAGGATTCTCTCAGATGATGTGCAGCCATCTTGAAGGATTCTCTCAGATGATGTGCAGCCATCTTGAAGGATTCTCTCAGATGATGTGCAGTCATCTTGAAGGATTCTCTCAGATGATGTGCAGCCACCTTGAAGGATTCTCTCAGATGATGTGCAGCCATCTTGAAGGATTCTCTCAGATGATGTGCAGCCATCTTGAAGGATTCTCTCAGATGTTGTGCAGTCATCTTGAAGGATTCTCTCAGATGATGTGCAGCCATCTTGAAGGATTCTCTCAGATGATGTGCAGCCATCTTGAAGGATTCTCTCAGATGTTGTGCAGCCATCTTGAAGGGCAAAGCACAGTGTCTTTTTGAAAAGGGGGTTGCAAATGATTGCATAGTTCATATGTAAGGCTGGAGGCCTAATCCCTGCTAGGGGTTCCAGGGGCCTGCTCCCGCTGAAAATTTGTGATCTGAGATGCATTTTGACGCAATCTGGGAGAAGTTTGGTTATGTACTGTTTTTATTCCATAGCAGAGAACGCGAGTTGGAAACGAAAAGTGTTGAAGGGTGCCATGCAGCCCACACAATCTGCAGTGCTTCTTGCTCACCTCAATAAGCACTGCAGATTAATAGAGAAGCTTCTTGCTCACCTCAATAAGCACTGCAGATTAATAGAGAAGCTTCTTGCTCACCTCAATAAGCACTGCAGATTAATAGAGAAGCTTCTTGCTCACTTCAATAAGCACTGCAGATTAATAGAGAAGCTTCTTGCTCACCTCAATAAGCACTGCAGATTAATAGAGAAGCTTCTTGCTCACCTCAATAAGCACTGCAGATTAATAGAGAAGCTTCTTGCTCACCTCAATAAGCACTGCAGATTAATAGAGAAGCTTCTTGCTCACCTCAATAAGCACTGCAGATTAATAGAGAAGCTTCTTGCTCACCTCAATAAGCACTGCAGATTAATAGAGAAGCTTCTTGCTCACCTCAATAAGCACTGCAGATTAATAGAGAGGCTTCTTGCTCACCTCAATCAGCACTGCAGATTAATAGAGAAGCTTCTTGCTCACCTCAATAAGCACTGCAGATTAATAGAGAGGCTTCTTGCTCACCTCAATAAGCACTGCAGATTAATAGAGAAGCTTCTTGCTCACCTCAATAAGCACTGCAGATTAATAGAGAAGCTTCTTGCTCACCTCAATAAGCACTGCAGATTAATAGAGAAGCTTCTTGCTCACCTCAATAAGCACTGCAGATTAATAGAGAAGCTTCTTGCTCACCTCAATAAGCACTGCAGATTAATAGAGAAGCTTCTTGCTCACCTCAATAAGCACTGCAGATTAATAGAGAAGCTTCTTGCTCACCTCAATAAGCACTGCAGATTAATAGAGAAGCTTCTTCCTCACCTCAATAAGCACTGCAGATTAATAGAGAAGTTTCTTGCTCACCTCAATAAGCACTGCAGATTAATAGAGAAGCTTCTTGCTCACCTCAATAAGCACTGCAGATTAATAGAGAAGCTTCTTGCTCACCTCAATAAGCACTGCAGATTAATAGAGAAGCTTCTTGCTCACCTCAATAAGCACTGCAGATTAATAGAGAAGCTTCTTGCTCACCTCAATAAGCACTGCAGATTAATAGAGAAGCTTCTTGCTCACCTCAATAAGCACTGCAGATTAATAGAGAAGCTTCTTGCTCACCTCAATAAGCACTGCAGATTAATAGAGAAGCTTCTTGCTCACCTCAATAAGCACTGCAGATTAATAGAGAAGCTTCTTGCTCACCTCAATAAGCACTGCAGATTAATAGAGAAGCTTCTTGCTCACCTCAATAAGCACTGCAGATTAATAGAGAAGCTTCTTGCTCACATCAATAAGCACTGCAGATTAATAGAGAAGCTTCTTGCTCACCTCAATAAGCACTGCAGATTAATAGAGAAGCTTCTTGCTCACCTCAATAAGCACTGCAGATTAATAGAGAAGCTTCTTGCTCACCTCAATAAGCACTGCAGATTAATAGAGAAGCTTCTTGCTCACCTCAATAAGCACTGCAGATTAATAGAAAAGCTTCTTGCTCACCTCAATAAGCACTGCAGATTATAAGCACTGCAGATTAATAGAGAAGCTTCTTGCTCACCTCAATAAGCACTGCAGATTAATAGAGAAGCTTCTTGCTCACCTCAATAAGCACTGCAGATTAATAGAGAAGTTTCTTGCTCACCTCAATAAGCACTGCAGATTAATAGAGAAGGTTCTTGCTCACCTCAATAAGCACTGCAGATTAATAGAGAAGCTTCTTGCTCACCTCAATAAGCACTGCAGATTAATGGAGAGGCTTCTTGCTCACCTCAATAAGCACTGCAGATTAATAGAGAAGCTTCTTGCTCACCTCAATAAGCACTGCAGATTAATAGAGAGGCTTCTTGCTCACCTCAATAAGCACTGCAGATTAATAGAGAAGCTTCTTGCTCACCTCAATAAGCACTGCAGATTAATAGAGAAGCTTCTTGCTCACCTCAATAAGCACTGCAGATTAATAGAGAAGCTTCTTGCTCACCTCAATAAGCACTGCAGATTAATAGAGAAGCTTCTTGCTCACCTCAATAAGCACTGCAGATTAATAGAGAAGCTTCTTGCTCACCTCAATAAGCACTGCAGATTAATAGAGAAGCTTCTTGCTCACCTCAATAAGCACTGCAGATTAATAGAGAAGCTTCTTGCTCACCTCAATAAGCACTGCAGATTAATAGAGAAGCTTCTTGCTCACCTCAATAAGCACTGCAGATTAATAGAGAAGCTTCTTGCTCACCTCAATAAGCACTGCAGATTAATAGAGAAGCTTCTTGCTCACCTCAATAAGCACTGCAGATTAATAGAGAAGCTTCTTGCTCACCTCAATAAGCACTGCAGATTAATAGAGAAGCTTCTTGCTCACCTCAATAAGCACTGCAGATTAATAGAGAGGCTTCTTGCTCACCTCAATAAGCACTGCAGATTAATAGAGAAGCTTCTTGCTCACCTCAATAAGCACTGCAGATTAATAGAGAAGCTACTTGCTCACCTCAATAAGCACTGCAGATTAATAGAGAAGCTTCTTGCTCACCTCAATAAGCACTGCAGATTAATAGAGAAGCTTCTTGCTCACCTCAATAAGCACTGCAGATTAATAGAGAAGCTTCTTGCTCACCTCAATAAGCACTGCAGATTAATAGAGAGGCTTCTTGCTCACCTCAATAAGCACTGCAGATTAATAGAGAAGCTTCTTGCTCACCTCAATAAGCACTGCAGATTAATAGAGAAGCTTCTTGCTCACCTCAATAAGCACTGCAGATTAATAGAGAAGCTTCTTGCTCACCTCAATAAGCACTGCAGATTAATAGAGAAGCTTCTTGCTCACCTCAATAAGCACTGCAGATTAATAGAGAAGCTTCTTGCTCACCTCAATAAGCACTGCAGATTAATAGAGAAGCTTCTTGCTCACCTCAATAAGCACTGCAGATTAATAGAGAAGCTTCTTGCTCACCTCAATAAGCACTGCAGATTAATAGAGAAGCTTCTTGCTCACCTCAATAAGCACTGCAGATTAATAGGAGAAGCTTCTTGCTCACCTCAATAAGCACTGCAGATTAATAGAGAAGCTTCTTGCTCACCTCAATAAGCACTGCAGATTAATAGAGAAGCTTCTTGCTCACCTCAATAAGCACTGCAGATTAATAGAGAAGCTTCTTGCTCACCTCAATAAGCACTGCAGATTAATAGAGAAGCTTCTTGCTCACCTCAATAAGCACTGCAGATTAATAGAGAAGCTTCTTGCTCACCTCAATAAGCACTGCAGATTAATAGAGAAGCTTCTTGCTCACCTCAATAAGCACTGCAGATTAATAGAGAAGCTTCTTGCTCACCTCAATAAGCACTGCAGATTAATGGAGAGGCTTCTTGCTCACCTCAATAAGCACTGCAGATTAATAGAGAAGCTTCTTGCTCACCTCAATAAGCACGGCAGATTAATAGAGAAGCTTCTTGCTCACCTCAATAAGCACTGCAGATTAATAGAGAAGCTTCTTGCTCACCTCAATAAGCACTGCAGATTAATAGAGAGGCTTCTTGCTCACCTCAATAAGCACTGCAGATTAATAGAGAAGCTTCTTGCTCACCTCAATAAGCACTGCAGATTAATGAGAGAAGCTTCTTGCTCACCTCAATAAGCACTGCAGATTAATAGAGAAGCTTCTTGCTCACCTCAATAAGCACTGCAGATTAATAGAGAAGCTTCTTGCTCACCTCAATAAGCACTGCAGATTAATAGAGAAGCTTCTTGCTCACCTCAATAAGCACTGCAGATTAATAGAGAAGCTTCTTGCTCACCTCAATAAGCACTGCAGATTAATAGAGAAGCTTCTTGCTCACCTCAATAAGCACTGCAGATTAATGGAGAAGCTTCTTGCTCACCTCAATAAGCACTGCAGATTAATAGAGAAGCTTTCTTGCTCACCTCAATAAGCACTGCAGATTAATAGAGAAGCTTCTTGCTCACCTCAATAAGCACTGCAGATTAATAGAGAAGCTTCTTGCTCACCTCAATAAGCACTGCAGATTAATAGAGAAGCTTCTTGCTCACCTCAATAAGCACTGCAGATTAATAGAGAAGCTTCTTGCTCACCTCAATAAGCACTGCAGATTAATAGAGAAGCTTCTTGCTCACCTCAATAAGCACTGCAGATTAATAGAGAAGCTTCTTGCTCACCTCAATAAGCACTGCAGATTAATAGAGAAGCTTCTTGCTCACCTCAATAAGCACTGCAGATTAATAGAGAAGCTTCTTGCTCACCTCAATAAGCACTGCAGATTAATAGAGAAGCTTCTTGCTCACCTCAATAAGCACTGCAGATTAATAGAGAAGCTTCTTGCTCACCTCAATAAGCACTGCAGATTAATAGAGAAGCTTCTTGCTCACCTCAATAAGCACTGCAGATTAATAGAGAGGCTTCTTGCTCACCTCAATAAGCACTGCAGATTAATAGAGAAGGCTTCTTGCTCACCTCAATAAGCACTGCAGATTAATAGAGAAGCTTCTTGCTCACCTCAATAAGCACTGCAGATTAATAGAGAGGCTTCTTGCTCACCTCAATAAGCACTGCAGATTAATAGAGAAGCTTCTTGCTCACCTCAATAAGCACTGCAGATTAATAGAGAAGCTTCTTGCTCACCTCAATAAGCACTGCAGATTAATAGAGAAGGCTTCTTGCTCACCTCAATAAGCACTGCAGATTAATAGAGAGGCTTCTTGCTCACCTCAATAAGCACTGCAGATTAATAGAGAAGCTTCTTGCTCACCTCAATAAGCACTGCAGATTAATAGAGAAGCTTCTTGCTCACCTCAATAAGCACTGCAGATTAATAGAGAAGCTTCTTGCTCACCTCAATAAGCACTGCAGATTAATGGAGAAGCTTCTTGCTCACCTCAATAAGCACTGCAGATTAATGGAGAAGCTTCTTGCTCACCTCAATAAGCACTGCAGATTAATGGAGAAGCTTCTTGCTCACCTCAATAAGCACTGCAGATTAATAGAGAAGCTTCTTGCTCACCTCAATAAGCACTGCAGATTAATAGAGAGGCTTCTTGCTCACCTCAATAAGCACTGCAGATTAATAGA
>JAQNBH010000009.1:3555832-3912702 GCA_028752905.1 Cladorhizidae sp. MBARI D1340-BT2 | reverse complement strand
GGGGAGCCACAATAGGAGGCGATGGAATTGATGAGTCAGGGTGGGCAGAGGGATGGCCCCAAAACATGCCTGCCTAAGTTTTCTGCATCATAATTGGAAAGTCGAAGACTGAAATTAGTACCAGTGGCTAGAGGAAGCTCAACGCGATACAATGAGTGTATCATTTGGCGCTAAAATGTAATTATGTGGTCAAGCGCAAGGGTGGAAAATTATTTATTGAAATTAATTTTCCATACGCTTGACCATGTGCAATTTAGTATCACAAGAGAGCATAGAGAGCGATCTATCTTTTGAGCTATATATCAAGTTCATAGAATGCAGTATGCAGAATTTATGGAGCTCCATTTGAAGTCTTAACCACAGTTTTTTAACTGTTTGATATTATCCCCACTTATTCATTTCTCGAGAGGTATACAATGAAACAGGTGGCTAGAAAGTATCACAACTCAAGAATGTAATAATAACTTCTCAATAATAAACTTCAAATTGTATTCTCTTGACGTTTCAACTGATGAAGGCTAGTCGAAAGATCGAGAAAATACAATTTCAAGTTGATTATTAATAAAGTTATTATTTTGTCAGCTGAGAGTTCATTGAGATTCAAGATGGTTGACAATAATGAGTTGAAACTTAAAATGCATTTAGAATGAAATTTGAGGTCGTCATTGGCTCTGGGGGTCAAGTTGCCCTAGCCCCCCCAGTCTCAGCCCTTTGATGTTGCAGCACTCGACAAAAATGGGAACAAACAGATAGATCACATTTCACCTAATATATAATTAGCAGGGTTACCCGGGTGTTTCCCGGGCCAAAAAAAGAGAAGTGGTGGAAGTATTGCCCCAGTAGATTTCATGATGCAGAATCAGATGTAAAGGTACATGGCAGGTGGTGCATCTTACTTACATGGCGGCAAAAATATTAAAAATATATAACAAGTAAAACCCGGTATATACCTGTTATCTTCTTCCTGGTACCAAGTAAAAAGTGAGGGAAATCCAACTGACAGGGTGGCCAAAATCCTTTAAAAGGCCCAAATATGAGCTACTTCCTCCATTACAAAAATGCAAAATCAAGAAAGTGCTTATTATGAGGGAAGACTAAACCCTTTATTTTTTCTTCTTATGGTTACGACTTTGTAGCGTAGATTCTGCACACTTTACGTGAAAATATTGCTCTCTCTCTCTGTATGCTCTCTTTTGATACTTAAAATGTTGCATAGCTACTGCAAAGTCAGATACCTCAAAATGTTGATTGAGTTTGCCGCAAGTGGGACACCTGAATGGAGAGAGATAAACAGTTGAAATTGGTGTCTGTGGCTAGAGGAAGCCCTGCGGTACAGGACGAGTGTTTTTAATTAAGTATTAAAGCGTGAGTATGTGGTCAAGCATGCAGGTTGAAAATCATTTAATGAAAACACTGTTATTGTAGAGTATGGCTTCGACACTTTGTAAAGGAATGGTATCGTCCCTTTTAAAGCTTTGGGTGGTCCTTTTTAACCCGCACAGAAAGTTTTGTCTGGACCAGTCCATGACGTTTGTACATACATTGCCAGGACAAAAATGGGCTGATAGAACATACATCCTTGTTATACTAGACTAGATGCCACACCTGCTTGAAAATATATTGGCAGGAGTACCGTTTTCGGCATTTCCTGGTGGGATGGGGTGTGGGGGAGGCAGGGGGTGAGGGGGGATGGGGGGGGGGGGGGGGGGGGGGGAAGAGAAGAGAAGTGATGTAAGTATTGATCACAGTTGCATTCCAAAATTTAAAATTCTTTACCCGATATGAGATGAAAACTATTTACATGTGGTGAAAAACTACCTGCGCAGTAATGTAATGTAGCTTGGCTCCCCATAAAGAAGGGCCTAGGTACCCAGTAGCTGGACTTCCCATGAAATAAGATCTAAGCTCTCCATAAAGAAGGACCTAGGCACCGAGTAGCTGGGCTTCCCATGAAATAAGATCTAAGCTCCCCATAAGGATGGGCCTAGGGACCCAGTAGCCATGAAATAAGATCTAAGCTCCCCATAAGGAAGGGCCTAGGCACCGAGTAGCTGGGCTTCCCATGAAGTAGGGCCTTGGCAGTGTCTTTGGCTAGTCATCATCAAGGATGATGGAGCACTACAAAATTTTCATTTGGGTTTTGTTCATGTTTAATTCATGAAAAATTAGAAAATCATTCATACCAGATCTGGGGAGTTTTTGTTTTCGTTGCGTTAATTTCAGGATAATATTTTTGTCTGCTTTTAGTTGGATAGTTGTTGATGATGCAACCATGTTGCAGGGTAGTTGTTGATAATGCCACTGTGTTGCAGGGTAGTTGTTGATGTTGCCACTGTGTTGCAGGCTACTTGTTGATAATGCCACCGTGTTGCAGGGTAGTTGTTGATGATGCCACCATGTTGCAGGGTAGTTGTTGATAATGCCACTGTGTTGCAGGGTAGTTGTTGATAATGCCACTGTGTTGCAGGGTAGTTGTTGATGTTGCCACTGTGTTGCAGGGTAGTTGTTGATAATGCCACTGTGTTGCAGGGTAGTTGTTGATAATGCCACCGTGTTGCAGGATAGTTGTTGATGTTGCCACTGTGTTGCAGGGTAGTTGCAGGGTAGTTGTTCATAATGCCACTGTGTTGCAGGATAGTTGTTGATAATGCCACCGTGTTGCAGGGTAATTGTTGATGATGCCACTGGGTTGCAGGGTAGTTGTTGATAATGCCACTGTGTTGCAGGGTAATTGTTGATGTTGCCACTGTGTTGCATGGTAGTTGTTGATAATGCCACTGTGTTGCAGGGTAGTTGTTGATAATGGCACTGTGTTGCAGGGTAGTTGTTGATAATGCCACTGTGTTGCAGGGTAGTTGTTGATAATGCCACTGTGTTGCAGGGTAGTTGTTGATGATGCCACTTGTGTTGCAGGGTAGTTGTTGATAGTGCCACCATGTTGCATGGTAGTTGTTGATAATGCCACTGTGTTGCAGGATAGTTGTTGATAATGCCACCGTGTTGCAGGGTAGTTGTTGATAATGCCACTGTGTTGCAGGGTAGTTGTTGATAATGCCACTGTGTTGCAGGGTAGTTGTTGATGATGCCACTGTGTTGCAGGGTAGTTGTTGATAATGTCACTGTGTTGCAGGGTAGTTGTTGATAATGCCACTGTGTTGCAGGGTAGTTGTTGATGATGCCACTTGTGTTGCAGGGTAGTTGTTGATAGTGCCACCGTGTTGCATGGTAGTTGTTGATAATGCCATTGTGTTGCAGGATAGTTGTTGATAATGCCACCGTGTTGCAGGGTAGTTGTTGATAATGCACTGTGTTGTAGGGTAGTTGTTGATAATGCCACTGTGTTGCAGGATAATTGTTGATAATGTCACTGTGTTGCAGGGTAGTTGTTGATGATGCCACTGTGTTGCAGGGTAGTTGTTGATAATGTCACTAGATTGCAGGGTAGTTGGTGATGATGCCACTGGGTTGCAGGGTAGTTGTTGATAATGCCACTGTGTTGCAGGATAGTTGTTGATAATGCCACTGTGTTGCAGGGTAGTTGTTGATAATGCCACTGTGTTGCAGGGTAGTTGTTGATGATGCCACTGTGTTGCAGGGTAGTTGTTGATAATGTCACTGTGTTGCAGGGTAGTTGTTGATAATGCCACTGTGTTGCAGGGTAGTTGTTGATGATGCCACTTGTGTTGCAGGGTAGTTGTTGATAATGTCACCGGATTGCAGGGTAGTTGTTGATGATGCCACTGGGTTGCAGGGTAGTTATTGATAATGCCCCTGTGTTCAGAATAGTTGTTGATAATGCCACTGTATTGCATGGTAGTTGTTGATAATGCCACTGTGTTGCAGGGTAGTTGTTGATGATGCCACTGTGTTGCAGGGTAGTTGTTGATAATGTCACTGTGTTGCAGGGTAGTTGTTGATAATGCCACTGTGTTGCAGGGTAGTTGTTGATGATGCCACTTGTGTTGCAGGGTAGTTGTTGATAGTGCCACCGTGTTGCATGGTAGTTGTTGATAATGCCACTGTGTTGCAGGGTAGTTGTTGATAATGCCACTGTGTTGCAGGGTAGTTGTTGATAATGCCACCGTGTTGCAGGGTAGTTGTTGATAATGCCACCGTGTTGCAGGGTAGTTGTTGATAATGCCACTGTGTTGCAGGGTAGTTGTTGATAATGCCACCGTGTTGCAGGGTAGTTGTTGATAATGCTTTCTCTGCAGCCTTGGATCAAGTGGATGAAATATCGTTTTCCAAAAGGACTCGTGTTTGCTGAGGGGAAGAGATGGAAGTTACGGAGAGTCTTAGTCAGCCCTACATTCTCAAGTTCTAAGTTGAAGATGGTGTGTCTTATGTGCTTGGTTCAAAATGGATGTTTCACATTGGGTAGAGATTAGCACACACAACACAAATTGAAGACTCTCAACTTATTATAGTATTCCTCTACCTATAGCAAGTTTTGTGAGTAGTTATTGTGCT
This sequence comes from Cladorhizidae sp. MBARI D1340-BT2, assembly GCA_028752905.1. NCBI lineage: Eukaryota > Metazoa > Porifera > Demospongiae > Poecilosclerida > Cladorhizidae > Cladorhizidae sp. MBARI D1340-BT2. The sequence goes on along the minus strand of JAQNBH010000009.1, from coordinate 3,908,232 downwards.
AGTGTGAAATTGTGCTAGTGTGAAACATTTACCACCTCCTTGTGTTGGAATATAATACATTACATATATAATGTACAGATGATGCCTATTATTGCAAGGAGTGTGAAGACGCTGGTAGAAGTAATGGGAGAGGCTGCAGACGCTGGGAAGAGTATAGACACCCTCAAGGTGTTCACATCCTTCACCATGGAAACCATCATGGCCACGGCATTTGGTCGAACCGTCAATGCACAGAGGGGAGAGGCTGACGCAATTTCTAAAGCTGCAGCATCTCTTTTTGGGCGGTTCAGGGGGAGCACACTCTTCGAGTCATTTTTGTATAGTACGTTATATACTACAGAAGTGTGTAGAGCCAGTGCTTATGATATATATCATCAGAGGCATGCCCATAGTTCTGTTTCATTTAAAAAATGTTGTGTTCTGATTAACTTGTTACTGGGACATTAATGGGAATTACTAGAGTAATTATTACTAGGGAATTTATTACAGTTATTACCCTTACTGGAGCATTTATTACTGGAGCATTTATTACTGGAGCATTTATTACTGGAGCTTTTATTACTGGGGCATTTATTACTGGAGCATTTATTACTGGAGCATTTATTACTGGACAATTTATTACTGGGGCATTTATTACTGGAGCATTTATTACTGTGGCATTTATTACTGGACAATTTATTACTGGGGCATTTATTACTGGTGCATTTATTACTGATGCATTTATTACTGGACCATTTATTACTGGAGCATTTATTACTGGTGCATTTATTACTGTGCATTTATTATTGGTGCATTTATTACTGGAGCATTTATTACTTGACCATTTATTACTGGAGTATTTATTACTGGAACATTTATTACTGGTGCATTATTACTGAAACATTTATTACTGGGGCATTTATTACTGGAGAATTTATTACTGGTGCATTATTACTGGAGCATTTATTACTGGACCATTTATTACTGGAGCATTTATTACTGGTGCATTATTACTGGAGCATTTATTACTGGGGCATTTATTACTGGAGCATTTATTACTGGACCATTTATTACTGGTGCATTATTACTGGTGCGTTTATTACTGGTGCATTTATTACTGGACCATTTATAACTGGAGCATTTATTACTGGACCATTTATTACTGGGGATTTTATTACTGATGCATTTATTACTGGAGCATTTATTACTGGAGCATTTATTACTGGAGCATTTATTACTGGAGCATTTATTACTGGAGCATTTATTACTAGAGCATTTATTACTGGTGCATTTATTACTGGAGTATTTATTATTGGTGCATTTATTACTGGACCATTTATGACTGGTACATTTATTACTGGACCATTTATTACTGGAGCATTTTATTACTGGACCATTTATTACTGGACCATTTATTACTGGAGCATTTATTACTGGAGCATTTTTATTACTGGAGCATTTATTATTGGATCATTTATTACTGGATCATTTATTACTGGTGCATTTAATACTGGACCATTTATTACTGGACCATTTATTACTGGACCATTTATTACTGTGCATTTATTACTGGACCATTTATTACTGGTGCATTTATTACTGGTGTATTTATTACTGGAGCATTTATTACTGGAGCATTTATTACTGGAGCATTTATTACTGGAGCATTTATTACTGGAGCATTTATTACTGGTGCATTTATTACTGGACCATTTATGACTGGTACATTTATTACTGGACCATTTCTGGACCATTTATTACTGTGCATTTATTACTGGTGCATTTATTACTGGAGCATTTATTACTGGAGCATTTATTACTGGACCATTTATTACTGGAGCATTTATTACTGGAGGATTTATTACTGGAGCATTTATTACTGGAGCATTTATTACTGGTGCATTTATTACTGGACCATTTATTATTGGAGCATTTATTACTGGAGCATTTATTACTAAGGTATTTACTGTAAGATTGATCATCTTAAATGTAACGTAAAAAAAAAGTTAAGTCAAATGGAAGTGCACATTCGTTAAACAAAATTGAACTGTATTGCACATACTGATCAAGACTCTTGTCAGGAAGACTACATAGAAAGCGGATGCTTTTATATCAAACTGGGTAGCCTAGGAGGCACCAGTTCATCCTGTGCATATATATCAGACCAGGAAGCCTTGGAGGCACCAGTTCATCCTGTGCATATATATCAGACCAGGGAGCCTTGGAGGCACCAGTTCATCCTGTGCATATATATCAGACCAGGGAGCCTTGGGGGCACCAGTTCATCCTGTGCATATATATCAGACCAGGGAACCTTGTAGGCATCAGTTCATCCTGTGCATATATATCAGACCAGGGAACCTTGGAGGTACCAGTTCATCCTGTGCATATATATCAGACCAGGGAGCCTTGGGGGCACCATTTCATCCTGTGCATATATATCAGACCAGGGAACCTTGGGGGCACCAGTTCATCCTGTGCATATATATCAGACCAGGGAACCTTGGAGGCACCAGTTCATCCTGTGCATATATATCAGACCAGGGAACCTTGGAGGCACCAGTTCATCCTGTGCATATATATCAGACCAGGGAACCTTGGGGGCACCAGTTCATCCTGTGCATATATATCAGACCAGGGAACCTTGGAGGCACCAGTTCATCCTGTGCATATATATCAGACCAGGGAGCCTTGAAGGCATCAGTTCATCCTGTGCATATATATCAGACCAGGGAGCCTTGGAGGCACCAGTTCATCCTGTGCATATATATCAGACCAGGTAGCCTTGGAGGCACCAGTTCATCCTGTGCGTATATATCAGACCAGGGAACCTTGAAGGCACCAGTTCATCCTGTGCATATATATCAGACCAGGGAACCTTGGGGGCACCAGTTCATCCTGTGCATATATATCAGACCAGGTAACCTTGGAGGCACCAGTTCATCCTGTGCATATATATCAGACCAGGGGGCCTTGGAGGCATCAGTTCATCCTGTGCATATATATCAGACCAGGGAACCTTGCAGGCACCAGTTCATCCTGTGTATATATGTCAGACCAGGGAACATTGGAGGCATCAGTTCATCCTGTGCATATATATCAGACCAGGGAACCTTGGAGGCACCAGTTCATCCTGTGCATATATATCAGACCAGGGAACCTTGGAGGCACCAGTTCATCCTGTGCATATATATCAGACCAGGGAACCTTGGAGGCACCAGTTCATCCTGTGCATATATATCAGACCAGGGAACCTTGGAGGCATCAGTTCATCCTGTGCATATATATCAGACCAGGGAACCTTGGAGGTACCAGTTCATCCTGTGCATATATATCAGACCAGGGAGCCTTGGGGGCACCATTTCATCCTGTGCATATATATCAGACCAGGGAACCTTGGAGGCACCAGTTCATATATATCAGACCAGGGAGCCTTGGAGGCACCAGTTCATCCTGTGCATATATATCAGACCAGGGAGCCTTGGTGGCACCAGTTCATCCTGTGCGTATATATCAGACCAGGAAGCCTTGGAGGCACCAGTTCATCCTGTGCGTATATATCAGACCAGGGAACCTTGGAGGCACCAGTTCATCCTGTGCATATATATCAGACCAGGGAGCCTTGGTGGCACCAGTTCATCCTGTGCGTATATATCAGACCAGGAAGCCTTGGAGGCACCAGTTCATCCTGTGCGTATATATCAGACCAGGGAACCTTGGAGGCACCAGTTCATCCTGTGCATATATATCAGACCAGGGAGCCTTGGAGGCACCAGTTCATCCTGTGCATATATATCAGACCAGGTAGCCTTGGAGGCACCAGTTCATCCTGTGCATATATATCAGACCAGGGAACCTTGGAGGCACCAGTTCATCCTGTGCATATATATCAGACCAGGGAACCTTGGGGGCACCAGTTCATCCTGTGCATATATATCAGACCAGGGAACCTTGGAGGCACCAGTTCATCCTGTGCATATATATCAGACCAGGGAACCTTGGAGGCATCAGTTCATCCTGTGCATATATATCAGACCAGGGAGCCTTGGGGGCACCAGTTCATCCTGTGCATATATATCAGACCAGGGAACCTTGGAGGCATCAGTTCATCCTGTGCATATATATCAGACCAGGGAGCCTTGGGGGCACCAGTTCATCCTGTGCATATATATCAGACCAGGGAACCTTGGAGGCATCAGTTCATCCTGTGCATATATATCAGACCAGGGAACCTTGGAGGCACCAGTTCATCCTGTGCATATATATCAGACCAGGGAACCTTGGGGGCACCAGTTCATCCTGTGCATATATATCAGACCAGGGAACCTTGGAGGCACCAGTTCATCCTGTGCATATATATCAGACCAGGGAACCTTGGAGGCATCAGTTCATCCTGTGAATACCAGGGAGCCTTGGGGGCACCAGTTCATCCTGTGCATATATATCAGACCAGGGAGCCTTGGAGGCACCAGTTCATCCTGTGCATATATATCAGACCAGGGAGCCTTGGAGGCACCAGTTCATCCTGTGCATATATGTATATCAGAACAGGGAACCTTGGAGGCACCAGTTCATCCTGTGCATATATATCAGACCAGGGAACCTTGGAGGCATCAGTTCATCCTGTGCATATATATATGACTTGGGGGCACCAGTTCATCCTGTGCATATATATCAGACCAGGGAACCTTGAAGGCATCAGTTCATCCTGTGCATATATATCAGACCAGGGAACCTTGGGAGCACCAGTTCATCATGTGCATATATATCAGACCAGGGAGCCTTGGTGGCATCAGTTCATCCTGTGCATATATATCAGACCAGGGAACCTTGGGGGCACCAGTTCATCCTGTGCATATATATCAGACCAGGGAACCTTGGAGGCACCAGTTCATCCTGTGCATATATATCAGACCAGGGAACCTTGGGGGCACCAGTTCATCCTGTGCATATATATCAGACCAGGGAACCTTGTAGGCACCAGTTCATCCTGTGCATATATATCAGACCAGGGAACCTTCCAGTTCATCCTGTGCATATATATCAGACCAGGGAGCCTTGGGGGCACCAGTTCATCCTGTGCATATATGTATATCAGACCAGGGAACCTTGGAGGCATCAGTTCATCCTGTGCATATATATCAGACCAGGGAACCTTGGAGGCATCAGTTCATCCTGTGCATATATATCAGACCAGGGAACCCCAGTTCATCCTGTGCATATATATCAGACCAGGGAACCTTGGGGGCACCAGTTCATCCTGTGCATATATATCAGACCAGGGAACCTTGGAGGTACCAGTTCATCCTGTGCATATATATCAGACCAGGGAACCTTGGGGGCACCAGTTCATCCTGTGCATATATATCAGACCAGGGAGCCTTGGGGGCACCAGTTCATCCTGTGCATATATATCAGACCAGGGAACCTTGGAGGCATCAGTTCATCCTGTGCATATATATCAGACCAGGGAACCTTGGAGGCACCAGTTCATCCTGTGCATATATATATGACCAGGGAACCTTGGGGGCACCAGTTCATCCTGTGCATATATATCAGACCAGGGAACCTTGGAGGCACCAGTTCATCCTGTGCATATATATCAGACCAGGGAGCCTTGGTGGCACCAGTTCATCCTGTGCATATATATCAGACCAGGGAACCTTGGAGGCATCAGTTCATCCTGTGCATATATATCAGACCAGGGAACCTTGGGGGCACCAGTTAATCCTGTGCATATATATCAGACCAGGGAACTTTGGGGGCACCAGTTCATCCTGTGCATATATATCAGACCAGGGAACCTTGGAGGCACCAGTTCATCCTGTGCACATATATCAGACCAGGGAACCTTGGAGGCACCAGTTCATCCTGTGCATATATATCAGACCAGGGAACCTTGGGGGCATCAGTTCATCCTGTGCATATATATCAGACCAGGTAGCCTTGGGGGCACCAGTTCATCCTGTGCATATATATCAGACCAGGGAACCTTGGGGGCACCAGTTCATCCTGTGCATATATATCAGACCAGGGAACCTTGGGGGCACCAGTTCATCCTGTGCATATATATCAGACCAGGGAACCTTGGAGGCACCAGTTCATCCTGTGCATATATATCAGACCAGGGAGCCTTGGGGGCACCAGTTCATCCTGTGCATATATATCAGACCAGGGAACCTTGAAGGCAGCAGTTCATCCTGTGCATATATATCAGACCAGGAAACTTTGGGAGCACCAGTTCATCATGTGCATATATATCAGACCAGGGAGCCTTGGTGGCATCAGTTCATCCTGTGCATATATATCAGACCAGGGAGCCTTGGGGGCACCAGTTCATCCTGTGCATATATATCAGACCAGGGAACCTTGGAGGCAACAGTTCATCATGTGCATATATATCAGACCAGGGAACCTTGGGGGCACCAGTTCATCCTGTGCATATATATCAGACCAGGAGGCACCAGTTCATCCTGTGCATATATATCAGACCAGGGAACCTTGGGGGCACCAGTTCATCCTGTGCATATATATCAGACCAGGGAACCTTGTAGGCACCAGTTCATCCTGTGCATATATATCAGACCAGGGAACCTTCCAGTTCATCCTGTGCATATATATCAGACCAGGGAACCTTGGGGGCACCAGTTCATCCTGTGCATATATATCAGACCAGGGAACCTTGGAGGCACCAGTTCATCCTGTGCATATATATCAGACCAGGGAACCTTGGAGGCACCAGTTCATCCTGTGCATATATATCAGACCAGGGAACCTTGCAGGCACCAGTTCATCCTGTGCATATATATCAGACCAGGGAACCTTGGAATCATCAGTTCATCCTGTGCATATATATCAGACCAGGGAACCTTGGAGGCATCAGTTCATCCTGTGCATATATATCAGACCAGGGAACCTTGGGGGCACCAGTTCATCCTGTGCATATATATCAGACCAGGGAACCTTGGGGGCACCAGTTCATCCTGTGCATATATATCAGACCAGGGAACCTTGGAGGCACCAGTTCATCCTGTGCATATATATCAGACCAGGGAGCCTTAGGGGCATCAGTTCATCCTGTGCATATATATCAGACCAGGGAACCTTGGGGGCACCAGTTCATCCTGTGCATATATATCAGAACAGGGAACCTTGGAGGCACCAGTTCATCCTGTGCATATATATCAGACCAGGGAACCTTGGGGGCACCAGTTCATCCTGTGCATATATATCAGACCAGGGAACCTTGGAGGCACCAGTTCATCCTGTGCATATATATCAGACCAGGGAACCTTGTAGGCACCAGTTCATCCTGTGCATATATATCAGACCAGGGAACCTTGGAGGCACCAGTTCATCCTGTGCATATATATCAGACCAGGGAGCCTTGGGGGCATCAGTTCATCCTGTGCATATATATCAGACCAGGGAACCTTGGAGGCACCAGTTCATCCTGTGCATATATATCAGACCAGGGAGCCTTGGAGGCATCAGTTCATCCTGTGCATATATATCAGACCAGGGAACCTTGGAATCATCAGTTCATCCTGTGCATATATATCAGACCAGGGAACCTTGGAGGCATCAGTTCATCCTGTGCATATATATCAGACCAGGGAACCTTGGGGGCACCAGTTCATCCTGTGCATATATATCAGACCAGGGAACCTTGGAGGCACCAGTTCATCCTGTGCATATATATCAGACCAGGGAACCTTGGGGGCACCAGTTCATCCTGTGCATATATATCAGACCAGGGAACCTTGGAGGCACCAGTTCATCCTGTGCATATATATCAGACCAGGGAACCTTGGAGGCATCAGTTCATCCTGTGAATACCAGGGAGTCTTGGGGGCACCAGTTCATCCTGTGCATATATATCAGACCAGGGAGCCTTGGAGGCACCAGTTCATCCTGTGCATATATATCAGACCAGGGAGCCTTGGAGGAACCAGTTCATCCTGTGCATATATATATGACCAGGGAGTCTTGGAGGCACCAGTTCATCCTGTGCATATATATCAGACCAGGGAACCTTGGGGGCACCAGTTCATCCTGTGCATATATATCAGACCAGGTAGCCTTGGAGGCACCAGTTCATCCTGTGCATATATGTATATCAGACCAGGGAGCCTTGGAGGCATCAGTTCATCCTGTGCATATATATATGACTTGGGGGCACCAGTTCATCCTGTGCATATATATCAGACCAGGGAACCTTGAAGGCATCAGTTCATCCTGTGCATATATATCAGACCAGGGAACCTTGGGAGCACCAGTTCATCATGTGCATATATATCAGACCAAGGAACCTTGGAGGCACCAGTTCATCCTGTGCATATATATCAGACCAGGGAGCCTTGGTGGCATCAGTTCATCCTGTGCATATATATCAGACCAGGGAACCTTGGGGGCACCAGTTCATCCTGTGCATATATATCAGACCAGGGAACCTTGGAGGCACCAGTTCATCCTGTGCATATATATCAGACCAGGGAACCTTGGGGGCACCAGTTCATCCTGTGCATATATATCAGACCAGGGAACCTTGTAGGCACCAGTTCATCCTGTGCATATATATCAGACCAGGGAACCTTCCAGTTCATCCTGTGCATATATATCAGACCAGGGAGCCTTGGGGGCACCAGTTCATCCTGTGCATATATGTATATCAGACCAGGGAACCTTGGAGGCATCAGTTCATCCTGTGCATATATATCAGACCAGGGAACCTTGGAGGCATCAGTTCATCCTGTGCATATATATAAGACCAGGTAGCCTTGGGGGCACCAGTTCATCCTGTGCATATATATCAGACCAGGGAACCTTGGGGGCACCAGTTCATCCTGTGCATATATATCAGACCAGGGAACCTTGGGGGCACCAGTTCATCCTGTGCATATATATCAGACCAGGGAACCTTGGAGGCACCAGTTCATCCTGTGCATATATATATGACCAGGGAACCTTGGGGGCACCAGTTCATCCTGTGCATATATATTAGACCAGGGAACCTTGGAGGCATCAGTTCATCCTGTGCATATATATCAGACCAGGGAACCTTGGAGGCACCAGTTCATCCTGTGCATATATATCAGACCAGGGAACCTTGGAGGCATCAGTTCATCCTGTGCATATATATCAGACCAGGGAACCTTGGAGGCACCAGTTCATCCTGTGCATATATATCAGACCAGGGAACTTTGGGGGCACCAGTTCATCCTGTGCATATATATCAGACCAGGGAACCTTGGAGGCACCAGTTCATCCTGTGCACATATATCAGACCAGGGAACCTTGGAGGCACCAGTTCATCCTGTGCATATATATCAGACCAGGGAACCTTGGGGGCACCAGTTCATCCTGTGCATATATATCAGACCAGGGAACCTTGGAGGTACCAGTTCATCCTGTGCATATATATCAGACCAGGGAACCTTGGAGGCACCAGTTCATCCTGTGCATATATATCAGACCAGGTAGCCTTGGTGGCACCAGTTCATCCTGTGCATATATATCAGACCAGGGAGCCTTGGGGGCACCAGTTCATCCTGTGCATATATATCAGACCAGGGAACCTTGGAGGCACCAGTTCATCCTGTGCATATATATCAGACCAGGGAACCTTGGGGGCACCTGTTCATCCTGTGCATATATATCAGACCAGGGAACCTTGGAGGCACCAGTTCATCCTGTGCATATATATCAGACCAGGGAACCTTGGGGGCACCAGTTCATCCTGTGCATATATATCAGACCAGGGAACCTTGGAGGCACCAGTTCATCCTGTGCATATATATCAGACCAGGGAGCCTTGGGGGCACCAGTTCATCCTGTGCATATATATCAGACCAGGGAACCTTGAAGGCAGCAGTTCATCCTGTGCATATATATCAGACCAGGAAACTTTGGGAGCACCAGTTCATCATGTGCATGTATATCAGACCAGGGAGCCTTGGTGGCATCAGTTCATCCTGTGCATATATATCAGACCAGGGAGCCTTGGGGGCACCAGTTCATCCTGTGCATATATATCAGACCAGGGAACCTTGGAGGCAACAGTTCATCATGTGCATATATATCAGACCAGGGAACCTTGGGGGCACCAGTTCATCCTGTGCATATATATCAGACCAGGAGGCACCAGTTCATCCTGTGCATATATATCAGACCAGGGAACCTTGGAGGCACCAGTTCATCCTGTGCATATATATCAGACCAGGGAACCTTGTAGGCACCAGTTCATCCTGTGCATATATATCAGACCAGGGAACCTTCCAGTTCATCCTGTGCATATATATCAGACCAGGGAACCTTGGGGGCACCAGTTCATCCTGTGCATATATATCAGACCAGGGAACCTTGGAGGCACCAGTTCATCCTGTGCATATATATCAGACCAGGGAACCTTGGAGGCACCAGTTCATCCTGTGCATATATATCAGACCAGGGAACCTTGCAGGCACCAGTTCATCCTGTGCATATATATCAGACCAGGGAACCTTGGAATCATCAGTTCATCCTGTGCATATATATCAGACCAGGGAACCTTGGAGGCATCAGTTCATCCTGTGCATATATATCAGACCAGGGAACCTTGGGGGCACCAGTTCATCCTGTGCATATATATCAGACCAGGGAACCTTGGGGGCACCAGTTCATCCTGTGCATATATATCAGACCAGGGAACCTTGGGGGCACCAGTTCATCCTGTGCATATATATCAGACCAGGGAGCCTTAGGGGCATCAGTTCATCCTGTGCATATATATCAGACCAGGGAACCTTGGGGGCACCAGTTCATCCTGTGCATATATATCAGACCAGGGAACCTTGGAGGCACCAGTTCATCCTATGCATATATATCAGACCAGGGAACCTTGGAGGCATCAGTTCATCCTGGGCATATATATCAGACAAGGGAACCTTGGAGGCACCAGTTCATCCTGGGCATATATATCAGACCAGGGAACCTTGGAGGCACCAGTTCATCCTGTGCATATATATCAGACCAGGGAACCTTGGAGGCATCAGTTCATCCTGTGCATATATATCAGACCAGGGAGCCTTGGAGGCACCAGTTCATCCTGTGCATATATATCAGACCAGGGAACCTTGGAGGCACTAGTTCATCCTGTGCATATATATCAGACCAGGGAACCTTGGAGGCATCAGTTCATCCTGGGTCATCAATCAACTTTCTGGGCATAAACTCCAAAATTTTGACTTTTTTACTGGTTGTAATGTGCTAGAATCAACCGAACAAGATAGCTAACGACCAAGAACATCCTTCTTCCTCTAGGAGCTATGCGGTCAGCAACTGGTGCTGTAGTGGCCATGCAGCAGGAGACAGCTAGGCTGTGAGGGTAGCAACTGATGCTGTAGAAGCCATGCAGCAGTAGAGGCAGTCTAGAAAATGAATGTATTATAGAGTCTTAATTAAGAAATACATTATGTTCTCATAATTATACGTAAGTGCAGTACACAGTCTAATTATATAACATTGCAGAAATACTTGGTATCTGCTCGTGTATTGAAGCTGCTGTATGCAGTTATCGGATAGCTCAGTATTCCAGCAGAGCCATCTGTGAATTCATAAGTTATTTTCATGAATGGATAGCCATTGCTGGATTTATTTAATCCCTCAGGTAACTTGCCTTATTGTCTCTATTTCATCCCTCAGGTAACCTGCCTTGGCTGGATAGTGTGTTGGCTGTCTTGCTGAAGCCTAGTCCTGCTTACTCCTTCTTGCACAGCACGGCTCAAGAGCTCGTGAAGATACGCAGGGAAGAAAAGCAAGGCAACGTGAGTAGCCGAGGGGGTGCAGAGCGGAGTAGGTGGCATGTGATGCCCACTTCAATTCAACCTCACTCCAATGTGTGGTCGTGTTGTAAGGATGTGTAGGGACGCATTATGAGATCGTATTGTAGTCCTGCTTCCATTTAGTATCATTAACAAGAACGCTCTTGCAGAACACATGCACCCATGCACAGTGTGAAATAACTAACTTGCCGAGTGAGTGTCCTTGGCTGAGGGTAACAGCTCTGATAACCTGTCTTGACACAGTAGCTGTTCCGTTTGACTAGCTTAGCATGATCACGAACTGTATATACCTAAAAGTAAGGAGGGAGAACAATAATTTAGAACGGAATATTTTTTTGCAGATCTGGCCTGCTGGGGGGATTGAGAGGGCTGAACGATTTATTAGCTCTCATGATATTCAGTGAAATGCCATAAAGCCTCATGTTCTTGTTTTTGCAGAGGTTTGTAGAAGGGGTTAATGGGTTGTCTGGACAATATATATGTACCATTTTATTTATATATATATATAATGGATTGGCTTGTAAAAAAGAGATAAAAAGACTTTAGTCTTCATTATTCCTGATGAAGACTAGACCACATTAGTGGGATCTTTAAAACTATGAACACCCAATATATATAATGCAGATTTACAGCATAATAGTGGTGTGTTAATAGGTAAAGGGTCATTTCAGGTTTACACTGATAAATTCATATCCTTTCATCTTGGCCACTTGTGCATTATTTCTTCTGCTGCAGTATAAGGACTTGCTGCAGTTGCTACTGGATGCCTCTTTAGACGAGAAGGATATGGATTTGACCAACTTGAACGCAGGTTCTTCAAAGTTGTCTGATGAAGAAGTTGTAATGGTTTGTGAAGACTTTATCTTGGCTGGCTACGAAACCACTGGCAACACACTGGCCTTCATGTCTTACCTGCTAGCGATCCACCCTGAAGTCCAGGAGGAGCTTCAGAGAGAGATAAAGGACTACTATTGTGATTATCCTGTGAGACCTGAATTACTTTAAGACTGTGTGTTCATAACTCCTACTCCTCTGCACTTTGTGTGTGTGTGTGTGTGTGTGTGCCATTCCTAATTACTACTCCTGAGGGCAGTTATTGCAATGTGTAGAGTGGCAGGGATATCATTGCCTGTAATTCGAGGGACTTCTTTTTACAGAGCTAGTGTGCTGGATTGAGACAGCTAGATGGTGTTCCAATGGCTGGTGAATTCCTTCAGAACTCTGCAGGTGTCTTTTGCGGCAAGATAGTGGCACTTTCATGGAAGAAAAAAGTGGTCAAACAAGCATAAATAAAATATGTGTATATATTGGATTGACAAGAAATGAAACAAGATTTAACAAGATTTACCAATGTCGACCACAAACATTTACGGACGCTTTACCTATTAATATAATGACCACTATTGTATATACCAATCAGTATTATATTAATAGGTAAAGGGTCCTGTAAATGTTTGTTGTCTAAATTGGTAAATTCTTGTTTCAATAAATAAAACATTTTGTCTTGGTTATTATAGTCAAGCAGTTATTATAGTCAAGCAGAAACCTATAAGAAGTTACTCAGTGTAACACCAGAACTTTCGTTGACACCATGAAAAAAACCTTTTTGCCTCAGGCGTATGTACATTCATCACACGAAGCAATTCCATATCGAGACCTGATTAATGCCCCAAGGGGAACTAAACGATTAATGTAATTGTCGTGACTTTCTCTCTCTTCCTCTCTCTCCTCCAACCTTCGCAGATGGCATCTACCTATGAAGCCATCTCCAACATCAAATACTTGGATATGGTCATCTACGAGACATTGCGAATATATCCGGTTGCGTCCAGGATTGCAAGGTTGTGTGACAAGGATACAGTCATTAGCGGTGTTAAAATCTGCAAGGGCGTCCAAGTCATATTCCCTATTCATGCCTTGCATGAGGACCCCAAGTACTGGCCAGAGCCACACAAGTTTGATCCTCTGAGGTGAGACTCAGAGATCCTAGTTGACGTCATGTTGTGGGAGTCAAATATATACCCTGTAAGAGTGGGTTGTTCATTTATAGCAGAAATAGGCTCAACAAGGCATGTGCTTCTAATGGCAATCTTCACCACCAACATCAGCACATCCATTCGTAAATGTAAATGTCTACTCTCTTTTTTTAATACAGTTATGGGGGGTAGAGTTAACACTAGCAGCAAGACATGGCATGTGCTGACACTACATGGGTACAGTCAACACTAGCAGCAAGACATGGCATGTGCTGACCCTACATGGGTACAGTCAGCACTAGCAGCAAGACATGGCATGTGCTGACCCTACATGGGTACAGTCAACACTAGCAGCAAGACATGGTATGTGCTGACCCCACATGGGTTCACCACTAGATGCATGACATTGTGTGTAGTCGACAACAATAAATAAGTTAGAAAAAGTATTTAAAAGCTCTGGAGACAAGAACAGAATTTTTTTAATATGATAAAAAAAACAATTGGATTCACTTATGAAGGAAGGAGGAGGGGAGGAGGGGGAAGTGAATCGTTCCATTTGATGACTACTGAGATTTTTTCCCTTCGTGGTTGAAGCTCTCACAGGATTGCGGTAGCAAATTTAAGTTGATTATTAAGGAAATCATTGCATCTATTTTACGTCGACTTAGAGTTTGTTGAGGGATTTTCTGATATTAATAAGAGGAAAAATTGCATTCACTAATTGAACTGGGAACCAAGGGTGGGTGTGGGATTTGAAATTCCAAATGGAGACCTTGAGTATCAAGTGTACGTGGGGAAAGAAGAAAAGAAAACAGCAAAGAAAAATGGGGGGAGGGGGTGGTGAGAGCAGACAAAGCCACAGAATTTCCCCTTTAATTAACTTTAGCAATATTATAATTATTTATATCGTTGCTATTGTTGTGTCGGCAGGTTCACTGATGAGGAGAAGGCCAAGCGCCCCCAGTTCTCATACTTACCATTTGGTGGAGGTCCACGCAGCTGTGTGGGGATGAGGTTTGCCCTGTTAGAACTCAAGATGTCTCTCTTGGAACTTATGAAGGAGGTATCTTTTGTCAGATCATCTGACACAGAAGTAAGCTCATACTTTTATATAAGTTTTCATTGATGTTGAATCGTATTCCAAAATGGATGCAAAGAGCAGATATTAATTTTTTTTTAAGATGATTTTAGCTCAAAAAAAATACTTCAGCCTGCTTGCTTGTTCGCTAAGGTAGTAAACTGTTGATTCTTCATGAAGGTAGTAAACAGTTGATTCTTCACTAAGGTATAATTATAGTAAACTGTTGATTCTTCACGAAGGTAGTAAACTGTTGATTCTTCGCTAAGGTAATAAACTCAGTAAAAACACGAAAATTGGTAAGAGGGCATGGCATGTGCTCTATAAACAGAGCAAATAATCCTCACTCAGTTCAGCGGCTGGTTTGTGGAGTTCTTACTCCTGGGTGACCCTTCACCAAGTCCAAGAGGCTATGGCTGATTTGCGTGCAGAACTTCTGTTGTTGGGTTGGTGGAGTTCTCCTGTGTAATCGATACCAAGTCCTTGAAGGAGGTTGTAGCTGACTCTGTGTGGGTTCAGTCATGGATATAATATAGCGTTATAGTGTCTATGGGTATAGTTAGATATGGCATGTACTGATTGTGTAGTATATAACAAGAAGACGGAACAAGTTCTTCATCACTCAACTATTTCATAAGCAACAACAACAAAAACGAGCAAGAGAGCAAGAACGTGTTTTTATTTAAAGACTTGTCAAAAACAAACAAACAGACAAGACTTACCCATCTATACCACAACCAGTTAGATGACCCTTTACCATTAAAAATATCCTATATTCCACTCTGGTTATTTCTACTGCACATATAGTGTTAACAACCATTTCCCAAGAGTTATGGAAATGACATCAGAAGCAGTTCTTTTGAATGACGAAGCAGTTAAGCAATTAGCAATAAAGCTATAAATAACTGTCAAGAAAATTAGAAGTGACTTAAATAAATAGTAGAGATGGTGTCAATTTGGACTGACCGACCAAACCTTATATGTAATATTAATTATTATATTGTGTAAAGAATGTTTACACTTGTGGAAATAGGGGGAGAGTTATTGCACTCATGACTTGTATATTCACGGGCAGCTGCCGTGAAATAAATTGCCATATTCCACTCTCACTCGTGTAATAAGATATTATACATATAATATACATATATAGATATTGTACATATAATATAGATGTATATTATACATATAATATAGATGTATAATATATATATAGATGTATATTATACATATAATATACATATATAGATATTATACATATATATTATACATATATAGATACATATTATACATATATATATAGATATATACATATAATATAGATGCTTATTATACATATATATATACATATTATACATATAATATAGATGCATATATATTATACATATAATATAGATGCATATTATACATATAATATAGAGGCATATTATACATATAATATAGATGCATATTATATATTATACATATAATATAGATGTATATAATATATAGGTGTATAATACATATAATATATATGGATATATGTATAATATACACTTATTATACATATATACATCTGTATGTATAATAAGTGTATATTATACATATATAGATGCATATTATACATATAATATATATGTGTATATTATACATATATAGGTGTATAGTATACATATATAGATGCATATTATACATATAATATATATGTGTATATTATACATATATAGGTGTATAGTATACATATATAGATGCATATTATACATATATATGTGTATAGTATACATATATAGATGCATATTAATAATAGATGTATATTATACATATAATATATAGGTGTATATTATGCATATAATATATAGGTGTATATTATGCATATGTAGGTGTATAGTATACATATGTGAACGCATCAAGTAAAATGGAACTTTAGGCAAAAACCTGCTGTGTTGAGTTTTTGATGCCATTCAATAAACATATGACCTTTTCACAAATTTTCACATCTAGATATAATACCATGTATGAGTTACGCCTGTTGCAATCAAGGGTGGTTAGGCGTTTTTAGTGAAGTCATTATACAAGAAAACATAGCAAAAGAGGTGAATTACACTGATAAAAAGAGACCAAAATCCCAAACTACAATCTAAGAGCAGGTCTGCGATCAGCAGATATGAAATTATCATAATTTTGACAAGATGAGCATATTTTGTTGACGATAGCTCAATCAGTCCACGAGATTTGTACGATACTGTTGGTATAGCAATTTCTTCTGCCAAATGACTAGCAGCAACCTCATTGATGATGCCATAAGGCTTCCTTCACGGCAGAGTTCACGGACACAAACCTCGGCATTCTGGTACTGGGTCGACGAGCAAACACAAAGTCATGATGGCTTCTGATATATACCTGGCATTTTTGTGTATTTTGTGAGGCCGTTGCACCATTCCATGACGATGTCACCTTGATCAATGATTACTGAAGCATATGGTTCAGCTACTTTACCTAGCTCAGCTGTACTAAATACATCTCTTTTGTTGAAGGACTGTGCAATTTGAGGAAAAAGCTGATCCACTGAGAATTTTGTATGGCCAGCTATCATAAAGCTTATTCTTACAATATCGAATTTTTTATGTTGGACCATCTCCATTGCCCATGCCATTGTGTACATGTTCTTGTTTGTACCTGCATGGTCGAGAAAGATGTGTATTCTTCAAATCCATGAAGGTATGTCTGACAGGTAGTGGTGAAGGTAGGAAATAGTGTGGTCACTGTTCTTAGGTCCAAGCCGCTCATCAAAGATTGACTTTCCAGTTGTGTGATCAACAATGCCAAAAATGTCGTGACTAAGTTTTTGTAAATAAATAATACGTAATACCTGGCTGTGGTGGCATACCCCAACTTGGAACCAACTTGGACATTTGATAATCAGCACTAATGGTCAATGAGAATAGATTGCACAACCTGGTTAGCTCTTCTTCCTCATCTGTGTCTCTAGTTAACAGACTTTTCAATTCCTGAATTCGCATCCACTCTGTGTTGCAACGGTTTACCATGTCTAGATGATGCTTATGTGACTTCCGTGCTGTTTGCTTGTGTAGTTCTTGAGCAGATTGAAGATCTTGAGTGACACATTCAACTGATTTCAACTCTTCTACTGAACTTGAGCCCACTTGCCTTAATCTATTCAAAGTTGTTTGATTAGCTCGGATATCATTATTAAATTTTGCACATGTGTCGCAGTAGTCTAGTTTATGTGGGCAAATTGCCACTTTTGGTCTGTATCAGTTCGAGGCGGAACCATTAGAACATCCTCCTTTGCCATTTTCACTTTGAACCCTAATTAAATTCACCGACCACTGACCATCTGAATCTCTCGTCATAGTTAGCAACATTCTTTTGGGGAGTCTGAATTGTGGTGAATCCTGACACAAAATAGTGCGTTGGTCCACTTGAATCTGCACTTGTAGTGTTTGGTTGATTATTGGCATCAACAAAAATCAAAAAATCATCTAACAGTTTTCTTGGAAGAATTCGACTCCCTTAGAGCATTTCCATGATGCTCATAAGGGTAGCGCACCTGCACAACACTGGTGTCACTTTATGATTTCCACCATGTAATAGAGAAGTTCGAGATCCTTTGGCATTACAATATGCTGGCTTAATCTTTGTTGTTTAACATCACTCTTCTTCATATCAATCAAAGGTGTTGTTAAGGCCTGACGTTTCACATTTCGCTGCTGTGCTAGTCTCTGCTTTGAAATATGAAATGCTGACCGTACACATGAACAACAGAATAAATAATTTCCCTCGCATCGAAAATGTTTTGTCGAAGCCACTCATTTTGGTGTTTAATATCTCTGTAATGTTTACCATCAGGGCGTATAGGAGATGGATTGATGTTCGACTCTCTTTAGATTGGATCCTCTGTGAGTAAACTCCATGAACATATCTGCAAACCTAGAAAGAATAGGTAAGCATTTTGAGCATATATTCCCCCTCTGGAACAATGAGCTCGATGCTTCTGTGGTTTCTTCACATTGGACTGGAGTGTGCGAAAAAGCCTTTCTTACTATTCCACCCGGATAGTTATTCCTCCTTTCCTTTCTACGCTCATCTCGAGTCTTAGATCGCTGTTTTGGCATATTGAATAGACGAGCTTGATCTAGCTACAGCTATGAAAATAACTAGCTAAATGCAAAAGTCACTCTTATTAGCGCTCATCATGATGACATCATGAAATGGTTGCAATGGTAACACTATTTTGTCATTGTAGAAGTGGCATACACAATATTACATCATAGACCTGTGCCATAGCTGAGCAATACATCTAGAACTTTAAACTCTTGTATCTCAAATTCATTGAGGGTGCCTTCCATTTTTACTTGATGCGTTCACATAATTATATAGATGCATATTATACGTATATACATAGATGTATATTATACATATAATATTATACATTATATAGGTGTATAGTATACATATATAGATGCATATTATACATATATAAGTATATTATACATATATAGGTGTATATTATACATATAATATGGATGTATATTATACATAATGTAGATGCATAATTATTATACATATATATATTATACATATATAGGTATATATTATACATAATATGGATGTATATTATACATATATAGATGCATATTATACGTATATAGATGTATATTATACATATAATATATAGGTGTATATTATAAATTATATAGGTGTATAGTATACATATATAGATGCATATTATACATATATATATAAGTATATTATACATATATAGGTGTATATTATACATGTATAGGTGTATATTATACATATAATATGGATGTATATTATACATAATGTAGATGCATATTATACATATATATAAGTATATTATATATATAGGTGTATATTATACATAATATGGATGTATATTATACATATATAGGTGTATATTATACATAATGTAGGTGTATAGTATACATATGTAGATGTATAGTAAACATTATAGATATTTAGTGTTATTGTCTTTTGTTATTTTAGGATCCCTTACAAACATCTTTCGGAATCACTTTGGGTCCGAAGAGTAACCAGATCAAACTCTGTGTTTCAAGACGTTTGTGATGGAGTGACCAGGAATAACTACAGAACTGCTTCTGTTTCTTTGTTTGCCTTTGCTAGAATGTCATGCTAGAATGACACGTGTGAGGTGTAACTATCACTCGACACAAATTAGTTTATTTATTCCCCCCTTCCCTTTCTTAGCTGTCTTTTATTTTCTTATGTAGCAGTGTATTGGCTTGACCCCTGATATAATATAATGTTAAAATGGTGAACAACAAAATGTTTATATCTCGGCTAAAACTGTGGCATATAAACTGTGGCATATAGAGATGACAGTTTTGGCCGATTATAACTTAGTGAAGGTGGGAGTCCAACAACAACAACAACAAAACATTAAAAAGCGTGAAATTATTTAGTAGCTACTTACCCCCCCCCCCCCCCCACATAACACACACATAACTTACATATAAACCCAGCACTTCGAATTTTTTTTGCGATTGCATTAAAATATCTGTAGTTGGGAAATCTTCCACAATATTATATATAACATTCCTCCTTGAATGTTTCCAATGGCATTTTGGAGTGAGTGCATGGAGCACATCTTTACCATTCATTCAGTGCCCAAGACCACTCGCTACTTGCAATGTTTTTTCATTATCTAAAAATGCAATTTCCCACAAACTACATCTTCGACATATTCCAGTATATCAGGTTTCTGGAAGACGCATCCACTCCTCCCTTTCCAGACGTGTAAATAACAAGGAATGGCGACTCCAGCATCAGCAGAGGTGCTTTTCAGGCACTCAGGTTTTGAGGTACCCCCACTTTAGCTCTAGTAATTTGGGCTTAGTTATACCTATGAAAAATCTTTTTTGAGCCATCTATCATGTCCATAATAGTGAAATGTGCAGAATCTATGGAGCTCTAAAGGGTAACCGCAAGTTTTTTTAGCACCTATTTAGTTACCAGATCGTCCCCTTTAGATGGTGGCTATCACAAACGGTACAGTAAAATCTCAAAAACAGTCTTTTGCGTTATGAAGCTGACAACCCTAACGACCCATACCTATTTAAAGTCAAGTCCAAAAGAGAGCAGTATAGTTCAATCACACAACTTTGGGAAACAAGCTTGAAAGTATTCAGAGAAGGGACTTAATCAAGCTTGGAAGTATTCATAGAAGGGACTTAATCAAGCTTGGAAGTATTCAGAGAAGAAACTTGGAAAGTATTCAGAGAAGGGACTTGATCAAGCTTGGAAGTATTCAGAAAAGGATGTCATCAAGCTCAAAAGTATTCAGAAAAGTGACAAAGTACAATTTCAAGTTAGAATACAAGTCGAAGTTCGAAGCATTAAGCATGCTCCCTCTAATGCAGAAATCAATGATATCTGCTGGGAGTTGTCTGAAATATTGGCATTTAGTACAAAATCAGGCACACATTCTAAGATGCATTTTCAATGTTCACATATGAGAGTTCGTTATAATTAAGTACATTACTGTTCAATAGTCCGGACTCTAAACAAACGTTTTGAGTGTCACTGGTGATGCACAGATAGTGAGATCAAGATGTCTTCTTATAATGCCTGTTGTCTTCAGTTGTTAGTTTACTATATAGTTGATTAAGGACTTTCACGGTTGTTGAAGAGTGAAAGAACTATAACCTTAGGGTCATAACAAGTTCCTATAATTATACTTTGTAGGATTGACAAGACTATGGAATGCTCATCTGCCCTATATATTGACTTAACAAATTTATCCACATTATCTTTGGAGTTCATGAACTTCCTTCATGCGTCAAATCCACCTTGGGTTTTCAATTTCAGTGTAATGAGTGCTCTAAAATTCCTACCTTCAACATGTAGTATTATATTCTTGCTTCTCATCAGTAGAGATACATTATCTTTTTAAATCATCACAATGCTGAGTCCATTGGCACTTGAGTGCAGTATAAAATATAAAATAACAATTAAGATGACTTGTGCTGTAATAAACACGGTGACAATGACCTTCTCAATAATCAACTTGAAATTTACTCACTTGGCTTGTGAAGGATACCATTGGTGAGCATGTTACAAGAATTGTACTAAAAGTCGCTTTCCCCCATGAAGCATGTCCAAATAGTTCTGTAGCAAACATGCTTCCGAGGAATAAATTTGAACGCAAAGAATACTTGAAAGGCTATCTCTAGGTTCTGCTTAGTTTGCCTCGAGAGACTTGCTCCATAATGTACCTCAAGATACTTAGTCTGGTTGTAGAGATTAGCTCCTTCTCTGCTCACTAGATTAGATCCTTAGTCTTCTCTGTCTAAATAAAAATCTGGAAGGTATATATTTGTCTGTGAGTGTGTTATTTAGCAATAGTGTTTAATAAGGCCTTTTCTCACATACCTATTTTCTTGCTGGTCAGGGTTAGAAGCAGTTACTAAATGACCAGAATTTACATTCTACCCTCATCCGCTCGTTCTTCCCACAGAATTTTCACACATTCACACCTCTGTGTACTTTAAACTTTTTACAGTGCTTGGCAACCGCAAGAAAATAATCTTTGTAACCACTGTTGTGGTAATGTGCCCTGCTATACATCTCGATCCCTCCAGACTCATGTAGCCTTTGAATGTGTTTGTATTTTTCTGCATATATACAGAAGAATACAAATGCATTTTGAACCCCACTCATTTTAATAAATTTAGTGTGCTTTATACAATCCACAATAGTTTAATAGCAGTCCCCTACAAATTGATTTTTAGCAGGCGGCTAATGCTTTGGAAAGATTATTGAGCATTATTTAACAGGATTTTAATTGCAACATCTAGCCACACACCCAGAGATCACATTAAACCACACCAAGTTCACCAGCTTCTTCTTTTCTATATAAACCTGTGCTCAAAGAATATTCACCCTGGAGGTGCACAGTTAAAAAGAAAAGGCAAGAAGATTTGCTGAAAGCCTAGAAAAACCTGACTTCAGAGGTTCAAGAGGCTTATTGAAAAGCAAAAGTGGGTCACTGTGGCTTTATTTGTTTCTGCTGAAACTACCAGTTTTCATATGGTAATCAGAAAATCCAAAGTGCATACAGAAGTTTGATAAGTCAGCTCTACCAGTTAATCAGGAGAAAACCTAAAATTAATGACCGGAGAAATTATGGAAGTTGGGCTTACAAAGTTGTATCAGTGGTTATCAGCAATAACCGGTCCATTTTATTGTCATCCAGAAGATTTAGCCACCAAATTTAGCAACATCAAGGTTTGCTTCTTATCGGCAAATACAACCTTGAAGCTCCTGCCTCTAAACCCAGGAATTATCTAATCATTATTGGCATTTTCCCCTGAGGTATGTTCTATCAAAGATAAATGACTGTAACACAGCTTCTAATGTAGTGAAATCGATATATGAGTAGCAAAGACATGGTCACTGGTTAAGGCCGAAACTATTAGGAGCTTTAGGAAGGCCGGCATCTTGAATATTGATCTAGATGCTGTCTTATAAGATTGAGGATGAAGGTGACCTATTAGCAGAAGCAGATATGCGCACGGAAATGGCGAGCCTCATTCAAAAGACTAAGCACATCTACAGAAGATATACTCTGGGTGACCATCTGAAAGGCAATTAAGATCTCCCGGTGTGCATGGAACTGGATGATGAGATTTGCGAGACTGATTTCTTACAGCATTGGGACAAGAGAATCAGAAAGCAGTGGCCAAGGAAGATGACGAAGAAGAAAAAGGGGATTCCCTCTCTGAAAATCAAGAATTTCAAGGAGGCATATATACAATCTTTGGAATATGTGCAGCTGTTTCTGGAAGACAGAGGATGTATGGAAGAAGTGTTAGGAATTGGTTCAGCGATTGATACCATTACCACGGCCATTTTGAAACTAAAACCCTCAAAATGAACAACTCTACAAGACTCTAATGATATTATCAATACCATAAATGACATGCACAGCAAGATAGAGATGACATCTCTACAAAGGGCAAAGGGCATTTTCTCAGTGTCTCTATCTCAGAGGTTACACTGTACTTCTTTGTCTGGTGATATAGACTCACAACTGGTGGGTTTCAATAGTTTCATTAGCTCTAGCTAGCAAGATGCAGTCTTTGGTGGCAAGAATCCTAGCACACTTTAGCAATGAAGGAAGCAAAGGCCAATTACCATCTACATGTGAAAAAATTACGGCTTACTATTTCAGTCCTTCTGGAACATTTCGGGTTTAAAAATAGTAGTGCCATTAGTGACTACAACTTGAGACAAAAACGTTGCTCATGTCGGCCTTCCTTCATACTTGAGAGGTATGCATAAAACTTCTGTAACTACCTGGGAGCCCTGATGTTCCATCAAGATGGTGAAGTCGAAGGCGTGTAAAGGAGGAAGAGCTGCGATACTTTAAGAAGGCATGAAGAAGTATATTGATGATAAGGAATCTGCCATGAAAAGCTACAGGTCAAGCAAAAATACTAACCTTGATAACAATGAAGAAAACTAAAGCCTTTCCTGTTTTTTCATGTTTGTTGTCTTTTATTTCTTCCTGTGTTGACGAGGATTTTTTAATACCATCATTTGGTTGTCTGTTAAAGTTTTTGGTCAGTCTGGTCTGTTGCAACTGACTATATATACTCTTTAATGTCCACAATCTTTTCTGTCAATCCCTCTTCTGCAGATCTTGACCTTGATTGGTATAGTATTTAAATTAAAAACCCTGCAGTGCCATTGATCAACAATAACATTCGACCAGCATGCGACACTATCTCAATATATAGGTCTTCAGGATATGTAAGTGAATTGCTCAAATGGGAAGCAGCTATGACCATATGTCAGTGTTGCACTGAGATTTTCATGTAATGAATGGTACCATCAATCATATGCTAACATTTCTCTGTCAGCCATTGCAAACATACATGAATGGAATATATACGATTACTTTCAGCTACTTAAAGGGTTCTCAGTTTTATCTTTAGCGCCAACATTTCAGTCGAAATCTTCAATCTTCATCAGCGCAAATAATAATAAACTATTTGCAAGATCAAAGTATTTTGGTTGAAACATGGTGCTAAAAACAAAAGTTGATTTAAAGAGAACTCTTAATGAATGTAATTGTCGGCAATGCAAGGAGGGTGGTTTGTTAAATATTATTAAGAGTAATTTGGCAAGTTAATCCACTGATCAGTTAGACAATTCAAACATTTTGGATAGTAAAAAATTAATGGTAAGATAATAATGGTATAAATATTCATAGTTGAATGTTACTAAGAATAATTTGGATTGTTAGAATACTTTTCCACCCATTCATATATACCACAACACTTAACCGATGTCAATGTAAGAGTAATGTGGCAGGTGTGGTCTAATATCCTCCCAGTGAAATCGATATTATTCTGGCATCAAATCAGAAAAAAGTCTTCCAACTCCTCCCAAAAAACAAAAATAGACTCCACACTAAACCAGTAGTTTCTATCACAATCGGGAGGAAAAGGATTGGCAATGTTCACATATTTTTCCTTCTCCAAGGACTCTGCTCTATTGGCCATTAACTTCAGGCATAAGTTCACCAAGTAGCCATTTAGGCGCTGCTTACCATCACAACCAGAAGCTGATGCCAAAAAGGCAGAGGGTGCAAGCAATACATCACTTCTAATCCTCAGAGACTACCAAATTTGATTGGAAGTGACGCCTGAAACTAAACTTGATTGTTTGTGCTGAGGACTATGTTGGTGTTATCACTCAGGATGGAACACTGAATTGAGACAAAATCTTGAAGTTTTGCTGAAGAAAAACAGGGAGAAGATCGTAAAGAGTTTGGGAATTTCAAATGCACGATGAAGCAAGCAGAAAGCATCAGAGCATGGAGGTGTCGGAGTCTCCTTCCCATAACTAGTGAATAATACAGTAACTAGCCAATACGTAAGGCGACCCCGTACCGGGCGAACCCTGAACTCATAGATAATTACATTGTGACCCCTTACCAGTTGTAATGTGCATTGTCATGCTCACTTGCCATAATTATTGTGCTGCTGCAAACAAGCTTAAGGCTTTATTCTTTATGCACATTACAACTCGAGTCTGATAGCGGAGGCCCAAAAAGAGTTAGTGGACGCTAGGCTGACGCCTCAGCCCAAGGGAGAAGGCTCCAGGAGAGAAGTTACGGAACTCCAATTAGAGCGCACCACCTTGTGATAATGCCTATCATCAGATGCCCCGTCGAAGGCTGCGACTACAGGACCCCGGACGGAGAGGCAATAGTAGGAGTAGCACTCCTCAATGCCCACACCGTCGACCACCAGGCGCCAAGGCAGGCAGCCAGGGCAGAGAAGGTCAAGAGACCGGAGGTGTCATCATCAGGAACCACAGAAGACTGGGTCTACTTTCAGTCAAGATGGGGAGACTACGTCAGAGCCACCAGGCTGACAGGCCCCGACCTGATACTCCAACTGCTCGAATGTTGCGATGAGCAACTAAGAAGAGATCTCACCCGAAACGCAGGGGGGACGCTCACAGGAGGCACAGAGGAGCGAGTACTGGAGGCCATGAGGGCCCTTGCCGTCCGAGAAGAGAATGTGATGGTCGCCCGAGTCACACTTCACCACATGAAGCAAGACAGAGACGAGCCCGTCAGAGCATTCGCGGCAAGGCTGAAGGGACAAGCTGGAATATGTAAGTATACTAAGGCATGCCCGGGGTGTAACCATGAAGTCTCGTATGCCGAGGCCATACTCACCGACGTGTTGTGTAGAGGTATCGCGGATAGCGAGATACAAGTGGATCTGCTGGGGGACGCGAACCAAGACATGACACTAGAGCAGGTTACAAGGTTCGTGGAGGCCAAAGAGGCCGGTAAACGGTCAGCCACAAGACTGGCCGACCCACAGTCGGCAGAAGCGATAGGGAGCTCGTACAGACGACAGAGTAAACCAAACCCCCAAACAACCACGCCCCCCAATCCCGAGGCACCCTACCAGAAAAGGAGGAATTCACCACCCCTGCCACCCAACTCAGAGACATGCTCATATTGTGGCACCAAGGGACATGGAAATAAATCCCCCACCAGGGTGAGAAGACAAGAATGCCCAGCATTTAACACCAAATGTGACAACTGCGGTCGCGAACACCACTTCAGCAGAATGTGTAGGAACAAGGACAACCAACGGGCCCTTACCGGAGGCAACCAACGACCCTCTACCAGAGGCCAATACGAGAATGCCCTATCCGATATGGTCTGTCTAGTGACCCCAACACAGGGATCGACGACAATCGACCACCACACCTACAACAGAGCAACACGCTCGTGGCACAAGAAGCCATCAAGGCCACAACCATACGTCACCCTGACAGTGGAGACCCAGCCAGAGGATTACACCCATCTGGGTCAACAGCTGAAGATCCCCAAAAAGAGTTTCACCACACAAGCCATGGCCGACACAGGCTGCCAGAGCTGCCTGGCTAGCACCGCCACCATGAAGAAACTGGGACTCACACCCAAGAAGCTCCTACCCGTCAGTCTCAGGATGCGCGCTGCCAACAACAGCCAAATCAACATCCGAGGCGCCATTCTCGTCAAGATGACAGAACCACAGGGCAAGAGATCCACCAAGCAGATGATATACATCACTGACCACGTGGACAAGCTCTTCCTGAGTCAGGAAGCCTGCACTGACCTAGGGATCATCCCCACGGGATTCCCCACGACAAAATGTGACACCACAGAGACAGCAGCCGCCTCCGACCAGGACACATCAGTACCACCGGAAGCATCAAAGCACTGCTCGTGCCCACGTCGCACCACCCCACCCCCAAAGCTCAGCGAGTCACCCATACCCACTACGCCAGGAAACAGAAGCAAAATCGAGGCATTCCTCCTTCAGCGGTACAAGGCCAGTACGTTCAATACCTGTGAACACCAACCCCTACCCCTGATGGACGGACCCCCCATGCGGCTCATGATTGATCCAAACGCCACACCAACAGCCCACCACTCCCCCATTCCAGTCCCACTACACTGGCAAGAGGAAGTGAAGGCAGGCCTGGACAGGGACGTGCGCCTGGGAGTGCTGGAGCCAGTACCCGTGGGTGAACCAGTCACCTGGTGCCACAGGATGGTCACATGCGCCAAGAAGAATGGTTCTCTTCGACGCACAATCGACCTCCAGCCCCTAAATGCCCATGCAACCAGGGAAACCCATCACACCCAGTCACCATTCCATCAAGCCAGAGCCGTACCACAAGACACAAGAAAGACAGTCTTTGACGCATGGAACGGATACCACTCAGTCGCCCTCCATCCTGACGACCGTCACTTCACCACCTTCATCACACCCTGGGTCAGATACAGATACAAGACAGCCCCCCAGGGCTACATCGCTTCCGGCGACGGATACACCCGCCGCTACGACGAGATTGTCTCCCACATACCCCAGAAGACGAAGTGCATTGACGACACACTCCTGTGGTCCTCCACCATCGCCGACAGCTTCATGCAAGCCCAAGAGTGGCTAGACATCTGCGGCAGACACGGCATCACACTCAACCCCAGCAAATTCAGATTTGCGATGGAAACCGTGGAATTTGCAGGCTTCGAGATTACAGACGACAGAGTAAGACCATGCAAGAAGTACACAAAGGCAATCTCTGACTTCCCAACCCCCACATCACTCACAGATGTACGATCGTGGTTCGGTCTGATAAACCAAGTGGCATATGCCTTCAGCATGACAGACATCATGCTACCATTCCGGACACTGCTCAAACCAACAGTGCCCTTTGAGTGGACAGACGCCCTTCAGCAAGCATTCGACAGCTCGAAACTGGCCATCATCGCCGAGATCGAAAATGGAGTCACAATCTACGACAAGACAAAGCCCACATGCCTTGCCACAGACTGGTCCAAGCAAGGAATAGGATACTGGTTGTTCCAGAAACACTGCCAGTGCCCATCCACAGACCTGTTCTGCTGCAAGGAGGGATGGAAAATCACCCTGGTTGGCAGCAGATTTACCCACCCAGCAGAGTCACGCTATGCCCCCATCGAAGGAGAAGCACTGGCAGTAGCAGACGCTCTAGACAAGGCTCGCCACTTTGTCCTGGGCTGCCACGACCTCACCATTGCAGTCGATCATCGCCCACTCTTAAAGATCTTCGGCGACCGCTCGCTAGACATCAGCAACACCCGCCTGAGGAACCTCAAAGAGAAAACACTCAGATACAGATTCAAAATGGTACACATCCCAGGAGTGAAGAACAGAGCCCCTGACACCCTGTCTCGCCACCCCACTGGAGACCCCTCACCAGATAGACTACATCTCCAAGATGACGTCAGCGGAGTCTTGCACATGACTCGGCCTCAGATACGCATCCCAGACCACATACTGGCAGGACCACACAGTGTCCACTCCGAGATCAGCCAAACCACGGATGATTCAGAAACCCTACTACGGGAATCGATGATATCCACCCTGGACACCATATCTACCCTAGACGCCACATCAGTGGTCACATGGGAAGAAGTCCAGACAGCTACCTCTTCGGACCCAAGCATGACCATGCTCCTGGAAGCAGTCGAGGAGGGCCTCCCAGAGTCAAGACTCCAGATGCCCCCTGACATCAGGCAGTTTCACAATATCAAACAACATCTATACTCGGTCGATGGTGTAATCATTTACAAAGACCGTATAGTAATCCCACCCACCCTCAGACAGACATGTCTAAAGTCGCTACATGCTGCCCACCAGGGCACATCTACAATGATAGCCAAAGCTGAATCGTCGATCTTCTGGCCAGGCATTACCAAAGACATCCACCAGCAAAGAGCCACTTGCTCCACTTGCAACCGCATGTCGCCATCACAGCCAGCACAGCCACCGACCCCCCCAACTCAACCAGAATACCCGTTCCAATGCGTGTGCTCAGATTACTTCCACTACAAAGGACATGCATACCTGGTAATCGTAGACAGATACTCGAACTGGCCCATCGTTGAAAGAGCGATCAACGGGTCAAAAGGACTCATTGACATCCTCAGAAGCACATTTGCCACCTATGGCATCCCAGACGAGCTGGCTTTAGACGGGGGCCCAGAATTCATTGCCCACGACACTCAACGATTCCTGCAAGACTGGAGAGTTCATCACCGCCTCAGCTCAGTGGCATTTCCACACAGCAATTGCAGAGCAGAAGTAGCAGTCAAGACGGTGAAACGCCTCATATCCAACAACATAAAGACAGATGGCAGCCTCAACATAGACTCCTTCCAACGAGCCATGCTGCAGTACAGGAACTCACCTGACCCCGCCACCAAAGAGTCACCGGCATCCTGCTTGTTCGGCCACCAGACGAAAGACCTCATACCAATACTACGTGGCAAATACCTCCCACACAGAACGTGGCAGGAAAGCCAATCTCTGCGTGAACTGGCACTCCGCCAAAGAAACAGCCTGGCACAAGAACGCTGGTCAGAACATACCAAGACCCTCACCCCACTCAAAGTAGGTGACAGGGTCAGACTACAAAATCAGACGGGGAATTTCCCAAACAAATGGGACAGAACGGGAACGGTGATAGAGGTGAAGCAGTTTCACCAGTATCGAATCAGAGTAGACGGAGCAGGGCGGGTCACCCTCAGGAACAGACAATTCCTGAGACGTTTCACCCCGGTAAACCCTCCGCCCACCAGAAGATCCATACTGGACGACATGGCCACCATCCCCAGGCCACTACCAACACCTCCCGTCACCACCAGAACCCCCGAGCCACCACCCACGCTCCAGGCTACCCCAGCCACCCCCCCACCACCAGCGATGGACATTCCCACCGCTACACCGGCCCAAACCCCCACACCACTGCTGCCAATGACGGACATTCCCACCACCACGCAGGCTGAGCCCTTCACACCACCTACCCCGTCCAGCCCTATGACACAGGCTGGGCCCCCCATACCACCTCCTCCGGCCCACCCCATCACTAGGGCCCCCACTACTATGACTCCTCCACGAGACACGGCCTCAAAGCGGCCACAACCACCGAGAAGATCCACAAGGGTCAGAAGACCACCCGACAGGCTGGCCATGAGGGTCAGAAGACCACCCGACAGGCTGTTCTGAAGACGAAAAGAAAACAAGCCTTTGCCCCCGTGGAACAAAGACTGGGGGGAGATAGTGAATAATACAGTAACTAGCCAATACGTAAGGCGACCCCGTACCGGGCGAACCCTGAACTCATAGATAATTACATTGTGACCCCTTACCAGTTGTAATGTGCATTGTCATGCTCACTTGCCATAATTATTGTGCTGCTGCAAACAAGCTTAAGGCTTTATTCTTTAATAACCTTCAAGTTGAACTCCAACCCCAACTCCTCAGCCACTCATTCCACTGTGTTAAGATCACTGAGTACATCATCATACTACCCCCAAGAGTGCCATCACACAAATAAACTACACGAAATTCCGAGAGTAGTCTTGTGAAGAGTGAAACAAAGGTAAAGGGTGAATGGACAAAAGGTAGCAACATTGGGGATAGATCTTCCACTGCTAATAACATTTTGTCCCAAGGAATGAGTATTGTAAAAATAAAGCTCCACACTTACATGTATGGATCAATTGGGCATATGGCATGAGGTGAGAATGAGGTGAGAAGGCAGCAGTGGACTGAGTAGTATCTCTGAAGCCGACTTCTGCTTTTGCAGGTCATCAGAAACACTGTCTAGGGAAATTTCACCAGCAACTTACATGCACTGCCATTTTTGTTTTTAAATATTTTTGTCTTGTAGCTGTACATATATATAGTGCATTATAAAAAGGTAAAACAATCTTGGTAAGGGAATTCAACTCGTCATACACTGCCTTGCATTTGTTTCCAGTATGTACTTGTGATCTATGCAGGAGCATGTGGCCTTTGGAATATACTCTGAAAGCTGGGCTCATGAAACAGGTCATCTGTTTTATTCCCATACCACCCAGTAGCTGGGCTCTCCAAAAAGTAGGACCTAGGCACCCAGTAGCCGGCACCTAAGAAGCATGATCTATGCATCCAGAAGCTGGGATCAGGTACTAAGCATCCAGTGTCTAGGCTCCCCATGAAGCAGGATCTGGGCACCTAGATATCACGAGCGTCCGTTTTTAAAATTTTTTTAATTCTTTAATTCATTTTTGGCAACTGCATCATCATGTAGCATCCTTTTTTTAATTGCCTATTTCTCAGGATATCACAAACCTATCCAGACAAAATTTTATGTATCCTTTAAAAACTACCCTAAGAAGGTTTTAAGCCAAAAAATAGTGGTTTTGAACTAAGATACTTCACCCAAATTAGGTATTGTTGACACTCCTCTCTCTCTCAGCCAAGCTCCTCCCAGTGTCTCACCATCTTCTTTAAAATCTCATTTTCTCCCTCTATCAATCCACCAGAGTTGGCCTTCAATCTACTTTTCTTCTTTCCCCTCAGGTCTGACCAAAAATTCCACCTTGTTCTCTTATTCTCCTCATTGTCTTTTCCCATGCCTCCTTCTTCTCTTTCCTTATCAGTAATGTCACTTTCTTCCTATATTTATCTCAAAGCATTCTCACATTATTATCATATTTTTTAACTTTTTTTTATACAAAGCTGTCAGCTAGAGCTGATGTTCTTCAGAGCCACTTTGTCACCTTGTACTACTTCAGTTAAAAAAGCGTGAATTCAAAGTTAGCATTATCTCATTGTACTATATACAGAGTGGCATTCACCAACCAGATAAAGTTGGAGGCATCCTGTCATTAGACATTAATCAGATAAATCCATCAATAGGAAGACAATTCTTAAGAGTGTTTAGGAAGTTGTGGCCCCAGGATCTTTTAGTCCAGGGAAAGTTTCACTTCTCTGTGTGGAAAAAAGACAATGTTTAGAACTGGGTTTTGGATGGTTTCTGGCTAGTCATTCAACTTTCATACTGTTTGCAGCTCAGACACCCTTCCAACACACTAGAAGCACTGGAGACTTTGAGTTGGTCCCAACAGCTCTCTATGTGGCTCTACAAACACCACTACTCACTTGGAGACACAACAGTGTCTAAAGTTGGGTCCTTCATCCAACTGCTGCTCTTATACCTATGGATAAGATCTGTCTTTGCTGATTTCAGAGCTCCAGAAAAACCTCCAGCAAATGTTTCTCTGGAACTATTGATGACCAAGTAGTTATCTGTGAGAAGATATTGCTAAATACTCTACAAATTGCTCAACTCCACTCCACAAATGTAGCTATACAAAGGAAGGAAAAGTATTCATTTTTTGTTAAAGCACCTTTGAGGCCTGGTGTTTCTCGGCTTCCCTCCTGCCCATAGAAATTGGTGATCACTCCATCAAGTGCTTAAAAGTTTTAAAAAACCCTACACGTTCAATTTCTACTCTTCTCAAAAGCTAACCCCAGGATTCAGGAACATTTTTTGATTGTGTGGGAAAGTTTGACATTTCAGCTTCCTACACTGTATTCCTGGTGAAGCACTGGAGACTTCAAGTTGATCCTAACAGCCTTCTATATGGTTCTCCAAATCTCCAATTGCTGGATCATGCGCTTCTAAGATAATTGTCATTTTCTTGTCTTACCACTTTAATTATACCCCCCCCCCCCCCCCCCACCCCACACACTTTCTTAGTTTTTGTTTATTACTTTTGCCACCATCACTTTAGAAACTTGATGTTCTAGGCTCTTCTCTTCTCTCCCTCTTCACAAATAACTACTTCCCTCCCTTCTCCTCCCCATTACAAAAGCATTGGCTCATTACATCTTCATTTCTGAACAAGAAAATATAGTTATTGTAGCAGTTTGGTAATGTTCAATCTGATTCCATTGACTGGACTCAAGGTAAGTCCAAGAATCGTCTTTAGTGGAACCTAAAATGAAAATAAAAGTAACAGCATATCTGTGCTGTAGCTAATGTCACCTACTTCAGTGTCTGGAGCTCTGACAAAAGAAAAACTTTTCATCAAATCAATAAGCGCCATCTTGATTTCTAACAGGGCAAACCTCATTCCTACACAGCTGCGTGGCCCTTTGCCAAATGGTAAGTGACAGAACTGGGGACGCTCAGCTTTCTCCTCGGCTGTGAACCTGCAGGGAAAAACAAGCATTATTGTACCCCCACAACATGTTGCATCCTTGTGTGTTTCACCTCAAAGGATCAAACTTGTGTGGCTCTGGCCAGTATTTGGGGTCTTCATGCAAGATATGAACAGGAATCACAACATTGCAATCCTTGGGGATTTGAAAACCACCAATAAGGGTCTTTTTGTTACAAATCCGTGAGAGTCTAGGTCCTACAGGATACAACCGAAGTGTCTCCTGGATAACCATGTCCAAGTATTTGATGTCATTTATAGCATCAGAAAAAGTTGCAGTCTGGGAATTGTAGAGAGTGAGTGAGTGCAATTGTAATACATTTTCTTAACTCCTGGAAGGGTAGGGTAGGGGAGGAATATTAGGTCCACTATTGGAATCTACACAGCAAGTTACAAGATTTTGACAGCTAAAAAGTGGGAATAAAAACAATCAAAACAAATTTCTCACTGTTCTCACAGGATTATTGCAATAGTAGTCCTGTATTTCTCTCTGTAATTTTTCCTGGACATCAGGGTTGAGTGCTAGCATGTAAGAGATGTAGGCCAGTGTGTTGCCAGTGGTTTCATAGCCTGCCAGAATGAATTCCATGCAAAGTATGACTACTTCCTCATCTGTGAGTTTAGAAGAGTTTTGGTTTTTCTTGCTCATCAAATCTTCACCACTCCCTTCCTTCTCATCCAAAGTGGCATCCAGTAACAACTGCAGCAAGTCTTTGTACTGTAAAACACAGTAGCAGATCACATACATAAAAGTCGTCATAATCTTCTCACTTTTCCTTCCTCTTCATTTCTGCGTATCTTCACAAGTTCAAGGGAAATATTTTGCATGAGGGTAAATCGAGGGTCACAACCCCCAAAATATGCCAAGACATTATCCAGCCAAGGGAAATTGCCTGCATTACAAAGCTTAGTTAGACATATGAATAATCCAAACATGCCCCTCATAAATATGTATATAGCTCATGAATATACCACATGTACATTTTCTAAAGGATTTGTACCCCTACTTTGGAACACATGATGCCACTGTCTGTTGACAAACAGAAACTCCATATTTTATAAGTGGTGTACATTAATAAAATATAAAGGTGTAATTATATTGTGCACTTCATTTTTTTATCATACACAAGTTTCTTACGAAGTAAATTTTTTTGTTGTTTTTATAAAGGAACTTTGAAAATAATAGGTATAACTCTGTCAAAGGTATATCTGAAGAACAGCAGAATTTGTTGCCACTGGGAAGCTCAAAAGTCCCTGAGTCATGTCTCCTCTTAAAAGCACAAAACAATTAAAAATAAATTTTTTAATGCATTATGCTTTATTAAAACATGCAATACAAAAATTACTCAAGAATTGCTGAACATTGTATATAGCTGCTGAAAATTATAATGCTTTCATAGCTACTCTACCACAATACCCATTAATACAGTTGTGTCTCAAGCTGTTTGTAAGACTTCCTAGGGGCATACTACCTCTTTGGCTATATGTCACTTCAATATAGTTATTACAACTAGACTGCCCACTTTGGTTCATCAACAAGTAGATTTTGAAAAGAAATACTGTGCTTATTTGGGTGTACTGCTCTATTACCTACTGAATAAAAAAATGGGGAATAGTATGTTTCCTCTGAATCTTCCAAACCAAGCTGTTGCAGCTTCAGTCATTGCATCTGCCTCTCCTTGCTGCACAGCAATAGCTTTACCAAATGCCGTGGCTAAGATTGTTTCTATGGTGAATGATTCAAATATTTTATTCATGTCCACACTTGTCCCAGTGTCAGCAGCCTGCCCCACTACTTCCACAAGCATGTTCACACTCCTTTCAATAATGGGAATCATCTGTTATGTGTAAAAGGGGAAAGCTTCAAATAAACAGATCAACATTAATCAATAGACATAATAATTACGTAAACTTCAAACCAGTTTAATCTTGGAAGTTGTAAAAGAAGGACTGATTAAGGATTTCCGTGTCTTCCATGTCTCTCCTTGAGCATATGCTAACCCAGTTGCTACTCGGTTAGACAACTTCTTGGGTTTTTCCTGCCAACATAAAGAGAGAAGCATGAGTTGCTAGCTGAAGTCAAGAGTAACCAAATGCTAACTCTGTTTTTGAAGGACTGAAAATCCTGGACCAACACCTGCTTCACCAAGGCGATATCAGTCAACATCAATACAGCCATCTTTCCCACATAGTATCTTTAGTGGCGTAAATTAAATTAACAGTAGCACAGGAAACTCTTAAGTGCTCACCCTGATACTGGTCCATACTGTCGGTGCACTGCCTTTTCAAATTCCAACAGACCCTGTTAAAAATGGCCACATTAAGGGAGAACTGTCCAACTTTTCGGGGAGGAGGTCAAGAAAGGGGAAAAGTATGTGGTTAACCTTAGAACTTGGTTTGCAGCCATGTCTTATAAAAACTTTGTGAGGATAAAAGCCACATTTACATGCATAATAAGGCTTCCCCAATAAAAATCACTGCCACGTACATTTGTGTGGAGATTTAATTTTTTAAAATTACAGTGGGTGTCTGTGAGAATAAGATTGCACAAAAAATTGTGCTAAAAAGTGTCTTGAGAGTTTAAAGATACTCTGCTGGTGTTCTTTTGTGATCCTATACGTAACATACAGCAAAATCTAGTCAAGTGAACAAACAACTACATAGACTTATAGTGTCAGAGGAAAGTATAGCAGACCTATGCCTGACAAAGTAACATCTTCTCAGGACATATATAGCAGAGCTATTCCTAACATATGATAACAATCATAGACAAGTGTTGATGGTGCAGAAAATGCAGATGGAGAGGAACCCACCCATCTTGACCAACATGGTCACAAAGCTAAGTAGAAGAGAGAGAATACTCTTTATAGAAGAGTCATAGATGTATATTACATGGTAAACTTGGGCAGAGAGATTAAAGGTTCAGTTGACTAG
Organism: Cladorhizidae sp. MBARI D1340-BT2; assembly: GCA_028752905.1. NCBI lineage: Eukaryota > Metazoa > Porifera > Demospongiae > Poecilosclerida > Cladorhizidae > Cladorhizidae sp. MBARI D1340-BT2. The sequence continues at coordinate 3,871,344 of JAQNBH010000009.1, read as the reverse complement.
GCAAAGGACAGACAAATATTTCTAAGCTCGAAAAGTTCTTTCTTCGGGAAGACATTGAGATAATATTAATTCTTATATTTTAAACTCTCAGTTTTCATTTACAACCAAGTTTTATGGTAAAAGAGTTAAAAGTCTAACCACAAACTTTTTGGGGGAAACTAAATTAACCGTATTATTTATTATTTTTACACGCTTTTCAGTCTCTAAAAAGTTCCCAAACAATGGTGTAGGAGTTGGTCCTGGAATTTGTAGCTTATGGAAGAATTGATAAGGAACATAGCAAAACCTATAGTGAACATTATACAATAGATTATATAAATATCAGTATATTTATAGGAGCCATCACACACCCTCTGTATATGCTTTGTCGAATCTTGAAAAATAATTGCTAAAAATCAAGTGACCTCTGTCTGACCTTGTCAATTTATACTACTCTATCTTGGCTCCTCCCTAAACTTTCAGCAAAATTGGCTATTGCTTGATCACCTTACACTTTAATTCCTGCACCAACAGAAAGTTGCACTTCATTCTCACCACCATACCCCCTGATGGCTCATCTCAAAAGCAGTATGCAAACTATGTTACATTGTTAACATTGGGTCTAGAGTTTGTGGAAAACTCTTATAGCAATAATATAATACATAGACACTGATGATGCGATAGCTCCTTTAATAACTTAATCAATGTAGCTAACAATGCAATAATGAAATAAACTCAGCGACAGTGATCCCTCCTCTTCACAGCAATCAAAGAGCATTGCAAGAAATATTTGGTTATGTCACAAATAGGGGTAATATCGGGATTGGAAAGGAACACTAATTTCAGTCGGATAGACGTATTATATTTCACTCCAAAAAATTATTTTGAAGGTGTGTCTGAACAAGATTTGCTATACTGAAATACCAGTGAGATTAGCCATCTTTCTGGCAGATTTGTGAGGGTTAGATTAGCCATATTATCTACTTATTTATTCTGGCAGATTTGTGAGGGTTAGATTAGCCATCTTATCTACGTATCTATTCTGGCAGATTTATGAGGGGTCTAAACGTTGGCAAGTGGCTAAGGAACATAAGCTAATGAACACTGACTTAGTCTCTAAAGCATTACCTGCTAACATACAATTTATGGGGGACTGCTAACTTACTAAATTTATTGCGATGAATGAGGTTCAAAATGTATTTGTATTCTTCAGCTTACATGCAGAAAAATACAAACACATTATAAAAGCTAGTTCAAAGGCCATGAGTTTGGATCAAGAGTTATAGCAGGACACATGTGAGTATCATGTCACTGTTTGTGCTTATGATAATTCTATTCTTTAAGATTAATGAGCATTGAAAACTACAGAGCAGTTTTGAAGTACACAGAGTTGTGAATGTAGGAATATTCTGTAAGGGGACTGTGGGAAGAAGCTGTGAGGGGAACTACATGAGATTATGTCAAGCCCTACAGCCTTCAACTAGAGTGAGTGTGATCCAGTCACTGGCCTCTTTCTGTGGGAAAGAGGTTGTCATAGAATATATAGGCAATGAGATCTACTGAGTGCCCATATGTGGTTAAGCTCTAAAAGCGCACCACAATTTTTCTGTCTCTTTTCTTCTGCTTCTCTAGTATCAGAAGAGGTTTGCATCTGCTGCACATTTTGCTGTGAATGCTCAGCCATCCTACTGCATCCTGTGCCGCTGGAATCTCAGTGGCATGATTCCACCACCTCTTGATGCCCCTTACTGTCTTTGTGCCTAATACTGAGGAAGGTGGAATTGTTCCATATTCTAGACACACCTTACACTCTACTTGGGTCATTACAGTACAACCAACCGTATTTTCCTTCCAATGTGAGTTATAAACATTAGATTTCTACTGTACAGACCTGCCAACTAAAATGAGTGACACATGGAGGCACTCCATTTTCTGGTGTGTGTGTGTGTGGGGGGGGGGGGGGGAGTTGGAGAATTGAAATGAAATGCTTATGGTATTTTCCTGTAACCTAGGAAAGAAAATCTATTAATTTCATGGTCAATTAAATGCACTGATTTATGTTTGAAATCTGGCTTCATGGCAGTGGAAGTAGCAATTCTGGCTTCCAGATGCCAAAACCATTCTGGCATTCCATACACAAGACATCTTCAGGATCTGAGTATTTCACAAGTCATGGATATTTCTTTGGTCACAGCAGAAAAATTTCTCCCATACAGTCATGGCACCTACAGTTGTTTGTGCTTTCTATCTAGGTGGAGTTGTGGAACCTCACTGGGATTTGTAGTAACAGTGGATACCCTATTTCTGGTATGAGTACTGGACTGACATCCTACATGGAACAAACCAAGCTTTATTTTACTGCTAATGTGATCGCCAAGCAGCTAGCTGTCCTGCTCAGTACCTTTGGAGCTTCCGCTTATAGCCAAGCACCTGCAACCCACTCCCTCCGTTCAATACTCGAATTTGTCATCTGCACGAAACAAGATTGCTCAGCTCAAGCATTTATCAAATTTGGGGACACCTTCAGTGAGATCCTAAGGGATTGCTTGGTCTGTGGCACAGGCAATACACATTCCCATTCTGAGTGTCACTTCAAGCCGAAGAGTGCCATTTCTGTCATAAACAAGACTACATTGCTTCGGTCTGCCAGCAGAAGGTAAAGCGGTCACACAAGCCATCGAGCTCAGGGAAGAAAGAAACCGATGCACAAGGTGATGAAGACAGAGTTGATTGAGCTCCAGAGTATTCCATTCACAATTGTCATATATCCTGACAGTCAACTAGTTTTCGTGGAACTCTGAATACAATCTTCCCTAGTGTGTATGGAGGTGGATACCGGGCCACACTCTCAGACATTGGTCATCACAAATGACGTCACTTGGTTAGGATCACATGCCCCACCCATCAAGCCAGCTGAGGGAAAGCTGCACCTCCAATCAGGAGAGGTGATACCAGTTGAGGGGGAGATTCATGTTGAAGTCAGGTACCAGAGCCAGAAGTTTCTCATCACACTAGTGATTGCAGCAGGTGGATAAAGTCTCCTTGGTCAGAACTAGTTACACAACATCCAGCTTACTTTCCACAACTACACAAGGTATTGGAAGAGATCCTGGACAGGCATGTGGGGATGAACTGGACAAGATAATAGAACAACCGCAAAGCTGCACCTGAAGCCAGACACACAGCAAAGTGTTTGTCCAGTGTCTTTTGCCGTCAGGGTTCTAGTGAAAAAGGAGATCAATCGGCAGGTAGAATATGGAATTTTGGAGCCAGTAGAATTTTCTGACTGGGCTACACCTTTTGTACTAGTCCTCAAAGAAGACAGATCAATTAGGCTGTGTGGTGATTATAAAGTCACTATGAACCAGGTAGCCAAGAGACTGACACATATCCCTTGCCGAGAATTTTTCTGTTGATCAGGAGGAACAGTATTCTCCAAGTTAGACTTACCACAAAGTCATCTCTATGAACTTGGTAACCATGAACAAACACAAAGGTCTATACAAAGTTTGCCATTTGGAATGGCATCAGCAATTTCCATTTTTCAGGGGCATCATAAAGAACATGTTCCAGAGCTGTTGCCTGGAGTCTGTGTCTACATTGACGATATTTGGGTGTTGGGCAAGACAGTTGAAGAGTATTTTCAAAATCTTGAAGCAGTCCTGACATGTATGAAACAAGCAGGCATTAGACTGAAGCCGAGTAAATTTCCATCTGAAAGTTGGTGGGCAGCAATAATGCTGGTAACCCTACTACACTGGAGGCTGGGGTACTCTTTGAATAATTTTTGAAAAATAGGGTTGCAGTTCTACTGAGTTTTAAACAGAAAATGTAGCAGTTTAATCCCAATATCATTATATGACATGACCAGATATGATGAGATAGAGAGAGAAGGCATGTTCAGAGCTGGCACTTGTTGTTGGCATAACTAGAACAATCTTGATCACCAAGGATATGACATCTGGTATGAGGGACCAAATCTTTTTTTCTTTTTTTATAGGAAATCTACGACATTATGCTCACCTTGAGGTAGGACTCTACCATTACAGATAACTGAATTTGTAGGGTATTAAGGTTAAACTCCCAGTGTAAGAACTCAGACAGTTGGTCAACATTTTGCGAGACAAGTTCCCCCAATGTTCCTTTCACAAGAACCTGCTCACATTTTGCATTGCATGGTGTAATCCTTTTGATTGAAATGCTCTACAATGTCCACAGTTTCAAAGTAGATCTGGCGGTAAAAGTCCTCTACATTGGAATGTGCTCAGGTTGAGTATTGCCCTCAAAATATCTTGATGGCATCTTATGGTGACATGGAAGTGAAGGTGCTTGTAACTCCAATTTCACAGCAGCTTGAGGTTCCTTGGTCCAATAGAGGCTTGCATCCCTGTCTGATGATATACCTCGAAGAACAGTGACAGAAAGTTTGCATTCTCTTGAGCATCCACTGCACATAACTCTGCCCTGAAGGCTAGTGTTGAGGTTATCTGAATACAAAAGACCTACAATGGCAAGCTGTAGTCCATAGAATAGTTTACATTTTAGCATGCACTCCAATTATTCTTTCCTTCATGTCAGTCACTGACATTGTCTTGTGCCCAGTCCCATAGCTTCATCAAAGTTCCATAGTTTTTCAGAATAGCACTCAGTGATGCAGCTTGGACAGCTCACTTTGTTGGGAAGAAGATTTTCAGAGGTGGCAAGTCAATATCGTATACATGGAGATCATGTTCCATTTGTCCTACAATTTCTGTGGACTTCTGCCTCTCTCTTAGGACTCTTCTTTATTAATTTAGTGATTTCATAAGCAATATAAAGTGTGTCTTTCAGCAGGGGAATTTTTTTAATTGTATCCCTGACAGTAAGGTTTAGTAAGTGGGAGTAGAAATGTTCCAGCAGACATTTTCCATTCAGTTTCTTGATTTGTGTAGCAACCCCATTTATTTCCTTAGTCATGATCACTGCCCACGGGAATCTTGAATTCTGAGATTCATAAGCAACATCACATCTTTTATACGAGTGACAGTTGTATCTGCATTTGTCTGAGGAACTGGCATCAGACCAATATATTCCTCATGTACTGTCATTTCCTTGTCCACCCAAAATATGCAAATTACAAGCTATTCAATGTTGCTTGCATCAGTAGTCTCGTCAGCCATGATACTGTTGGCATCCAGATTTAGCTATGTCACTTGCTTGTTATACTATGTAGCAGTTTCAGAGCCATGATTTCTAGTATTTCTTTCTAAACACCCAGGCTCATATGCTTGTCATAAGAATTTTCAATCCTCTTTCGAAGCACTCAATTGTCTTCAGCTCGGTGTGAGATACGACATGCTTTGGACAATTTTCAGGAGGCAGTTTCTATTTTCTTCCTTTTGACTCTTGAGCTGCTCCTTCAGCTGCTCATCATGTGACCTGTTAAGTTAAGCATGTTTGTGACATAACAAGCTCTCATTTTACAGAAGCTCTTGGTTTTGCACAGACAATTTTTTTAATTTCTGAACCCATCAGACAAGAATGAGCTTTCAGATCTTGCATCAAGATAAAGCAGTCCCATCAAATCGGTTGTGACACAAGTGTGGCAAATTACAGAATCTGAAATTGGAAGGTAATGCAGTCATGATAATTGCGGGTACCAGACTGGTTGGAAAGCTCGTTGATGATCCTTTTTTGTTTTAGGGTATTTGATGTTAAGTTAAGTGGCAGGTAGGGACATTGAGGAAGGGTACTCAGAGTTGAGGATATTTGACTGATTCCAGGTTTCTGCACCTGAGAAACACAAAGAGATATGTGCTTTTTGCTACATACTCATAATACTTCAGTTTGAGTGGAAGTCAGTTTTTGCAAAATAAAACAACAGGGTCTGACAATACATGATTGTTTAATGACTCACTATATTAGGGGCCGAGACATCACCAAAAATTTGGGGGATCAATGTTGACATATGTGATGGATCATGGCATACATGTTCAGATTCTTCTAGGCTATCTTCAACCCGTACATCAGGTTGGTGATCTGAGTCATCTGATTCTTGGTCTTGATCTGCATCATTAGCCTTCTCCTCAGATTCCCTTTGTCTCTTGTATGTACTTTGACAAAAACAAGGAGGCTTGTCTTTTAGTCTGATTCACTCTCTGCAATAGTTAGCTTCAAATACATGTGGCCTAGAACTAAGTCATTTATTCAAATTCATGAGGCCTAGAATATTCTACATAGAACAATTTGCACTTTATAGTTATGAGGGTATTGTACAATCAACCATGAATGCCATTACTATGCTCTTTTCTGTTTTTCATCATCACTTCTGATGGTACCTTTCAGTGGTGTGTGAAGATCCCTTGGAAAAAGAAGTTGTTTGCCAAAAGTTGGGGAGGGGGGCGGCACGGCTCTCCCCCCTCAGGAATTACCCCATCCTGCTGGATGTTAACACAAGTATAGTCTTTTCTAGGGCTTGTTAACTACAGTAGAATTTTGCCTGACTTTCTTGTCCCCCTGTACAGGTGGTTGCAGAAAGAAACCAGGCAGATTTGGAAAGAGCAATAGAAGAAAGCATGCAAGGAGGTCAAAACACTTCTCACTTCAGACTCTTTGCTGGTCCACTACGATCAGGATGAGGAACTGATTTTGGCTTGTGATGCCTCGCCCTACGGTATTGGAGCCATTCTCTCACATCACAGTGAGGGTGGCCAGGAGAAGCCAATTGCATTTGCAATGCAGTTGCTGGGAGTAGCTGAGAAAAAATACTCACAAAAGAAAGAGGCACTCACCAATCGTATTTGCTGTGAAAAGATTTCACCAGTACCTTTTGGGAAGCATTTCATAACTTTGTCAGACCACAAGCCACTTCAGCACTGGAGAGACAAGTGCCAAAGCAAAAATGGCCTCAGCACCAGTACAGTGCTGGGCACTGATATTGGGAGGTTATGACTACTCTATATTTCATACAAGTCTGGTGAGAAGCATGCAGTTGATTTCCACTGGAAAAAAGCTCCATTGAACATCCCAGTTTCACCAGAGACACCTCTTTTGGTTAAAACTCAGATCAAACAGTGGACCTTGAAGGACATTAACTTTTCCAAAGTGAAGGACTTCATACTTCGTGGATGGCAGCACTCAAGTGAGTGAACACTTGCAACCCATCAGCAGCAGTGCCAGACTGAGCTGTCAATCCATGAGGGTTGCTTGCTGCTTCGTGGAAATTACATCATAGTCCCGTCAGCTGGGAGGCAACAAGTCAGGATCTTCTACACGATGGACACCCTGGCAACTCAAGGATGAAGTCCTTGTCTCATTCGTTTGTCTGGTGGCCGGCTATTGGTAACAGATAATGGAACATAGTTCACAAATGCATTCATGGGATACGTCATTGCTATACCACCCAGCAAGCAATGGGTTAGCTAGAGAAAGCAACCGTTCATTGGAAATCTTGATTGTGTGGTTTCTACTGTGGAATTATATTACTCCACACACAACAGGAGGGGGTCTGGCCAGGTGTAGACCAAACTTCATATATAGAACTAGATGATGCATGGATGGTTTTTGTCAACATTTGGTCATGACTTAGAAGAGTTGAAGCCACCATCATACGGCACACACTTTAGTGTTGTCAGCCTTTTTTTAAGGAATATGTATATAACTGCGCATGCATTTTCATGTTTGTGATGATATCAACACAGTGGAACATGACAACCAACAAACTATGCTAGCTACGTTAGATGTCACCTAAGGCAAACAGTTTGCTACAAGAAGCTGCTTCTAGCCATCCTCAATTAGAGAAAAACACCGAGAGGCAGAGTGGTCTTGTGCTGGTTTGACTTTTTAGACTGGTCTGACTTTTTGTTGTTGTTACTGTTGTTGGTAACTGGGGTTTGGGAAAGTAACATTAGCGAGTCAACACTTAGGTGTGGGGTGTGGTGGGGCATGTCCTGCATTCTCATTCTGAGCTCCTCTGCTGGCAATTAGATCATTGGAAATTCCAATCACATCGAGTTGGGATGTTTCTCAGGAGGGCTCATAGGTTTCACCTTAACAAGATTGGGTGGTGTCTCTGTTATGTATCTTTCATAGATTGAGGGAATACACTTGTAAGGTGCAATGGTCCTCTCAGGTAGTTCATATTGTGGTCATTTATTAACAGGTTTCTCCACTGGTTTTTCCTGGGCACATGATTAAAAGCACTGCCATATTAACCACTAGGTATTTCATTTAATAATGCAAAGAATGTATCATTTTTGAGTGGGGCACATTCAGTAATTTATAACATTAGGGATATTGGTTGCTACACATCCCCAGTCAATTATACAGAGCCCTTTAATTAAACCCTCCTTTAATTAACTCTTTAGGGCCCATAGTAGATGGACACACACACACTCACACATATATACACACACACATAAACACACTTACGCACACATACACACATACAATACGACCATATCATCTTAGAAGCTTACATGAATACTAAAGGTAATATACAAACAGTAGGATCAGCAGCAGCTGTTTTTACAGGAGGCTGAGGCTGTTTTTAAAAAGACATTGCAGGGGGCAGTTCCAAAACTTGTTTGAGTACAATAAAGAAGATGATTATAATAATGGTACATATATAACTTTGAAGATGAAGGCAGCAATCATGGTAAATCCAACACACAAGAAGCTGTTATTAATATAAAAAATGCTGCAATTCTCTTGTCTAAAAGCAGACTAGTGGATTTTTGCATTGGTTTTCCACCCAAGATCTACAACTCTAAGAGGTCATATATGAAGCCTTTAAAAAAATTATTTAGCTATCTAAACGTGGTTATCTAGTAAATTGCTAAAGCTAGGTAGCTGCCATTGAAAGTATCCTTTCATATACCTGAAACACTTAGGTTTACAGACATCACTGAAACTATCCACAGCCGCAGCTATATTAGCTGCTGCTGGATTAGGCTTGGCCCAAAAAGTAAGCCCACAGATGCTACTTGGGCTAGCTAGCAAAGTAACTTACTTTGACTTACTTTTGAGAGCCATATCATAGAGATCAAAGTCTTAGGAAAGCAACTACAAATCACAGCTGTAGCTATAGCTGCTGCATTGATCTAGTCTTGACCAAGAAGAAGTTCACAACTGCAGATTAGCCACCAAGTTCCTAGCTAAGGCCCCACAGCTTAGGTTAGCTATGCAACTTATATATATATATGTAATAATAGAAAAGTATTGGGATGGCTAGTCCTACTATAGTTTCATGCTAATGCAATCATCACAATGAGCGACTGAGGTGGCATGTGAGCATATATGAGGTGGGGCAGGCAAGTGGGGTGATGCAAGTCCATGAATGGGCATTAATGAATGGGTGTTGATGAATGTGATAATTCAAGTGCTCTTGAGGAGAAACTTGTTCTTGTGCCTACACTTTGAGAGGAATTCTGATTGCTTGTTCAATGATGTTTGGCTGTCGGAGTAGATAATGTGGAATCTTTCAGCAATGCATAAGTTGCAATATGGTGGAATATGATGCTGCTCTGTCGATGGCCCATTTTATGTTGTGTCGGGTTTTGCTGTCTTTAAGTTTCCATATGTATTTGGAGAGTTCTGTAGTTTTTCTCTTGTTTTCATGGTTGAAGGAGAACTTGTGGTTTGTGAAGTGTGCCTTGAAAGTTGTATCCGTGAGCCCTATGTAGTGTTTTTCATCATGTCGGTGGAGACGGAGGCACTATAGATGTGGCAAGGCAGTACCCATCCAGCGGGCAGTCTTTCTTATTTCGGCAGTTGCATGACTTGCTTGGTAGGTTGATAGGTTTGTTTATTATTTTGTTGTGGGACATAATTATGCTGTTCATATTTCTGCAGCAAGAGTAGCTGACCTTGACATTGTTGGCATTGAATATTTTGTGCAGCTCGTTGCCCTTGGGGAAGTGGAACTTGACGAGGTTGAGGAAGGATTTGCCGATGTTGGTGGCTACATTTTTGCTGAAGGATGGGCTGTACCATATTATCTGCGTGCCTCTTGACTTTTTGGTGGGCTTAGTGCTATTTTTTGTTGTTGGGGGTTGAAAACTCATTTGATATTCGTGTCCACTGTTATGGAGAGCTTTCTGGTAGTCTGATGCTGCCTTTCTGAAGGTACTCTCATTATCGGAAATGCTCTTATTGATGGATAAGGGGGTGTTCTTTATTAAAGATGGAGGGTGGTTTGATCTTTTGTTGATGTATAGGATATGGCTGTTAGGCTTTCGGTACGGTTTGTATAACCCATGGGTGAGGGCGAGTGTCACATCAAGGAAGTTGGTGATCTTGGTATTGGTGTGGATGGTGATGCGAAGGTCGAAGGCATGGAAGATAGATATAATTTCCTTCTTCACATTCCCTTGGTGATGCGTCATGGAGTATTGCAAGTCCATCATCTCTATAAAGCCCAATTTTGTGTTTCCCAAGCTTGGCTACGAGATGCGACAGGAGGAATGTGCTGACGAGCTCACATATCTCCGCTCCATCATAGCTCCCCATGTTGACATCGAAGAGGTTGGTGGTGTTTCTCTTTGCCCATGTTGTGCTGCTGAACAGTACCGATTTTCGTGCATGCCAGATGACTTCAGCTTCCTCATCAGTGATGGTGGTGCATTGTTTGGCAAATACCATTGCGTCTGAAAGTAGTTCTTGATTGAGGGATAGAATTCTATTATGTCAAAGGTGATGAAGGTCTGCCTGGGTTTGTGGGGGATGTTGGAAAACCACTTGATGACAGAGAAAGTGTTCTTCCATTGCTGCAGGTTCGTTTTCAGCCGGATATCATTGTTAACGCGATCCAGGATGGTTTTTCTAACAAGGCCTATCTCTGATTTGGGGGTTGATTAGTCGACAACTAGGGTTGTTCTGGAAGTTTTCCTTGTGATCCTTCAGGGTGATGAAGGCTTCACTCATAGGCATGCATTCTACTCTGTCATCGATGTCTAGGCTAGCAGTGATTCTCTTGGCCTCATGGTTTCTCTCGGCAACGTCACCTTCACCGGCCTTCTTGTAGGTTTTAGTGATGTTTTCCTGCAGGAGTTTCCTGTATTGGTCGCATTTTAGCTTGTAGAAGTTGGATAATTTATCTGTACGTATGATCAGTTCCTCTGACTTGTTAATCATTTTGATGTCTTGTTTAAGTCTATTTTGGAATTGGCATTTGAATTCCACTGTCTCCACCATTTTTAGGACCTCTGCTTCGAAGAGTTTTAGGTCCTTCAGTTGAGGGGGATACTTATTTGTTTTGAAACCATACATTTGCTTCACTTGCTTGTCTTTGCTGCCATTTAGGAGGTGGAATGCCTTCCATCTCATGTGCTTTAGAACACTCTCAGTTTTGTCAATGAGCATCCTCTTGTAGTCTTTGGTAGATGGAATAGGGATGTTCTTCATTGAGTACTCAAAGTTAAGCCATTCCATTATTTTGGTGCCTTCTTGGCGATAGTGCTCAACCAGTGGAAGTGTAGGTACTTAGAAGGTATTTTGCTGGTGAAGGCTACAAATAGTGCTCAATGCTGCTACTAGAAATGTATTGGCCTACTATAGTTTCATGCTAATGGGACAATGAGCAACTGAGGTGGCATGTTAGCATATATGAGGTGGGGCAGGCAAGTGGGGTGATGCAAGTCCATGGATATCAGCCTACAACAAGAGCCAAGCAAGTCATGCAGCTGCCGAAATAAGAAAGATTGCCCAATGGATGGGTACTGCCTTGCCACATCTATAGTTTATAAAGCCTCCGTCTCCACCGACCATGACGAAAAACACTACATAGGGCTCACGGATACAACTTTCAAGGCACGCTACACAAACCACAAGTTCTCCGAAAACAAGAGAAACACTACAGAACTCTCCAAATACATATGGAAACTTAAAGACAGCAAAACCCGACACAACATAAAATGGGCCATTATTGGCAGAGCAGCATCATATTCCACCATATTGAAATGTTGCAACTTATGCATTGCTGAAAAATTCCACATTATCTACTCCGACAGCCAAACATCATTGAACAAGCGATCAAAATTCCTCTCAAAGTGTAGGCACAAGAAGAGCATTTGAATTATCACATTCATCAACACCCATTCATTACGTCCATCCATGGACTTGCATCACCCCACTTGCCTGCCCCACCTCATATATGCTCACATGCCACCTCAGTTGCTCATTGTCCCTGATGATTGCATTAGCATGAAACTATAGTAGGACTAGCCATCCCTATTATTAGCATATATATATAACATAGAGGTTTTCAATAGAGCTCTTCAGTGCTAAGAGAAATATAAACTGCTGCATTGACTGGTCCAAATAAGGAAGGTACAAAGAAAATTTACCGTTTAGCTACTAGGTTTCTACCCACAGCTTAGCAACTTGTATATACTAGTTTTCAAGTAGCTTATAGTATATGAGTGGAATCTTTCTTACTAGTCTTGTTACCATAGCAAGCCTAACTGAGCACAATTTCTAAACTTTTTGAGCATGTTTCCAGAAGTTTCCGTGGATACAAAGGTGGCATAAGCCATGCAAATGTGTGTAAACTTTTCAAATCTCTCATGTTGAGTCAACTCTGACTGAAATATTTGGGAAGTAAGTATGTGTTGCTAGTTTAATTAAGAGTTAAGGGAACACTATCAATTCCAAATTGGGTAATCAAACATACCTTTATTGCGCTAACGCTAAATGTTGAAAGAGCACTATACCATAAATAGCCTTAGCGCTAAGTTGAAAGAGCACTATACCATAAATAGCCTGGCTAACTTTAAGCCACTGGAGGATGTTCTGTACAAATATATTTAAGGGGGGTCCGACACCTCCACTTTTTACAATTAAAAAAAAACCTTGTGGTTACTACTTTATAGCTTCATAGATTCTGCAAACTTCATGGTATGGACTTGATATATAGCTCAAAAGATAGGTCTCTCTGTTTACTCCCTTTTGATACTAAAACATTTTTCATTTCATAAGTATAACTATAGCCAAGCTACTAGAGCTAAAGTGGGGGCAAACCAGAGTGCCTGATTTTGCCAGCCAAGTGCTAGAAAATTGAAATTAGCTAGCGGAAGCTATATATGCAACGACTTGTTTCATTAGGCGCTAAAACTAAAGCGCGCGGTCAAGCGGAAAATGAATTTCGTCATTTTCCCCGGGCGCTTGACCACGTACTTTTTGAAAACAGCTTGGGGTAATTACCTAGGTTACAGCTAGGAAGGTTCCATTGCCACATTTTTCCTCACCAAATAAAGTTCATTGTTCATTTTTCCTCACCATTTTTCCTCACCAAATAAAGTTCATTGTTCATTTTTCCTCACCAAATAAAGTTCATTTTTCCTCACCAAATAAAATTGACCATATTAGATATATAGTTCGCTAGAGCCGAGTATAAAATATTAGCTAAAGGTCTTACTTGTAGTATAAGTAGAGGAAAACCGGCACACAAAGCACCACAGACCACAGGAACTCCCACTCCATCACAGCTATTTGTTCACTGTTGGAAACGAGGCGGAAAACCTGTCACATCTTGGTGGTGCGCAAGCACTTAATTGCGCATGCGCAACCTCTTGGTGTTCAAGGACATCTTGAAGTTGTTGCCGTTCTAAATTTGGACCGGAGGGGAAATAAAGCTATGCACTCACTATATAGAGAGTTCCCTTATGTTGAGCCTTATGTAGGCCATCACTAAATAATACAAATAATAAATTACAATATTAGTTTACCGCTGCCCATCTCCTTACCCTGCTCATATAACCAATTCTTGCCCTCCACTTCTCTGCCTTTTCGTTCATCTTCTCCAAATGAACATTTCCTCTCATCCAACTGTCAAACCCACACACCAAGATATTTAAAGGCTTCCACATTCTCCATTCTCTCCTCATTAATCTTCCACTCTCCTCCACTACACTTTCCGCCAACCGTCATTGACTTGCTCTTCTCGCTATTAAACCTAAATCTCCATTTCATTGCATACTCCCCCACCACATCCAACATCACTATTAACTCCACCTGCTAACAGTACAATATCATCTTCATACAACAACCCACTACACCATGTCCCTTCCACTTCAATCCCTAACCTTTTCTCCTCACAATCCCATGACATACACACTATAGAGAACTGGTGACAAAGGACAACCCTGTCTCAGTCCTGCCTCCACTTCAAACCACCTAGACCCCTCTCCACCTAACAACACACTTGACTGAATTCCTTCATACAAGCATTTGCACACATTGTCCTGAACTCCGTACCCTCTTATCTTCATCCACAGTCCTTCTCTTCACACACTATCATATGCCTTGCTTACATCCAGAAATGCCAGAAATGTCTGTCGCCTCTGTGACCCTATTAGGTTACACACACACCTCAACACTAGGAACTGGTCAGCACATCTTCTCCCAGCCTAAATCCACCCTGAACCCCTGTTAGTATATACTTCTCTGCAAACCTACTGAGCCTACCTGCCAACATTCTTGCCACCACTTTTGCCACACAACTCCCCAGAGCTATCTCTCTGTAATTACTAGCCACCTCCTCATCTCCAGCTTAAAGAGTGGCACAATATAACTCTGTCTCCAATCATCTGGTGAAAACTTCGACCCCATCACCAAATTAACTAGAGAACATAACACTTCCAACATCCTATTCCCACCGTACTTCAACATCTTGTTAAATCATGCCATCAGGACCAGGAGCCTTGCCACTTTACAACCCCTTCACAATATTGTCTATCTCCTGGAATCCAACCTGCTGCACCATCCAATTAATTTCTTTAGCTTAATTAATGCATTTGCTTTGTGTTTATATCTTTTATATATGAAACTGTGGTTCTGCTTAATAAACTTAGAAATTGCCATAACTACTTATCCTCTTCGGTAATTTTGACAACAAATTGTTGCTATGTTGAATGCATCTTTAGACATATTTTCTTATAGGATACATCTGGACGCCGCCTGAGGTCAGTGACTTATGAAGAGAACTCCCATCAACATCTTCTTCAACGGATTTCTGTGGCAGTGCAGCATGGGAATGCAGCCTCCATAATGGGATCTTTGCCATCAGGGTTGGGGACGAGCCATTTCCCTAGTCATCACTTGAACTTGAGGGGAGGGGGTTCTATAAACTATATGAATAAGTGCAGATTTAAGATAATCGTTATTAAATACATTACAGTTATAGGTTTGTGGCAAACAGTTAAATGTTATTATTTGAGAGCTCTTTTAGTGCTCTGTGATGTGTGTGTTTCGTCTTTCTTTTTTTACTGTAAGCATTGTCAAGTTTATGGTGATAGCCCTTGTGTTTTTATTTCTCATATTGGTATATATATATATTGAAGAGGAAAGTATGAGTGAGTTGGAGGATTGGTGAGGATATAATATGGGAGAGATAGCATTGCTTTTCCTATTAAACTTCAACTTCTACCTCACCTGTATAACATCAAATAGCTTAAAGCTTCACCCCACCCCCAAAAGAACATCTGCAGCACACGCAATCTCAGCTCTTTCCAATGAAGGCTAGGGCATCTAGTTGAAACATCGAGCATTTAAGTTGATTAGAGAAGGTTATTTAATGCTTCATTGATTTTCAAATATTTTGGTCTCAAAAGGGTGTGCTTTCCAATGATGTTACAATAGTGGTGTTACAATAACTGAAATATGGGCAAAACGTTCTTGTAAACACTCATGCTGCACCCCAACCATAGGTCTGCAACACTTGTCATTTATGGTGATAATAGAGTTCCTACAGATACATTAACAGGTTTTTACAATATTCCCCCCATTGTTCCAATTTCAATTTTGCAGTCAGGTGACACATAGACCGCACAGACTGGACTATATTTCATCTGAATAATGGAAAAATTCGAATTCAAAATACAGAGCAATGCAAGAACTAAATAAAAAATTACAAAAATTAACTAATACTGCTCTATGTGATTGATGTCAATGCATTAATATACACTTGAAAAGTACAACACTAAAACCAGATGGGTTGCCTCGTATTTTTACAAAGTGTTAAAAAAATTGTGGCTACAACTTTGGAACTCCATAAATTCTGCACAATATATTCTATGAACTTGATATATAGCTCAAAAGATAGATCTCTCTGTATGCTTTTGAAATTAATTTTCCATACAAATGCTTGACCATGTGCAATTTAATATCACAAGAGAGCATAGAGAGAGATCTATCTTTTGAGCTATATATATGTGACATGGCATAGGAAAAGGGGGAGTTTGAATTTTGGAAAAAAATTATTTTATTACATTTTCCACTTCCTTAAACACCAAGCTATAGCACTACAAAATTTCAATGGTCAATATGGTACTATCACTGAGATAATCAGGTTTTACTCCCATAATAATTTAAGTTCCGATTTGTGGATTATGGTGTACAGTGTATTTTGTGATGTACACATGGTTCCAAGGGATGATTGAAAAATGAAGAAATTGAATTGAACTATGTAGCTATAATCTATAGATACAGACAGAACAGCTTCACTGTAACAAAGTCATTCATAGCTAGGGCATGTTTTTTTGTTGTGTCCAGGCTTACAACAAATGCTACACAAACGTTTCTTTACACCTAAGCGGAGTGTTGCTTCTGTTGGTGGCTCAACCAGTACTGCATTATCTGATGATGTACTGGGATGTGCTGTACCAGTTATGGCTGCAGATTTTTTTTATTTTTATGATTTGCTTGTGATGGCTTGTGATGTGATGGCTTGGGATGTGATGGCTTGGGACATGTGATATCACGACTAAGATTGGAGTGACAAAGTACACGTATTTTGTCGTATAAGTACCACTGCCTCTCTAAATCCATTCCTTTCGGTGCTACTTCTGATGGCAAGAGTGTCTTATCAATCAGATTTATCAGCAAGATAATTGATTCCTCAGGTTCACATACTCTACAATTATGGGGGAAAAACGTGGTGTGGTGATGAGTTGAACCTGATGAACGGCAACCATCTACAGATTGATCTGGATGAGTACGAAGGGATTGAAGTTGAGAGAGAATGACAAGGTCCAATTCACTCCTAACTAACTGAAGGCAGTTTAGTCTTGTAGTAGTACACAATTGCTTGCTTATGATACTTGAACAAGCAAAGCTTTTAGGGCCAAACTTACAACCACAACTCTTGGAGAAGAAGGTTTCAACCTTTTCAGCTTCATCCAGGTCAGAACTGCTTAATTTAAGCTCTATCACTGGCGAGTTGCCATCAGGAACACCGCTGGTTGAAGGGAGTGCCGCTATCTTAGCCATTGCTGTGCAAACGAACTCAGTTTCGCAAACTGCCAACTTAGCTAAGGTAAGAAAACTAAAACCTACGTACGCTTCAACTTTAGATTGCTGTAACTCGCACAATACTAACTCGAATTTCACAAAACAAACTCCATCTTTTAGCTCAATTTATTCTCTTTTTAATGCCTATCAGTATGATGTAATGCGAGTTAAATTTAGCCAGTAAAACGGCGATTATGTAATCATGTTACTAAAATTGACTACCTCACGTTAAACAGCGTATTCTCAAGTTTTAATTTTTTACGAACTCATCCCTTTTCCTATGCCATGTCACATATATATATATCAAGTTCATAGAGTGCAGTATGCAGAATTTATGGAGCTCCAAAGTCGTAACCACAGTTTTTTGATATTATCCCCACTTATTCATTTCTCGAGAGGCATATATACAATGAAATGGGTGGCTAGAAAGTATCATAACTCAAGAATGTTATAATAACCTTCTCAATAATCAACTTCAAATTGTATTCTCTTGACGTTTCAACTGATGAAGGCTAGAGCATCTAGTCCAAAGATCGAGAAAATACATTGATTATTGAGAAGATCATTATAATGTTATTATGTCAACTGAGAGTTCATTGAGAGTTTATTTAAGGGAAACCTATGGTAGCTATACCCAGTTAATTATTCCTGATGAAGGCTGCGCATCTAGTCGAAACGTCAAGAGAATACAATTTGAAGTTGATTATTGAGAAGGTTGTTATAATGTCAAGACAATGATCATAAGGGAGGACTAAACTTTTTTAATTTTATTCTACAACTTTGGAGCTGCGTAGATTCTGCATACTTTACTTGATGTTTAGCTCAAAATATTGCTCTGTCTGTATGCTCTCTTTAAAAGCTACCGCAAAGTCAGATAACTCAAAATCTTGATTGAGTTTGCCGCAAGTGTGGCTCCTGATTGGAGAGAGCTAAACAGTTAAAATTGGTGTCGGAAGCCCTGCGGTACAGGATGATGAGTATTAAGCATTAAAGCGCGAGTATGTGGTCAAGCATGCAGGTTGAAAATCATAAAACACTGTTATTGTAGAGTATGGCTTCGACACTTTGTGTATAGAGTCTAGAGGAGAAATTTGATGAAGGCTTACTGCAGTCATCTGGTAGCTGAATACCGCTGGGTAGAAATTTGGCACCTGCGAGGAATGTGACAAAGTGAGCAATTTGGTCTTCTTCTTGCATTTTTCTCATGTCTTGTTGCTTGTATCCATAGTTGGGCTCAAGAATTGTGCTGCTCCCTGAAAACACAAATAAAAAATCCATTGTTGAACTGCCTAGCTGTCCACACCATGTTCAGTCTTCTGTCTTTCAAGTGAACACACACTAAAAGTGTGACTCAGCCTTGTGGAGATTTTAAAAGGGCCATCACATTACAACTGAGTTTCACTTTAGGTGTCTTTTTAGAGCTAATATTGGCTGAAACCACTATATACTGAGAAGCTGTCGATGTGAGTTTTACCTGAGATGTGAGCTTTGGTTTCTTTGGGAGGGAGGGGAGGGGGTGGTACCATCTCCACTTTGTACTATGCCTCCCTATGTTGTGGTACTGCTCCATTTGGTCATTGAGGTCTACTCCCTAGCACTAGTAATCAGGAAAGCAGGGAGGTAAAGGTTTGTAGAGGTGAATAACTAGGGGAAGAGGTGATGAGATGAAATATAATATAACTTCAGTTTCTGCAGAAATTGAATGCATCTAAAATAATCTAAGCTAATATTATTTTCCATGTGTGCTAACCTGATGACATGAGATCATACCTATAGAAGATCTGGAGGTGTAAAGCATCGAGTAAATTAGCTCAGACTAATATACTACAATTCCAATGCACTCATATCTAACATCATTTGCCTGTATCCACCAAAAACACAGTAGTATCAGCATAGAGCAATGCACCACTCCATGTACCAATCACCCCTAGTTTCCTCATCACTCCTGACCATACATGTTGAATAATGTTGATGACAAAGGATACCCCTGCCTAAGTCACCGCTCTATCTCAAACCACCTCAATGACCTCTGCCCAACACTATCCTAGCTTCCACTCAATTATAGAGGTCTTCACACATTCGTACAAACTTCTCTTCCACTCCAATCTGCCTCATTGTATACCACAAACATCCATCCACAAACTGTCATAAGCCTTACTGATGTCTAGAAAGGCTAGGTAAGACGATCTCTCCTCCCTTTCCAAATCTCACATATACCCCTAAGACAAACCACAGACCTGCACATCTCTTCTTCCTTCTGAAACCTCCCTGTGCCTCCGTGAAAACTCTTTCCTCACAAAACTTCACTAACCTTTCTGTCATCAACCTAGTAAAGACCTTTTCTATACAACTACCCAATGATATATTCCTCTGTAATTTCCAATCACTTCTGCATCACCATCCTTGTAGAGTGGTATAAGAAATCCTCCGGACAACACCCACTTCTCAGCACCAAGTTCAACAAATTCACCAATAATTTTACCATCCTCCCACCGCCTTGCATCATCATCTTGTTCAGTATTCCATCTGGTCCTGGAGCTTTAACCCTTTTTTATAACACTTCAAGATATCCACCACTACTCGCATCTTGCATATTTACACATACCCATCTCTTTGCCATCCTGACCTTCACCCAAACTAGAGGCATTGTTGACACCCCTCTCTCTCAGCCAAGCTCCTCCCAGTGTCTCACCATCTCCTTTAAAATCTCATTTTCTCCCTCTATCACTCCACCAGAGTTGGCCTTCAATCTACTTTTCTTCTTTCCCCTCAGGTCTGCCAAAAAACTTACACACCTTGTTATCTTATTCTCCTCATTGTCTTTTCCCGTGGCTCCTTCTTCTCTTTCCTTATCAGTAACTTCATTTTCTTCCTTTACTTTTTATATTTATCTAAGAGTATTCTCACATTGTTATCATATTTTGTAGTTTTCTTTATACAAGGTTGGCTGGAGCTAATGTTCTTCAGAGCCATTTTGTCATCATGTACTTCAGTTGCTTTGCATTTTTTGGTAATCATTCACTAAAAACTACACAAAAAATCACGAATTTATATCTATTAGCCTTATTCTACTACACAGAATGGCAGTCAATGGTATTACAACTAGAAATCAGGTGTGGTGGCTACCAAGTTTATTAAATCCTGGCTGAGCCTTACTCATTCCATCACAGTAGCAAGATCCCTTCCTATCTGACTTCTCCTGCTATCAGTTTCCAATGACGTACTGATTAAGAAGAGTGTTTCATTAACTCTTTCACGGTCACTAAAAGTTTCCCTATCAGATAAAGTTGGGGGCATCCTGTAACTAGACATTAATCAGATGAATCCATCAATAGGAAGACACTTCCTAGAGTGTTTAGGAAGACATTGGCAGTTGCAATGTGAACAACTGGAACCTGTAGCCCCAGGATCATAGTTCCACT
Source organism: Cladorhizidae sp. MBARI D1340-BT2 (assembly GCA_028752905.1). Taxonomy (NCBI): domain Eukaryota; kingdom Metazoa; phylum Porifera; class Demospongiae; order Poecilosclerida; family Cladorhizidae; species Cladorhizidae sp. MBARI D1340-BT2. The sequence continues at coordinate 3,850,678 of JAQNBH010000009.1, read as the reverse complement.
TCTCTGTGTGGGAAAAAGACAATGTTTAGAACTGGGTTTTGGATGGTTTCTGGCTAGTCATTCAACTTTCATACTATTTGCAGCTCAGACACCCTTCCAACACACTAGAAGCACTGGAAACTTTGAGCTAGTCCCAACAGTTTTCTGTGTGGCTCTATAAACACCACTACTCACTTGGAGACACAACAGTGTCTAAAGTTGCGTCCTTCATCCAACTGCTGCTCTTATACCTATGGTAAGATCTGTCTTTGCTGATTTCAGAGCTCCAGAGAAACTTCCAGCAACTGTTTCTCTGGAACTATTGATGACTTTGCCAGACCAGACATAGTAGTTATCTGTGAGAAGATATTGCTAAATACTCTACAAATTGCTCGACTCCACTCCACAAATGTAGCTGTACAAATGAAAGATAGGGAAGGAAAACTCTTCATTTTTTGTTACAGCACCTTCAAAGCCTGGGGTTTCTCAGCTTCCCTCCTGACCATAGAAATTGGCGACCTGTCACTCCCTGTCGAGTGCTTAAAAGTTTAAAAGACCCAGGATTCAGGAACATTTTTTGATTGTGCGGGAAAGTTTGAAATTTCAGCTTCTCACACAGTATTCCAGTTGAAGCACTGGAGACTTCGAGTTGATCTCAACAGCCTTCTATATATACGGTTCTCCAATTCCTGGATCATGTGCTTCTAAGATAATTGTGCATAATTGTATCACTTTCATTTTTCTTTTTTACCTCCCCCCCACCCCACAAACTTTCTTATTATCACCTTTGCCACCATCACTTTAGAAACTTGATGTCCTAGGCTCTTCTCTTCTCTCCCTTTCCTTGTTAAAAAATCTCTACTTCAACCCCCCCCTCCCCATTACAAAGGCATTGGATCATTACATCTTCATTTCTGAACTTATTGTAGCAGTTTGGTAATGTTCAATCTGATTCCATTGACTGGACTCAAGGTAAGTCCAAGAATCGTCTTTAGTGGAACCTAAAATGAAAATAAAAGTAACAGCATATTTGCACTGTAGCTAATGTTACCTACTTCAGTGTCTGGAGCTCTGACAAAAGAAAAACTTTTCATCAAATCAATAAGCACCATCTTGATTTCTAACAGGGCAAACCTCATTCCTACACAGCCGCGTGGCCCTGCGCCAAATGGTAAGTGACATAACTGAGGACGCTTGGCTTTCTCCTCGGCTGTGAACCTGCAGGGAAAAACAAGCATTATTGTACCACAACATGTTGCCCCCTGTGTGTTTCACCTCAGAGGATCAAACTTGTGTGGCTCTGGCCAGTATTTGGGGTCTTCATGCAAGATATGAACAGGAATCACAACATTGCAATCCTTGGGGATTTGAAAACCACCAACAAGGGTCTTTTTGTTACAAATCCGTGAGAGTCTAGGTCCTACAGCATACAACCGAAGTGTCTCCTGGATAACCATGTCCAAGTATTTGATGTCAGTGATAGCATCAGAAAAAGTTGCAGTCTGGGAATTGTTAGAGAGTGAGTGAGTACAATTGTAATACATTTTCTTAATTCCCAGGGTAGGGGAGGGGAGGGATATTAGGTCCACTATTGGAATCTACACAGCAAGTTACAAGATTTTGACAGCTAAAAAGTGGGAATCAAAACAATCATCTCACAGTTCTCACAGGATTATTGCAATAGTAGTCCTGTATTTCTCTCTGTAATTTTTCCTGGACATCAGGGTTGAGTGCTAGCATGTAAGAGATGTAGGCCAGTGTGTTGCCAGTGGTTTCATAGCCTGCCATAATGAATTCCATGCAAAGCATGACTACTTCCTCATCTGTGAGTTTAGAAGAGTTTTGGTTTATCTTGCTCATCAAATCTTCACCACTCCCTTCCTTCTCATCCAAAGTGGCATCCAGTAACATCTGCAGCAAGTCTTTGTACTGTAAAACACAGTAGCAGATCATGTATGTAAAAATTGTCATGATCTTCTCACTTTTCCTTCCTCTTCATTTCTGCGTGTCTTCACAAGTTCAAGGGAAATATTTTGCATGAGAGTAAATGGAGGATCACAACCCCAAAAATAAGCCAAAACATTATCCAGCCAAGGGAAGTTGCCTGCATTACAAAGCTTAGTTAGACATCTGATAAATATCCAAACATGCCCTAAAATATGCTCATAAATATGTATATAGCTCATGAATATACCACATGTACATTTTCTAAAGGATTTGTACCCTACTATGGAACACAATGATGCCACTGTCAACAGAAACTCCATATTTTATAAGTGGTGTACATTAATAAAATATAAAGGTGTAATTATATTGTGCACTTAATTTTTTTATCACACACAAGTTTCTTATGAAGTAAAATTTTTTTTGTTTTTATAAAGGAACTTTGAAAATAATAGGTATAACTCTGTCAAAGGTATATAGCTATATATGAAGAACAGCAGAATTTGTTGCCACTGGGAAGCTCAAAAGTCCCCGAGTCCTGTCTCCTCTTAAAAGCACAAAACAATTCTAAAAAAACAAACTAAATATACTAAGCATTATGCTTTACTAAAACATGCAATACAAAAATTACTCAAGAATTGCTGAACAATTACCTGCTTAAATTGATAATGCTTTCTTAGCTTCTCTTACTAACATCTACCACAACACAGTTCTGTCTCAAGCTGTTTATAAGACTTCCTTTAGGGGCATACTATCTCTTTGGCTATAATGACTAGTTATTTCAATTATACTACCTACTTTGGTTCATCAAAAAGTATATTGTTAAAAGAAATACTGTGCTTATTTGGGCACTATCACCTACTGAATAAAAAACTGGGGAATAGTATGTTTCCTCTGAATCTTCCAAACAAAGCTGCTGTAGCTTCAGTCATTGCATCTGCCTCTCCTTGCTGCACAGCAATAACTCTACCAAATGCCGTGGCTAAGATTGTTTCTATGGTGAATGATGCAAATATTTTATACGTGTCCACACTTGTCCCAGTGTCAGCAGCCTGCCCCACTACTTCCACAAGTGTGTTCACACTCCTTTCAATAATGGGAATCATCTGTTACGTGTAAAAGGGGAAAGCTTCAAATAAACAGATCAGCATTAATCAATAAACAATAATTACATAAACTTCAAACCAGTTTAATCTTGGAAGTTGTGAAAGAAGGACTGATTAAGGATTTCCGCTTCTTCCATGTCTCTCCTTGAGCAAATGATAATGCAGTTGATACTCGTTTAGACAACATCTTGGGTATTTCCTGCCAAGATAAAGAGAGAAGCATGAGTTGCTAGCTGAAGTCAAGAGTACTAACTCTTCTGTTTTCGAAGGACTGGAAATCCTGGACCAACACCTGCTTCACCAAGGCGATATCAGTCAACATCAATACAGCCAACTTTCCCACATAGTACCTTCAGTGGCATAAATTAACAAAAGCAGAGGAAACTCTTTAACACTTACCCTGATACTGGTCCGTACTGTCGGTGCACTGACTTTTCAAATTCCAACAGACCCTGTTAAAAATGGCCATATTAAGGTAGAATTGTCCAACTTTTCGAGGGTGGTAAGGAAGCAGAAAAAGTTTGTGGTTAACCTTGGAACTTGGTAGCCTTGTCTTATAAAATCTTTGTGAGGATATATAACAGCCACATTTACATGCACAACAATTTGGGAACCTAATCATAATGAGAAGACTTACAAAATAGAAATCACTGCACCCATATATTTGTGTGGAGGTTTCTTTTTCATTACAGTGAGAATAAGATCGCACAAAAAAATTGTGCTAAAAAATGTCTTGAGAGTTTAAAGATACTCTGCTGGTGTTCTTTTGTGAGCTATCCTATAAGTAACATACAGCAAAATCTAGCCAAGTGAACAAATAGCTACATAGACTTATAGTGTCAGAGACCACTCAGAAGAAAGTATAGCAGAGTTATTACTAACAAAAGATAACAATCACTCAAGACAAGTGTTGACAGTGCCTAAGAAAATGCAGATGGAGAGGAACACACCCATCTAGACCAAAATGATCACAGAGCTAAGTAGAAGAGAAAGAACACTCTTTATAGAAGAGTCATAGATATATATAATTTTATATTACCTGGTAAACTTGGGCAGAGAGGTGAAGACTTGGGCAGAGAGATAAATGACTATAATAGGCAAAGGACAGCCAAAATGTTAAATAACATTTCTAAGACTCGAAAAGCTCTCTCTTCAGGGAGACGTCGTGACGGACAATGAACTATCAATTAGAAATCAAAATCACTCCTTTGGTACAATGTCATAAGAAATTTTAAAAATCACAAAGAAAACTACGATCAATAGAATTAACATGCTTAATACTAATCTGTAAATCTCTAATTATTATAATGCCAGAAAGATCCACTGATTATAATGCAAGCAGATTCTGATCCAGAATCTACTAGTACTCCAAAAGATCACATTTGATTGACCAACTTATTAGATGGCTGGGCTGCATATCTCTGTGACAAAATAATTGATCACTGTTTTGTCACTTGAGAAACCTGTGGCTATAGCCACTGGAGATCTTAGCCATCTACTTACCTCATCACTTCAAACGGAATTATGCATGAAATTTTGTCTCGACTCATATAATGCATCAACCAAGTTTTATGGTAAAAGAGTTAAAAGTCTAACCACAAACTTTTGGGGGGGAACCACTACCTAATTAACTCTATTATTTTTACATGCTTTTCAGTCTCTAAAAAGTTTCCAAACAATGGTGTAGGAGTTGGTCCTGGAATTTGTAGTTTACGGAGGATTTGATAAGGAGCATAGCAAAACCTATAGTGAACATTATACAATAGATTATATAAATATCAGTATATATATATAGGAGCTATCACACACAGAGACTCTGTATATGCTTTGTCGAATCTTGAAAAATAATTGCTAAAAATCAAGTGACCTCCGTCTGACCTTGTCAATCTAGACAACTCTATCTTGGCTCCTCCCTAAACTTGCAGCAAAATTGGTTATTGCTTGATCACCTTACACTTTCATTCCTGCACCAACAGAAAGTTGCACTTCATTCTCGCCACCATACTCCCTGGTGGCTCATCTCAAAAGCAGTATGTGACTACATTCTTAACATTGGATCTAGAGTTTGTGGAAAACTCTTAGAGTAATAATATAATACATAGACACTGATGATGCGATAGCTCCTTTAATAACTTAATCAATGTAGCTAACAATGCAATAATGAAATAAACTCAGCGACAGTGATCCCTCCTCTTCACAGCAATCAAAGAGCATTGCAAGAGATATTTGGTTATGTGGGATTGGAAAGGCACACTAATTTAAGTCGGACAATCATCATGGTCGTATTATATTTCACTCCAAAAAATTATTTTGAAGGTGTGTCTGCATGCAGCATTTCTAAGGAACAAGATTTGCTATACTGAAATGACCAGTGAGATTAGCCATCTTTCTGGCAGATTTGTGAGGGTTAGATTAGCCATCTTATCTACATATCTATTCTGGCAGATTTGTGAGGGGTCTAAACGTTGGGAAGTGGCTAAGGAACATATTATTTTTCTGCAAGCTAATGATCACTGACTTAGTCTCTAAAGCATTACCTGCTAACATACAATTTATGGGGGAGTGCTACTTGTATAACACACCTTTAAAAGACTAAATTTATTGCGATGAATGAGGTTCAAAATGTATTTGTATTCTTCAGCTTACATGCAGAAAAATACAAACACATTATAAAAGCTAGTTCAAAGGCCACATGAGTTTGGATCAAGAGTTATAGCAGGGCACATGTGAGTATCATGTCACTGTTTGTGCTTACGATAATTCTATTCTTTAAGATTAATGAGCATTGAAAACTACAGAACAGTTTTGAAGTACACAGAGTTGTGAATGTAGGAATATTCTGTAAGGGGACTGTGGGAAGAAGCTGTGAGGGGAACTACAGATTATGTCAAACCCTACAGCCTTCAACTACAGTGAGTGTGATCCAGTCACTGGCCACTTTCTGTGGGAAAGAGGTTGTCATAGAATATATAGGCAATGAGATCTACTGAGTTCCCATATGTGGTTAAGCTCTAAAAGCACAGCACATGTCTCTTTTCTTCTGCTTCTCTAGCAGAAGAGGTTTGCATCTGCAGCACATTTTGCTGTGAATGCTCAGCCATCCTACTGCATCCTGTGCTGCTGGAATCTCAGTGGCATGATTCCACCTCTTGATGCCCCTTACTGTCAATTGTGCCTAATACTGAGGAAGGTGGAATTGTTCCATATTCTAGACACACCTTACACTCTACTTGGATTACAGTACAACCAACCGTATTTTCCTTCCAATGCTAAGATTTCTACTGTACAGACCTGCCAACTATTTTTGACTAAAATGTGTGACACATGGAGGCACTCCATTTTCTGGTGTGTGTGTGGGGGGGGGGGGGGGGGGGGAAGTTGGAGAATTGAAATGAAACTTATGGTATTTTCCTGTATTAATTTCATGGTCAATTGAATGCACTGATTTATGTTTGAAATCTGGCTTCATGGCAGTGCAATTCTTGCTTCCAGATGCCAAAACAGTTCTGGCATTCCATACACAAGACATTTTCAGGATCTGAGTATTTCACAAGTCATGGATATTCTTTGGTCACAACAAATTTTGTTCTCCCATACAGTCTTAGCACCTACAGTGGTTTGTGCTTTCTTTCTAGGTGGAGTTGTGGAACCTCACTGGGATTTGTAGTAACAGTGGATACCCTACGGTATGAGTATACTGGACTGACATCCTACATGGAACAAACCAAGTTTTATTTTACTGCTAATATGTGATCACCAACACTGCCAAGCAGCTAGCTGTCCTGCTCAGCATCTTTGGAGCTTCCACTTACAGCCAAGCACCTGCAACCCACTCTCTCCGTTCAATACTCGAATTTGTCATCTGCACAAAACAAGATTGCTCAGCTCAAGCAGTTATCAAATTTGGGGACACCCTCAGTGAGATCCTGAGGGATTGCTTGGTCTGTGGCACAGGCAATACACATTTGCTACCATTGTGGTGGTGCACATTCCCAATCTGAGTGTCACTTCAAGCCGAAGAATGCCATTTCTGTCATAAACAAGACTACATTGCTTCGGTCTGCCAGCAGAAGGCAAAGCGGTCACACAAGCCGGAAGAAACCGACGCACAAGGTGATGAAGACAGAGTTGATTGAGCACCAGAGTATTCCATTCACAATTGTGACAGTCAACTAGTTTTCATGGAACTCTGAATACAATCTTCCCTAGTATGTATGGAGGTGGATACCGGTGCCCACACTCTCAAACATTGGTCATCACAAATGACGTCACTTGGTTAGGATCACATGCCCCACCCATCAAGCCAGCTGAGGGAAAGCTGCACCTCCAATCAGGAGAGGTGATACCAGTTGAGGGGGAGATTCATGTTGAAGTCAGGTACCAGAGCCAGAAGTTTCTCCTCACACTAGTGATTGCAGCAGGTGGATAAAGTCTCCTTGGTCAGAACTAGTTACACAACATCCAGCTTACTTTCCACAACTAAACAAGGTATTGGAAGAGATCCTGGACAGGCATGTGGGAATGAACTGGACAAGATAACAGAACAACCGCAAAGCTGCGCCTGAAGCCAGAGACACACAGCAAAAATTCTTCCAGTGTCTTTTGCCGTCAGGGTTCTAGTGAAAAAGGAGATCAATCGGCAGGTAGAATATGGAATTTTGGAGCCAGTAGAATTTTCTGACTGGGCTATATATACCTTTTGTACCAGTCGAAGACAGATCAATTAGGCTGTGTGGTGATTATAAAGTCACTATGAACCAGGCAGCCAAGACTGACACATATCCCTTGCCGAGAATTTTTCTGTTGATCAGGAGGAACAGTATTCTCCAAGTTAGACTTACCACAAAGTCATCTCTATGAACTTGGTAACCATGAACAAAACACAAAGGTCTATACAAAGTTTGCCATTTGGAATGGCATCAGCAATTTCCATTTTTCAGGGGCATCATAAAGTTCATGTTCCAGAGCTGTTGCCTGGAGTCTGTGTCTACATTGACTATTTGGGTGTTGGGCAAGACAGTTGAAGAGCATTTTCAAAATCTTGAAGCAGTCCTGACATGTATGAAACAAGCAGGCATTAGACTGAAGCAGAGTAAATTTCCATCTGAAAGTTGGTGGAACAAAAGCAGCAATAATGCTGGTAACCCTATACTGAAGACTGGGGTACTCTTTGAATAATTTTTGAAAATAGGGTTGCAGTTCTACTGAGTTTTAACCAGCAGTTTAATCCCAATATCATTATGTGACATGACCAGATATAATGAGATAGAGAGAGAAGGCATGTTCAGAGCTGACACTTGTTGTCTAGAACAATCTTGATCACCAAGGATATGACATCTGGTATGAGGGACCAGATCTTTTGGGGGGTTTTGAGAAAATCTACGACATTATGCAACGTATCTTCACCTTGACTGAAACTGTGGTAGGACTCTGCCATTACAGATAACTGAATTTGTAGGGTATTAAGGTTAAACTCGGTGTAGAACTCAGACAGTTGGTCAACATTTTGTGAGACAAGTTCCCCCAATGCTCCTTTCACAAGAACCTGCTCACATGTTGCATGCATGGTGTAATCCTTTTGATTGAAATGCTCTACAATGTCCACAGTTTCAAAGTAGATCTGGCGGTAAAAGTCCTCTACATTGGAATGTGCTCAGGTTGAGTATTACCCTCAAAATATTTTGATGGCATCTTATGGTGACATGGAAGTGAAGGTGCTTGTAACTCCAATTTCACAGCAGCTTGAGTGACCTTGGTCCAATAGAGGCTTGCATCCCTGTCTGATGATATACCTCGAAGAACAGTTAAGAATGTTTGTGAAATAACAAGCTCTCATTTTACAGAAACCCTTGATTTTGCACAGACTATTTTTCTAATTTCTGAACCCATCAGACAAGAATGAGCTTTCAGATCTTTCATCAAGATGTGACCCGGTCCCATCAAATTAGTTGTGACACAAGTGTGGCAAATTACAGAATCTGAAATTGGAAGGTAATGCAGTCATGGGAAAGCTCGTTGATGATCCATTTTTGTTTTAGGGTATTTGATGTTAAGTGGCTGGTAGGGACATTGAGGAAGGGTACTCAGAGTTGAGGATATTTTACTGACTCCAGGTTTCTGCACTTGAGAAACACAAAGAGATTATAAATATGTGCTTTTATACTTTTTGCTACGTACTCATAATACTTCAGTTTGAGTGGAAGTCAGTTTTTGCAAAATAAAACAACAGGGTCTGACAATACATGATTGTTTAATAACTCACTATATTAGGAGCCGAGACGTCACCAAAAATTTGGGGGATCAATGTTGACATGTGATGGATCATGGCATACATGTTCAGATTCTTCTGGGCTATCTTCAACCCGTACATCAGCTTGGTGATCTGAGTCATCTAATTCTTGGTCTTGATCTGCCTTCTCCTCAGATTCCCTTTGTCTCTTGTATGTACTTTGACAAAAACAAGGAGGCTTGTCTTTTAGCCTGATTCACTCTCTGCAATAGTTAGCTTCAAATACATGTGGCCTAGAATGAAGTCATTTATTCAAATTCATGAGGCCTAGAATATTCTACATAGAACAATTTGCACTTTATAGTTATGAGGGTATTGTACAATCAACCATGAATGCCATTTACTATGCTCTTTTCTGTTTTTCATCATCACTTCTGATGGTACCTTTCAGTGGTGTGTGAAGAACCCTTGGAAAAAGAAGTTGTTTGCCAAAAGTTGGGGGGGGGGGGGGGGGGGGCACAGCCCCAAGCCCTCCCCCCTCAGGAATTACCCCATCCTGCAAGATGTTAACACAAGTCTAGTCTTTTCTAGGCCTTGTTAACTACAGTAAAATTTTGCCTGACTTTTTTCTTGTCCCCCTGTACAGGTTGCTACAGAAAGGAACCAGGTGGATCTGGAAAGAGCAACAGAAGAAAGCATGCAAGGAGGTCAAAACACTTCTCACTTCAGACTCTATGCTGGTCCACTACGATCAGGACAAGGAACTGATTTTGGCTTGTGATGCCTCTCCCTTCGGTATTGGAGCCATTCTCTCACATCACAGTGAGGGTGGCCAGGAGAATCCAATTGCATTTGCAATGCAGTTGCTGGGAGTAGCTGGGAAAAAATACTCACGAAAGAAAGAGGGACTCACCATCGTATTCGCTGTGAAAAGATTTCACCAGTACCTTTTGGGAAGCATTTCATAATTTTGTAAGACCACAAGCCACTTCAGCACATTTTTGGAGAGACAAGTGCCAAAGCAAAAATGGCCTCAGCACCAGTACAGTGCTGGGCACTGATATTGGGAGGTTATGACTACGCTATATTTCATACAAGTCTGGTGAGAAGCATGCAAATGCTGAACTGTTCAGTTGACTTCCACTGGAAAAAGCTCCATTGAACATCCCCGTTTCACCAGAGACCACTCTTTTGGTTAAAACTCAGATCAAACAGTGGACCTTGAAGGACATTAACTTTTCAAAAGTGAAGGACTTCATACTTCGTGGATGGCAGCACTCAAGTGAGTGAACACTTACAACCCATCAGCAGCAGTGCCAGACTGAGCTGTCAATCCATGAGGGTTGCTTGCTGCTTCGTGGAAATTACATCATAGTCCCGTCAGCTGGGAGGCAACAAGTCAGGATCTTCTACACGATGGACACCCTGGCAACTCAAGGATGAAGTCCTTGTCTCATTCGCTTGTCTGGTGGCCGGGTATTGGTAACAGATAATGGAACATAGTTCACAAATGCATTCATGGGATACGTCATTGCTATACCACCCAGCAAGCAATGGGTTAGCTAGGAGAGCAGGTCAATATTTCCAAAAATATGAAGAAAACAACCGTTCATTGGAAATTCTGATTGTGTGGTTTCTACTGTGGAATTACCTTACTCCACACACAACAACAGGAGGGGGTCTGGCTAGGTTTTCCAGATGCAGACCAAACTTCATATATGGAACTAGATGATGCATGGATGGTTTTTGTCAACATTTGGTCAGGACTTAGAGTTGAAGCCACCATCGTATGGCACACACTTAGTGTTGTCAGCCTTTTTTTAGGAATATGTACTTAACTGCGCATGCATTTTCACATTTTTGATGATATCAACACAGTGGAACATGACAACCAACAAACAATGCTAGCTACGTTAGATGTCACCTAAGGCAAACAGTTTGCTAGAGAAGCTGCTTCTAGCCATCCTCAATTAGAGAAAAACACCGAGAGGCAGAGTGGTCTTGTGCTGGTTTGACTTTTTAGGGGTATTTGGACTGGTCTGACTTTTTGTTGTTGTTGCTGTTGTTGGTAACTGGGGTTTGGGAAAGTAACATTAGCGGGTCAACACTTGGGGGTGGGGTGTGGTGGGGCATGTCCTGCGCATTCTCATTCTGAGCTCCTCTGCTGGCAATTAGATCATTGGGAATTCCAATCACATCGAGTTGGGATGTTTCTCAGGAGGACTCATAGGTTTCACCTTAACAAGATTGGGTGGTGTCTCTGTTATGTATCTTTCATAGATTGAGGGAATACACTTGTAAGGTACAATGGTCCTCTCAGGTAGTTCATATTGTGGTCATTTATTAACAGGTTTCTCCACTGTTTTTTCCTGGGCACATGACTAAAAACACTCCCATATTAACCACTGGATATTTCTTTAATAATGCATGATATCAAAGAATGTATCATTTTTGAGTGGGGCACATTCAGTCATTAGGGATATTGGTTGCTACACAAGATGCCCATCCCCAGTCAATTATACAGAGCCCTTTAATTAACTCTTTAGGGCCCATAGTAGATGGACACATGGACACACACACACACACATATATACACACACACATAAATACACTTACGCACACATACACACACACAATACGACCATATCATCTTAGAAGCTTACATGAATACTAAAGGTAATATACAAACAGTAGGATCAGCAGCAGCTGTTTTTACAGGAGGCTGAGGCTGTTTAAAAAAATATATTGCAGGGGGCAGTTCCAAAACTTGTTTGAGTACAATAAAGAAGATGATTATAATAATGGTACATATATAACTTTGAAGATGAAGGCAGCAATCATGGTAAATCCAACACACAAGAAGCTGTTATTAATATAAAAAATGCTGCAATTCTCTTGTCTAAAAGCAGACTACTGTATTTTTGCATTAGTTTTCCACCCAAGATCTACAACTCTAAGAGGTCATATATGAAGCCTTTAAAAAATTATTTAGCTATCTAAACGTGGTTATCTAGTAAATTGCTAAAGCTAGGTAGCTGCCATTGAAAGTATCCTTTCATATACCTGATAAAAACACTTAGGTTTACAGACATCACTGAAACTATCCACAGCCGCAGCTATATTAGCTGCTGCTGGATTAGGCTTAGCCCAAAAAGTAAGCCCAAAGATGCAACTTGGGATAGCTAGCAAAGTAACTTATTTTGACTTACTTTTGAGAGCCATATTATAGAGATCAAAATCTTGGGAAAGCAACTACAAATCACAGCTGTAGCTATAACTGCTGCATTGATCTAGTCTTGACCAGAAGAAGTTCACAACTGCAGATTAGCCACCAAGTTCCTAGCTAAGGGCCCACAGCTTAGGTTAGCTATGCAACTTACAATATATATATATATATACTTAGAAGGTAGTTTGCAGGTGAAGGCTACAAATAGTGCTCAATGCTGTGTTAAGGCAGAGCTATTGGATAGTAATAATAGAAAAGTATTGGGATGGCTAGTCCTACTATAGTTTCATACTAATGCAATCATCACAATGAACCGACTGAGGTGGCATGTGAGCATATATGAGGTGGGGCAGGCAAGTGGGGTGATGCAAGTCCATGAATGGGCATTAATGAATGGGTGTTAATGAATGTGATAATTCAAATGCTCTTGAGGAGAAACTTGTTCTTGTGCCTACACTTTGAGAGGAATTCTGATTGCTTGTTCAATGATGTTTGGCTGTCGGAGTAGATGATGTGGAATTTTTCAGCAATGCATAAGTTGCAACGTTTCAATATGATGCTGCTCTGTCAATAATGGCCCATTTTATGTTGGGTCGGGTTTTTCTGTCTTTAAGTTTGGAGAGTTCTGTAGTGTTTCTCTTGTTTTCATGGTTGAAGGAGAACTTGTGGTTTGTGAAGTGTGCCTTGAAAGTTGTATCCGTGAGCCCTATGTAGTGTTTTTCGTCATGGTCGGTGGAGACGGAGGCACTATAGATGTGGCGAGGCAGTACGGGCAGTCTTTCTTATTTCGGCAGATGCATGACTTGCTTGGCTCTTGTTGTAGGTTGATAGGTTTGTTTATTATTTTGTTGTGGGACATAATTATGCTGTTCATATTTCTGCAGCAAGAGTAGCTGACCTTGACATTGTTGGCATTGAATATTTTGTGCAGCTCGTTGCCCTTGGGAAAGTGGAACTTGACGAGGTTGAGGAAGGATTTGCCAATGTTGGTGGCTACATTTTTGCTGAAGGATGGGCTGTACCATATTATCTGCGTGCCTCTTGACTTTTTGGTGGGCTTAGTGCTATTTTTTGTTGTTGGGGGTTGAAAACTCATTTGATATTTGTGTCCACTGTTATGGAGAGCTTTCTGGTAGTCTGGTGCTGCCTTTCTGAAGGTACTCTCATTATCGGAAATGCTGTTGATTCTCTTATTGATGGATAGGGGGGTGTTCTTTATTATAGATGGAGGGTGGTTTGATCTTTTGTTGATGTATAGGATATGGCTGTTAGGCTTTCGGTACGGTTTGTATAACCCATGGGTGAGGGCGAGTGTCACATCAAGGAAGTTGGTGATCTTGGTATTGGTTTGGATGGTGATGCGAAGGTCGAAGGCATGGAAGATAGATATAATTTCCTTCTTCACATTCCCTTGGTGATGCGTCATGGAGTATTGCAAGTCCATCATCTCTATAAAGCCCAATTTTGTGTTTCCCAAGCTTGGCTACGAGATGCGACAGGAGGAATGTGCTGACGAGCTCACATATCTCCGCTCCATCATAGCTCCCCATGGTGACATCGAAGAGGTTGGTGGTGTTTCTCTTTGCCCATGTTGTGCTGCTGAACAGTACCGATTTTCGTGCATGCCAGATGACTTCAGCTTCCTCATCAATGATGGTGGTGCATTGTTTGGCAAATACCATTGCGTCTGATGAAAGTAGTTCTTGATTGAGGGATAGAATTCTATTATGTCAAAGGTGATGAAGGTCTGCCTGGGTTTGTGGGGGATGTTGGAAAACCACTTGATGACAGAGAAAGTGTTCTTCCATTGCTGCAGGTTCGTTTTCAGCAGGATATCATTGTTAACGCGATCCAGGATGGTTTTTCTAACAAGGCCTATCTCTGATTTGGGGGTTGATTAGTCGACAACTAGGGTTGTTCTGGAAGTTTTCCTTGTGATCCTTCAGGGTGATGAAGGCTTCACTCATAGGCATGCATTCTACTCTGTCATCGATGTCTAGGCTAGCAGTGATTCTCTTGGCCTCATGGTTTCTCTCGGCAACGTCACCTTCACCGGCCTTCTTGTAGGTTTTAGTGATGTTTTCCTGCAGGAGTTTCCTGTATTGGTCGCATTTTAGCTTGTAGAAGTTGGATAATTTATCTGTACGTATGATCAGTTCCTCTGACTTGTTAATCATTTTGATGTCTTGTTTAAGTCTATTTTGGAATTGGCATTTGAATTCCACTGTCTCCACCATTTTTAGGACCTCTGCTTCGAAGAGTTTTAGGTCCTTCAGTTGAGGGGGATACTTATTTGTTTTGAAACCATACATTTGCTTCACTTGCTTGTCTTTGCTGCCATTTAGGAGGTGGAATGCCTTCCATCTCATGTGCTTTAGAACACTCTCAGTTTTGTCAATGAGCATCCTCTTGTAGTCTTTGGTAGATGGAATAGGGATGTTCTTCATTGAGTACTCAAAGTTAAGCCATTCCATTATTTTGGTGCCTTCTTGGCGATAGTGCTCAACCAGTGGAAGTGTAGGTACTTAGAAGGTATTTTGCTGGTGAAGGCTACAAATAGTGCTCAATGCTGCTACTAGAAATGTATTGGCCTACTATAGTTTCATGCTAATGGGACAATGAGCAACTGAGGTGGCATGTTAGCATATATGAGGTGGGGCAGGCAAGTGGGGTGATGCAAGTCCATGGATATCAGCCTACAACAAGAGCCAAGCAAGTCATGCAGCTGCCGAAATAAGAAAGATTGCCCAATGGATGGGTACTGCCTTGCCACATCTATAGTTTATAAAGCCTCCGTCTCCACCGACCATGACGAAAAACACTACATAGGGCTCACGGATACAACTTTCAAGGCACGCTACACAAACCACAAGTTCTCCGAAAACAAGAGAAACACTACAGAACTCTCCAAATACATATGGAAACTTAAAGACAGCAAAACCCGACACAACATAAAATGGGCCATTATTGGCAGAGCAGCATCATATTCCACCATATTGAAATGTTGCAACTTATGCATTGCTGAAAAATTCCACATTATCTACTCCGACAGCCAAACATCATTGAACAAGCGATCAAAATTCCTCTCAAAGTGTAGGCACAAGAAGAGCATTTGAATTATCACATTCATCAACACCCATTCATTACGTCCATCCATGGACTTGCATCACCCCACTTGCCTGCCCCACCTCATATATGCTCACATGCCACCTCAGTTGCTCATTGTCCCTGATGATTGCATTAGCATGAAACTATAGTAGGACTAGCCATCCCTATTATTAGCATATATATATAACATAGAGGTTTTCAATAGAGCTCTTCAGTGCTAAGAGAAATATAAACTGCTGCATTGACTGGTCCAAATAAGGAAGGTACAAAGAAAATTTACCGTTTAGCTACTAGGTTTCTACCCACAGCTTAGCAACTTGTATATACTAGTTTTCAAGTAGCTTATAGTATATGAGTGGAATCTTTCTTACTAGTCTTGTTACCATAGCAAGCCTAACTGAGCACAATTTCTAAACTTTTTGAGCATGTTTCCAGAAGTTTCCGTGGATACAAAGGTGGCATAAGCCATGCAAATGTGTGTAAACTTTTCAAATCTCTCATGTTGAGTCAACTCTGACTGAAATATTTGGGAAGTAAGTATGTGTTGCTAGTTTAATTAAGAGTTAAGGGAACACTATCAATTCCAAATTGGGTAATCAAACATACCTTTATTGCGCTAACGCTAAATGTTGAAAGAGCACTATACCATAAATAGCCTTAGCGCTAAGTTGAAAGAGCACTATACCATAAATAGCCTGGTTAAGCCACTGGAGGATGTTCTGTACAAATATATTTAAGGGGGGTCCGACACCTCCACTTTTTACAATTTAAAAAAAAACTTGTGGTTACTACTTTATAGCTTCATAGATTCTGCAAACTTCATGGTATGGACTTGATATATAGCTCAAAAGATAGGTCTCTCTGTTTACTCTCTTTTGATAATAAAACATTTTTCATAGGTATAACTATAGCCAAGCTACTAGAGCTAAAGTGGGGGCAAACCAGAGTGCCTGATTTTGCCAGCCAAGTGCTAGAAAATTGAAATTAGCTAGAGGAAGCTATGCAACGACATGTTTCATTAGGCGCTAAAACTAAAGCGCGCGGTCAAGCGGAAAATGAATTTCGTCATTTTCCCCGGGCGCTTGACCACGTACTTTTTGAAAACAGCTTGGGGTAATTACCTAGGTTACAGCTAGGAAGGTTCCATTGCCACATTTTTCCTCACCAAATAAAGTTCATTGTTCATTTTTCCTCACCAAATAAAGTTCATTTTTCCTCACCAAATAAAATTGACCATATTAGATATATAGTTCGCTAGAGCCGAGTATAAAATATTAGCTAAAGGTCTTACTTGTAGTATAAGTAGAGGAAAACCGGCACACAAAGCACCACAGACCACAGGAACTCCCACTCCATCACAGCTATTTGTTCACTGTTGGAAACGAGGCTATATAGACGGAAAACCTGTCACATCTTGGTGGTGCGCAAGCACTTAATTGCGCATGCGCAACCTCTTGGTGTTCAAGGACATCTTGAAGTTGTTGCCGTTCTAAATTTGGACCGGAGGGGAAATAAAGCTATGCAGTCACTATATAGAGAGTTCCCTTATGTTGAGCCTTATGTAGGCCATCACTAAATAATACAAATAATAAATTACAATATTAGTTTACCGCTGCCCATCTCCTTACCCTGCTCATATAACCAATTCTTGCCCTCCACTTCTCTGCCTTTTCGTTTATCTTCTCCAAATGAACATTTCCTCTCATCCAACTGTCAAACCCACACACCAAGATATTTAAAGGCTTCCACATTCTCCATTCTCTCCTCATTAATCTTCCACTCTCCTCCACTACACTTTCCGCCAACCGTCATTGACTTGCTCTTCTCGCTATTAAACCTAAATCTCCATTTCATTGCATACTCCCCCACCACATCCAACATCACTATTAACTCCACCTGCTAACAGTACAATATCATCTTCATACAACAACCCACTACACCATGTCCCTTCCACTTCAATCCCTAACCTTTTCTCCTCACAATCCCATGACATACACACTATAGAGAACTGGTGACAAAGGGTCTCAGTCCTGCCTCCACTTCAAACCACCTAGACCCCTCTCCACCTAACAACACACTTGACTGAATTCCTTCATACAAGCATTTGCACACATTGACAAATTGTTCCTGAACTCCGTACCCTCTTATCTTCATCCACAGTCCTTCTCTTCACACACTATCATATGCCTTGCTTACATCCAGAAATGCCAGAAATGTCTGTCGCCTCTGTGACCCTATTAGGTTACACACACACCTCAACACTAGGAACTGGTCAGCACATCTTCTCCCAGGCCTAAATCCACCCTGAACCCCTGTTAGTATATACTTCTCTGCAAACCTACTGAGCCTACCTGCCAACATTCTTGCCACCACTTTTGCCACACAACTCCCCAGAGCTATCTCTCTGTAATTACTAGCCACCTCCTCATCTCCAGCTTAAAGAGTGGCACAATATAACTCTGTCTCCAATCATCTGGTGAAAACTTCGACTCCATCACCAAATTAACTAGAGAACATAACACTTCCAACATCCTATTCCCACCATACTTCAACATCTTGTTAAATCATGCCATCAGGACCAGGAGCCTTGCCACTTTACAACCCCTTCACAATATTGTCTATCTCCTGGAATCCAACCTGCTGCACCATCCAATTAATTTCTTTAGCTTAATTAATGCATTTGCTTTGTGTTTATATCTTTTATATATGAAACTGTGGTTCTGCTTAATAAACTTAGAAATTGCCATAACTACTTATCCTCTTCGGTAATTTTGACAACAAATTGTTGCTATGTTGAATGCATCTTTAGACATATTTTCTTATAGGATACATCTGGACGCCGCCTGAGGTCAGTGACTTATGAAGAGAACTCCCATCAACATCTTCTTCAACGGATTTCTGTGGCAGTGCAGCATGGGAATGCAGCCTCCATAATGGGATCTTTGCCATCAGGGTTGGGGACGAGCCATTTCCCTAGTCATCACTTGAACTTGAGGGGAGGGGGTTCTATAAACTATATGAATAAGTGCAGATTTAAGATAATCGTTATTAAATACATTACAGTTATAGGTTTGTGGCAAACAGTTAAATGTTATTATTTGAGAGCTCTTTTAGTGCTCTGTGATGTGTGTGTTTCGTCTTTCTTTTTTTACTGTAAGCATTGTCAAGTTTATGGTGATAGCCCTTGTGTTTTTATTTCTCATATTGGTATATATATATTGAAGAGGAAAGTATGAGTGAGTTGGAGGATTGGTGAGGATATAATATGGGAGAGATAGCATTGCTTTTCCTATTAAACTTCAACTTCTACCTCACCTGTATAACATTCAAATAGCTTAAAGCTTCACCCCACCCCCAAAAGAACATCTGCACACATAGAACATCAGCAGCACACCCAATCTCAGCTCTTTCCAATGAAGGCTAGGGCATCTAGTTGAAACATCGAGCATTTAAGTTGATTATGGAGAAGGTTATTTAATGCTTCATTGATTTTCAAATATTTTGGTCTCAAAAGGGTGTGCTTTCCAATGATGTTACAATAGTGGTGTTACAATAACTGAAATATGGGCAAAACGTTCTTGTAAACACTCATGCTGCACCCCAACCATAGGTCTGCAACACTTGTCATTTATGGTGATAATAGAGTTCCTACAGATACATTAACAGGTTTTTACAATATTCCCCCCATTGTTCCAATTTCAATTTTGCAGTCAGGTGACACATAGACCACACAGACTGGACTATATTTCATCTGAATAATGGAAAAATTAGAATTCAAAATACAGAGCAATGCAAGAACTAAATAAAAAATTACAAAAATTAACTAATACTGCTCTATGTGATTGATGTCAATGCATTAATATACACTTGAAAAGTACAACACTAAAACCACATGGGTTGCCTCGTATTTTTACAAAGTGTTAAAAAAATTGTGGCTACAACTTTGGAACTCCATAAATTCTGCACAATGAGTTGGCCAGAGAGGTGAACTCCTAGTGAGAGGAGGTTCACAGTAGGCTGAAGATTTTTTTCCCCCCTGAAGTCACACAAGCAGGTGTGATTTCTTGAACGTTGCTGGGTTTTGATTGGATTGTGTTCACCATTGCAGGGTGTATCACGTAAGAACAACGCTCAGAAACAATCTAGTTTATGTCAGCGACCGAGAAGCACGAAGCAAGGTTGAGGACACTGAGAAGTAGAACGGAAGAACACTTACCTTTAACCAAAAGACAGCCAAGTATCATGGATCAATTCCTCGAGCAGATGTCTATTCTAGAGCGGAACAGAGTAGAAAGGGAATACGCCCTTCAAGAGAGGGAAGCTACCTTCAGAGAGAAGGAGGCCAGTGCTCAGAAGAAAGAAAGAGCCCGAGTGCAAGAACAAAGAGAGCTGGAGCTGCAAAATATGAAAGATCAACAAGAACGATTCGAGAGGATGATGGAACAGGCACAAGGGGTTAGGCCAAGAACGCCACCCCCTCCACCTCCACCCAGACTATCGTTGCACAAATTTGTCGAGGGTACAGACAACATGGCTGCATTCCTCAACACTTTCGAGGCAACAGCTACGGTCAGCGAGTGGCCAGTGCACCAGTGGTCCATTCATCTGAGAGGCTCCTTGTCTGGGGCAGGTCTACAAGCGGTGTCAGCCCTCCCAGCAGCTGAGCAAATCGACTATGACAAGGTGAAGCAAGTGCTCCGATCAGTGTACAAGATCTCCACTGAGACCTACAGAAAGAGAGTCTTCGGGCAGACCTTCAACCAAAGCAATCCAGAACAATGGTTGCGGGAGTACCAGCAGAGCTACAATCAGTGGCTGGACTCCAAACCAGAATTGGGTACCCGAGAGATGGTGCTCATGGAGCTTGTGTTGGCGAGGCTCCCCAACTGGCTCGAAGTTCAGATTAGGAATCTGAATTGTTTGTCGTACGACATGCTGTGTGAAGCAGCCATCCGTCACCTGGGGAATCAAACGCCTAGAGGTGAGCGGTATGGAAGAAGCTACCCCTCAACACAGCGTGGTGCGTCAACCACCCCAGAAGAAAGGAAACGATTCCCTGAAAAAAAGGAGAGAAAGTGTGATACCAACAGTGCCAGCAATGGACCGCCTCCCTACTCCAAAGACCATTTTGAAAAACAGAAGTGTTTCAAGTGTGGGAAGCTTGGACACTTCCAACGGGACTGTCGGGTCAAGGTACCGCTCCCCAAGACCGAGCGCGCCGAGTTTGGCAAGGTAGCCTCATTCTCGAGACAGACACTCCCCGACTGGACCAAGACCTTGAAAGTGAATGGAAGACAAGTGCGTGCACTGCTGGATACTGGCTGTACCAAGTCGTTGGTGCATCCCAGGTGTGTGGGAAAGGATGACTACCTTGGGTGGAAGATTCCCTACCATACAGCGTCCGACTGGAACAAGTGGTTCCCAGCTGCCAGTGTGACCCTGGAGTTGGATGGCAAGGAGATAACCATACCAGTGGGAGTGTCCGAGCACCTAAGTGAAGACATGCTGATGGGACGAGATGTTCCGCACTTCCGAAGATACTTAAAGAGGGTACTGGAAGAAGACCGACCAGAGCCAGAACCAACCACTCCATCGACGACTCGACCACCGAAGCAGGCATGATAGTCACCCGTGCCCAGCAGAAACAAAAAGATTCGCTCGAAAAAGCAGAACATCTGCAAGAGCAGCTGGACGGAGCTATCATGTTGGCTTCTCCACCGGTGGAAGAAGACAGCGATGAGAGCAGCAACTCTGAAACTGATCAGACTGACCAGACTGAGGTTGTGGATACCTCCGGTTCGGAAGAGCTTCAGACTGACCAGCCGGACATCACTTCTCCGGAAGAACTGGGCAAAGCCCAAAGGTCTGACCCAACCCTTAAAGATATAAGAGAGAAGGTGGGCAAAGAGAACAGTCCGTATTTTTGGGAAAAGCGCTTACTTAAAAGAAAACCCTATACAAGCATGGGAAAACCCCTAGTTATTCTGCCCCAAGTAGTGCGAGTGAGAGCCTTGAGAATGTCACCAGTCGCGGGTCACTTCGGTAGAGAGAGAACTATGAAAGCCCTAAGGGAGAGAGTTGATTGGCCAGGGATGAATACAGATGTCAACAAGATGTGTGCATCGTGTGCATTGTGCCAAAAGAGTAAACTGGCTTTATTATCCAAAGCCCCTCTCCACCCTTTACCCATCATACGAGAACCCTTTACCAGAATTGGCATGGACGTATTTTGACCCTTACCAAGAACGAAGGCGGGTAATAAGTACATATTGGTCGTAATGGACTACTCTTCTAAATGGCCTATGCAATGAGAAATACCACAAGTGAGACAGTTGTAAAATGCTTAATTGACCTAACATCAAGGGTGGGAATCCCGGAAGAGTTACTTACAGACAACGGGTCGAATTTTGTATCGAAGACCATGAAGAGTTATTGCAAAGACATGGGTATCAAACAAATCAAGACCTCCCCTTACCACCCTCAGACCGACGGCATGGTCGAAAGGTTTAATGCTACCCTAAAGGCCTTACTGAGGAAGCTAACACAGAGTCCTGGAGTGGAATGGGGTATGTGTCTTCCCTACTTGTTGTATGCTTACCGTGGCACAGTAAACAAGACCACAGGTTACTCACCTTACCAGATGCTGTTTGGGAGGGTGATGAGGATGCCTTTAGATACCATGGTTCGGTTTTGGAAGGGAAAGGAAGACAAGGGAGAGAACACATCAGTAGAGTTTGTGCAAGCTCTCAAGAGCAACATCGAGGTTGTGAGAGAGTTGGCTCTAGAGAGAGACCAAATAAAAGAAGGCACAGAAACATCATTATGACAAGAAGGCGGTAGTGCGTGAGTTTGAGGTGGGAGACTATGTGCTGGTGTTTAGGCCCATAAAAATGGCTAAACTCCTCAACCAGTGGCAGGGACCCTACCTCATCTCCAAGAAGATCACTGATGTGACGTACCAGGTGGACCTGGGTACGACGGGGAAAAGGTTCTGGACCTTCCATGTCAACAGCATTAGAAGGTGGACATCCCCAGCTCCTGCTGCATTCATGATTTTGGATGAAGAGGAAGTGAATGAGCAGGAGGAGCCACCAGAAGAGACCGACAACCTAACCAACCAACAGAAAGAAGAACTACAAGAGTTACAAGAGAGTTTTCGAGATGTCATTCAGGATGTGCCACAGGAAAGACTGATCTAGTGGAACATGCCATCCCTACAAAGGATGCACTTCCAATCAGACTTCCACCATACCGGCTGGCACATCATTCCAAAGAGTTCCTCAGGGAGGAGATTGCTATACTTTTGGAACAAGATATCATCGAACCTTCTAGAAGTCCGTGGGCGGCCCCAATAGTGCTGGTAGCCAAGAAAGATGGTGGCAAGAGAATGTGTGTGGATTACCGCAAGTTGAATGCTATCACTGTTGGTGACCCCTACCCACTTCCCCACATTGATGAGCTGATTGATGGCATCGGGTCTTCTCAATACATAATGACCCTGGATCTCACCAAGGGATATTACCAAGTCCCAGTAGCTCCAGAAGACATTGAGAAAACAGCGTTTGTCACACCATTTGGCAAATACCAGTTCAAGACAATGCCATTTGGCCTGGTATCAGCTCCATCAACCTTCCAGCGTCTTATGGATCAGGTGCCGGAAGGACTTCACAATTACTCAGTCGCTTATCTCGACGACATACTGGTGCATAGTGCGTCTTGGGAAGAGCACATATGGCATCTCAACCAGGTATTCGAAAGATTGAGAAGGGCTGGATTAAAGATTAAGAAGAAGAAGTGCCACTTCGCCGCCAACACATGTGTTTATCTGGGCCATGTAGTGGGAGGTGGTGCTGTGAAACCCATGCAGAACAAAGTAGCAGCGGTACGTGACTTTGTTCAACCCAAGACAAAGAAACAGATGAGGTCTTTCTTGGGCCTCTGTGGGTACTACAGGAAATTTGTGCCACAGTTTTCAACCATAGCAAGCCCATTGTCGGACTTAACGAAGAAGGATAGACCTAATATCATACTGTGGTCATCAAAGTGCCAGGAGGCATTCCAGAAGTTGAAGAAAACATTATCAAGAGCACCAGTTTTAGTAACCCCAGACTGGACAAAACCATTTGTTTTACAAACGGACGCATCTGGCACAGGCTTGGGGTTTGTACTAAGTCAGATAAATGAAGAGGGTGAAGAGCATCCATTAGCGTTTGGATCAAGAAAACTACTTCCCAGGGAGATCAACTACTCGGCTATTGAGCGAGAGGCTCTTGCCATAGTCAAGGGAATACAACATTTCCGAATCTACTTGGAAGGTGCTCATTTTACCATGGAAACTGACCACAACCCCCTCACACATCTGGCTACATTGAAAGATAGCCATGACAGGTTGGCACGTTGGGCATTGGCACTACAGCCATATGACTTTAAAGTAATTCATCGTAGTGGCTATGCAAACGCTAACGCTGATGGACTGTCCAGAGATCAGGGATCTCCATTTAAGGGGGGAGGGATGTCAGAGATGGCACCCCCTCTGACTGTTGCTGAACGGGAGCCAGTGAACAAGAGTGAGAACGTCTTGACAGGATGTGCAATGGGTGTGTCGCCAGAAAGTGCACTCGTGAGTACACAGAAACCTTTTAAGGGCGAGGTCAAGAAGTTTCTAGAAGAACTTGTGCCCTCATCTGATTGGTTGACGGAAGGAATGGTGAACGTGACAGCAGGACCTAATAAGGAATAATAGAACGACTGTGGTGGGAGAGGAACGAACAGCTCGTAAAGAGAACGACTTGTAGATATAGAAGTTAGTTACGGCCGATGTGTATATTGAGTATTGCTATTGCGTGTTATTGTTGTAGTGTGGGACGGTGCACCCGCTTTGCACCACTGTGTTTACTCTTGTCATAAAAGCCTAACTCAATTGATCAGTGATCAGGGATACAGCAGCCTAGTAAGAGGTTGGCTGATTTTGGGTCGTCTAAGTAACAGGTGGATAGACTGTTAAAGGACTTCCGTCGTGGAGATTGCTGATACTGCCTGGCGGAGCAACGTGTAGTTGTAGCAGGAGTACCAGGATCCCTCACAACCCCTAAGACAAACCACAGACCTGCACATCTCTTCTTCCTTCTGAAACCTCCCTGTGCCTCCGTGAAAACTCTTTCCTCACAAAACTTCACTAACCTTTCTGTCATCAACCTAGTAAAGACCTTTTCTATACAACTACCCAATGATATATTCCTCTGTAATTAATCACTTCTGCATCACCATCCTTGTAGAGTGGTATAAGAAATCCTCCGGACAACACCCACTTCTCAGCACCAAGTTCAACAAATTCACCAATAATTTTACCATCCTCCCACTGCCTTGCATCATCATCTTGTTCAGTATTCCATCTGGTCCTGGAGCTTTAACCCTTTTTTATAACACTTCAAGATATCCACCACTACTCGCATCTTGCATATTTACACATACCCATCTCTTTGCCATCCTGACCTTCACCTAAACTAGAGGCATTGTTGACACCCCTCTCTCTCAGCCAAGCTCCTCCCAGTGTCTCAACATCTCCTTTAAAATCTCATTTTCTCCCTCTATCACTCCACCAGAGTTGGCCTTCAATCTACTTTTCTTGTTTCCCCTCAGGTCTGCCAAAAAACTTACATAGCTGTTTCCACCTTGTTATCTTATTCTCATTGTCTTTTCCCGTGGCTCCTTCTTCTCTTTCCTTATCAGTAACTTCATTTTCTTCTTTTACTTTTTATATTTATCTAAGAGTATTCTCACATTGTTATCATAATTATTTTGTAGTTTTCTTTATACAAGGTTGGCTGGAGCTAATGTTCTTCAGAGCCATTTTGTCATCCTGTACTTCAGTTGCTTTGCATTTTTTGGTAATCGTTCACTAAAAACTACAAAAAAAATCACGAATTTATATCTATTAGCCTTATTCTACTACACAGAATGGCAGTCAATGGTATTACAACTAGAAATCAGGTGTGGTGGCTACCAAGTTTATTAAATCCTGGCTGAGCCTTACTCATTCCATCACAGTAGCAAGATCCCTTCCTATCTGACTTCTCCTGCTATCAGTTTCCAATGATGTACTGATTAAGAAGAGTGTTTCATTAACTCTTTCACGGTCACTAAAAGTTTCCCTATCAGATAAAGTTGGGGGCATCCTGTAACTAGACATTAATCAGATGAATCCATCAATAGGAAGACACTTCCTAGAGTGTTTAGGAAGACATTGGCAGTTGTAATGTGAACAACTGGAACCTGTAGCCCCAGGATCATAGTTCCACTTCTCTGTGTGGGAAAAAGACAATGTTTAGAACTGGGTTTTGGATGGTTTCTGGCTAGTCATTCAACTTTCATACTGTTTGCAGCTCAGACACCCTTCCAACACACTAGAAGCACTGGAAACTTTGAGCTAGTCCCAACAGTTTTCTGTGTGGCTCTACAAACACCACTACTCACTTGGAGACAACAACAGTGTCTAAAGTTGGGTCCGTCATCCAACTGCTGCTCTTATACCTATGGTAAGATCTGTCTTTGCTGATTTCAGAGCTCCAGAGAAACTTCCAGCAACTGTTTCTCTGGAACTATTGTTGACTTTGCCAGACCAGACATAGTAGTTATCTGTGAGAAGATATTGCTAAATACTCTACAAATTGCTCGACTCCACTCCACAAAAGTGTGGAATAATGACTATCATCATTATGATTAGCTATTATACACATAACTATATTCATTCTAGTTTGTGAGCATGCTCAGTATATTGTGGACGGGAAAACCCTTTACCTCTTTACCTCATGCTATCTTGATTTGCTAAATGTTAAACTACTGGTGAATCTCTTTGAATCCCGTTGCATCTCATTACATGGTGTCAGAAGTATGGCAAGTGTAAGGTTACAGCCACCTACACCCTTTTCTTTCAAAAACCCTGATGACTGGCCACGATGGAAACGTAGGTTTCAGCAGTATAGGCAGGCATCTGGCCTAGCCACAGAAGGGGAAGAAAAGCAAACAGGAACCCTACTATATTGTATGGGGGAAGAGGCTGAAGATGTCCTGTTATCAACAGATATCTCTGAGGAGGACAGAAAGAAGTTTGATACTGTCATCGACAAGTTTGACTCTTTCTTTAAAGTTCGAAAGAATACAGTCTTCGAACGTGCCCGATTTAATCGCCGTATCCAGGGAGAAGAGGAGACCGTTGAACAATTCATTACCGTCCTCTATCAGCTGGCAGAAAATTGCGCTTACGGAGACCTCAGAGAAGAATTGATACGAGACAGGATAATAGTGGGAATACGAGACAGTACTCTCTCAGAACGCTTGCAAATGGACCCCGACCTGACTCTGGAAAAAACTAAACGAATAGTTAGACAGAAGGCAGCAGTCCATGACCAACAGAGGATTCTCCAGAATGGCCTTAAGCAAGAGAAGCTCCTGGAAGTGATCAAACACAGAGATCACATAAGGCAATCGAAAGGTCGAGAGATTGGGAGGTCATATTCCAAGGGAAAGGCATACTCCTCCAAAGAAAGGAAGTCTCACCCTAGACATGAAAGCAAGTGCAACAGATGTGGTAAAGGACAGCACTCCAGGCAAAACTGCCCAGCTCGAGAAGCAGAGTGTCACTCATGCAAAAAGAAGGGTCATTACAGTTCTCAATGTTTCTCAAAGTCAGTGAATAACATCACAGCATCAGCAGAAGAGGTGCACCAAGACGATGCATTTTTAGACACAGTCAGCTTCCAAGAAATAGGAAGTGCATGGACAGTTACACTTCTGTTAGACAACCAAGAAGTCCTTTTCAAGGTTGATACAGGAGCAGAAGTTTCTGTGATTTCAGAGAAAATGATGAAGTATCTGAAGGTGAACCCAAGTAGGCTAAAGGAACCTACAAGGAGATTATATGGAGCCTCCAGAAAGGCACTGGATGTTGTTGGTGAGCTAATAATGCACCTTACATTCAAAGGGAGATCTAGCACACAGACTGTTTATGTGATCAGGGGAGTTCAAAATAACCTCCTGGGCCTACCTGCGATTAAGGCACTCAATCTTGTCACTCAAGTCAACTCAGTTGAGGAAAACATCCCGGAGAAATATCCAGCGCTCTTTACAGGACTGGGAACGTTTCAAGGTGAATATGGAATTCAGTTGAAACCTGATGCACAACCATTTGCACTGTTTACACCAAGAAACGTCCCATTGCCTTTGCGAGAGAAGGTTCATCAAGAGTTGAGTAGAATGGAATCATTGGGAGTGATATCTAGAGTGGAGAAGCCGTCGTCATGGTGTGCAGGCATGGTAATTGTTCCCAAGAAATCAGGATCTATTCGTATCTGTGTGGATTTCCGAGCCCTCAACACGAATGTGTTACGAGAAGTTCATCCCTTACCAAAAGTGGATGATACCCTAGCCAAATTGCTGGAGCCACGGTATTTAGTAAGTTGGATGCCAACTGCGGGTTTTGGCAAATACCACTGAATGAATTTTCAAAGGATCTCACAACTTTCATCACACCCTATGGCAGGTATCGATTTAATAAGTTACCATTTGGGATTACAAGTGCACCGGAGCATTTTCAGCGGCGGATGAATGAAATGCTAGTTGATCTGGATGGGGTTCTCTGTCACATGGATGACATCCTTGTCGTTGGAAGAAACCAACAGGAACACGATGTCAGGCTACAGAAGGTCCTCCAGAGAATTCAGCAAGCAGGTGGTACTCTAAACCGAGAGAAGTGTGAGTTTGGAAAGGACAGTCTTACCTTTCTGGGTCATGTGCTTGACAAAGAGGGAGTGAGGCCAGATCCACGGAAGACTCAAGCTGTTCGAGAGATGGAAAAGCCAGGAACGATAACTGATCTTCGGAGATTTCTTGGCATGGTGAACCAGCTGGGAAAGTTTAGTCCAAATATATCGAAGTATTCACAGCCTCTGCGTGAATTGCTGTCCACTAAGAAAGCATGGCTATGGGGACCACCTCAAGATGATGCATTTGAGAAGGTGAAGAAGGAACTAACTCAGCCAGTTATTTTAGCACTGTATGATCCAAATTTAAAAACCAAGATTTGTGCAGATGCCTCAGCTTTTGGACTGGGAGGCGTGCTACTTCAGTATCACTCGGTCACTGAATGGAAACCTGTTGCATATGGGTCAAGGTCCCTTACAGAAACGGAACAGCGATACTCACAAATAGAGAAGGAAGCATTGGCACTAGTGTGGTCATGTGAGAAGTTTTCAGATTATATCATTGGGAAGCAGATCGAAATCGAAACTGACCATAAGCCTCTGGTCCCATTGCTAGGGAAAACAAATCTTGACAGTTTACCTCCTAGAGTGTTAAGGTTCCGACTTCGACTTACACGATTTGATTACAGTATACATCATGTACCAGGAAAGTTACTGTATACAGCTGACACATTATCCAGAGCTCCTTTAGTCTCAGAAGAATCATCCCAGGAGGACAAGGAAACGAAATCCTTCGTTCAAGCTGTTGTCTCTTATTTGCCTGCAAGCAAAGATCGACTGGACAAATACAGGGAGGCTCAGAGAAGCGATCCTATTTGTTCTCAGCTGATAAACTTCTGTACAAACAAATGGCCAAACAGACACAGCATCAAGGGAGATCTGTCGAAATACTGGGTGGCGAGACGGGACCTAAATGTCAGCGACAGTCTTTTACTGTATGGAAGGAGAATTGTGGTACCCAAGGCTCTACAAGGAGAAACTCTCGACAAAATACATCATGGTCATCAAGGCATCCAGAAGTGTCGCTTGCGAGTCGCAACTGCAGTGTGGTGGCCAGGAGTTTCTAAGGATGTTGAGGCTCACATAAAGAGATGTGCAACGTGTGTGAAAAATGCTCCGCCAACAGTAGAACCTCTACTTCCGTCACCACTTCCAAGTTTCCCATGGGAACGAGTAGCATCAGATCTGTTCCACCTGAAAGACTCTACATATTTACTTGTGGTCGACTATTACTCGAGGTTTATAGAAATCACAAAGCTTACCTGTACAACCTCTACTAGTGTCGTAACAGCATTGAAGGAGATATTTTCGAGACATGGTATACCGTCTGTGTTTGTCAGTGACAATGGGCCACAGTTTGCGTCGGGAGAAATGAAAGTGTTTGCTGATAGCTACAACTTCACACATATTACGAGCAGTCCTCATTATCCTCAGTCGAACGGATTAGCGGAGAGAACAGTGAAGACTGTAAAGAATTTGATTCAATACTCTCCAGATCCCCACATCGCTTTGATGAGCTACAGGTCGACACCATTGTCCTGGTGTGGATTGAGTCCTGCAGAGCTGTTGATGGGTCGAAGAATTAGGACTGACATTCCTCAAGCAAAGAGAGAATTCATTCCTAACTGGACACACATCAAAGATTTCAAGGAAATGGATGCAAAGCACAAGGGCGAGCAGAAGAGATGTTACGACCAACGTCATCGAGTCAGAGATGCTCTACCTTTTCCAGTTGACTCACCTGTGTGGGTTACTACGCAAGGGAGACAAGTTCCAGGGAGAATTACAGAGTCTGCTCATGCTCCAAGGTCTTACCTGATAGAGACACCGTCTGGTCAGGTTAGAAGGAATCGGAGACATCTCCACGCAAGATCTGAAATGGAAGAATTCGCAAGATCTGAAATGGAAGAATTTGATGAAACAACAATGACTGTAGAAAATGATGAAACTTCTACATCTCAACAACCACCACCGACAGGGGGTATTCAGACACGATCTCGTACAGGAACAGCTATCATGCCTCCAGTCCGATACTCCTAACTGGGAAGGGGAGATGTGGAATAATGACTATCATCATTATGATTAGCTATTATACACATAACTATATTCATTCTAGTTTGTGAGCATGCTCAGTATATTGTGGACGGGAAAACCCTTTACCTCTTTACCTCATGCTATCTTGATTTGCTAAATGTTAAACTACTGGTGAATCTCTTTGAATCCCGTTGCATCTCATTACAAAAAGTAGCTATACAAATGAAAGATAGGGAAGGAAAACTTCATTTTTTGTTACAGCACCTTCAAAGCCTGGGGTTTCTCAGCTTCCCTCCTGACCATAGAAATTGGCGACCTGTCACTCCCTGTCGAGTGCTTAAAAGTTTAAAAGACCCAGGATTCAGGAACATTTTTTGATTGTGCGGGAAAGTTTGAAATTTCAGCTTCTCACACAGTATTCCAGTTGAAGCACTGGAGACTTCGAGTTGACCTTCTATATATAAGGTTCTCCAATTCCTGGATCATGTGCTTCTAAGATAATTGTGCATAATTGTATCACTTTCATTTTTCTTTTTTACCTCCCCCCCCCCACCCCACAAACTTTCTTATTATCACCTTTGCCACCATCAGTTTAGAAACTTGATGTCCTAGGCTCTTCTCTTCTCTCCCTTTCCTTGTTAACAAATCTCTACTTCAACCCCCCCTCCCCATTACAAAGGCATTGGATCATTACATCTTCATTTCTGAACTTATTGTAGCAGTTTGGTAATGTTCAATCTGATTCCATTGACTGGACTCAAGGTAAATCCAAGAATCGTCTTTAGTGGAACCTAAAATGAAAATAAAAGTAACAGCATATCTGCACTGTAGCTAATGTCACCTACTTCAGTGTCTGGAGCTCTGACAAAAGAAAAACTTTTCATCAAATCAATAAGCGCCATCTTGATTTCTAACAGGGCAAACCTCATTCCTACACAGCCGCGTGGCCCTGCGCCAAATGGTAAGTGACATAACTGGGGACGCTTGGCTTTCTCCTCGGCTGTGAACCTGCAGGGAAAAACAAGCATTATTGTACCACAACATGTTGCCCCCTGTGTGTTTCACCTCAGAGGATCAAACTTGTGTGGCTCTGGCCAGTATTTGGGGTCTTCATGCAAGATGTGAACAGGAATCACAACATTGCAATCCTTGGGGATTTGAAAACCACCAACAAGGGTCTTTTTGTTACAAATCCGTGAGAGTCTAGGTCCTACAGCATACAACCGAAGTGTCTCCTGGATAACCATGTCCAAGTATTTGATGTCAGTGATAGCATCAGAAAAAGTTGCAGTCTGGGAATTGTTAGAGAGTGAGTGAGTGCAATTGTAATACATTTTCTTAATTCCTAGGGTAGGGGAGGGGAGGGATATTAGGTCCACTATTGGAATCTACACAGCAAGTTACAAGGCTAAAAAGTGGGAATCAAAACAATCATCTCACAGTTCTCACAGGATTATTGCAATAGTAGTCCTGTATTTCTCTCTGTAATTTTTCCTGGACATCAGGGTTGAGTGCTAGCATGTAAGAGATGTAGGCCAGTGTGTTGCCAGTGGTTTCATAGCCTGCCATAATGAATTCCATGCAAAGCATGACTACTTCCTCATCTGTGAGTTTAGAAGAGTTTTGGTTTTTCTTGCTCATCAAATCTTCACCACTTCCTTCCTTCTCATCCAAAGTGGCATCCAGTAACATCTGCAGCAAGTCTTTGTACTGTAAAACACAGTAGCAGATCATGTATGTAAAAATTGTCATGATCTTCTCACTTTTCCTTCCTCTTCATTTCTGCATGTCTTCATAAGTTCAAGGGAAATATTTTGCATGAGAGTAAATGGAGGGTAACAACCCCAAAAATAAGCCAAAACATTATCCAGCCAAGGGAAGTTGCCTGCATTACAAAGCTTAGTTAGACATCTGATAAATATCCAAACATGCCCTAAAATATGCTCATAAATATGTATATAGCTCATGAATATACCACATGTACATTTTCTAAAGGATTTGTACCCTACTATGGAACACAATGATGCCACTGTCAACAGAAACTCCATATTTTATAAGTGGTGTACATTAATAAAATATAAAGGTGTAATTATATTGTGCACTTAATTTTTTTATCACACACAAGTTTCTTATGAAGTAAAATTTTTTTTGTTTTTATAAAGGAACTTTGAAAATAATAGGTATAACTCTGTCAAAGGTATATAGCTATATATAAAGAACAGCAGAATTTGTTGCCACTGGGAAGCTCAAAAGTCCCCGAGTCCTGTCTCCTCTTAAAAGCACAAAACAATTCTAAAAAAACAAACTAAATATACTAAGCATTATGCTTTACTAAAACATGCAATACAAAAATTACTCAAGAATTGCTGAACAATTACCTGCTTAAATTGATAATGCTTTCTTAGCTTCTCTTACTAACATCTACCACAACACAGTTCTGTCTCAAGCTGTTTATAAGACTTCCTTTAGGGGCATACTATCTCTTTGGCTATAATGACTAGTTATTTCAATTATACTACCTACTTTGGTTCATCAAAAAGTATATTGTTAAAAGAAATACTGTGCTTATTTGGGCACTATCACCTACTGAATAAAAAACTGGGGAATAGTATGTTTCCTCTGAATCTTCCAAACAAAGCTGCTGTAGCTTCAGTCATTGCATCTGCCTCTCCTTGCTGCACAGCAATAAC
Organism: Cladorhizidae sp. MBARI D1340-BT2; assembly: GCA_028752905.1. Taxonomy (NCBI): domain Eukaryota; kingdom Metazoa; phylum Porifera; class Demospongiae; order Poecilosclerida; family Cladorhizidae; species Cladorhizidae sp. MBARI D1340-BT2. The sequence continues at coordinate 3,817,604 of JAQNBH010000009.1, read as the reverse complement.
TCTACCAAATGCCGTGGCTAAGATTGTTTCTATGGTGAATGATGCAAATATTTTATACGTGTCCACACTTGTCCCAGTGTCAGCAGCCTGCCCCACTACTTCCACAAGTGTGTTCACACTCCTTTCAATAATGGGAATCATCTGTTACGTGTAAAAGGGGAAAGCTTCAAATAAACAGATCAGCATTAATCAATAGACAATAATTACATAAACTTCAAACCAGTTTAATCTTGGAAGTTGTGAAAGAAGGACTGATTAAGGATTTCCGCTTCTTCCATGTCTCTCCTTGAGCAAATGATAATGCAGTTGATACTCGTTTAGACAACATCTTGGGTATTTCCTGCCAAGATAAAGAGAGAAGCATGAGTTGCTAGCTGAAGTCAAGAGTACTAACTCTTCTGTTTTCGAAGGACTGGAAATCCTGGACCAACACCTGCTTCACCAAGGCGATATCAGTCAACATCAATACAGCCAACTTTCCCACATAGTACCTTCAGTGGCATAAATTAACAAAAGCAGAGGAAACTCTTTAACACTTACCCTGATACTGGTCCGTACTGTCGGTGCACTGACTTTTCAAATTCCAACAGACCCTGTTAAAAATGGCCATATTAAGGTAGAATTGTCCAACTTTTCGAGGGTGGTAAGGAAGCAGAAAAAGTTTGTGGTTAACCTTGGAACTTGGTAGCCTTGTCTTATAAAATCTTTGTGAGGATATATAACAGCCACATTTACATGCACAACAATTTGGGAACCTAATCATAATGAGAAGACTTACAAAATAGAAATCACTGCACCCATATATTTGTGTGGAGGTTTCTTTTTCATTACAGTGAGAATAAGATCGCACAAAAAAATTGTGCTAAAAAATGTCTTGAGAGTTTAAAGATACTCTGCTGGTGTTCTTTTGTGAGCTATCCTATAAGTAACATACAGCAAAATCTAGCCAAGTGAACAAATAGCTACATAGACTTATAGTGTCAGAGACCACTCAGAAGAAAGTATAGCAGAGTTATTACTAACAAAAGATAACAATCACTCAAGACAAGTGTTGACAGTGCCTAAGAAAATGCAGATGGAGAGGAACACACCCATCTAGACCAAAATGATCACAGAGCTAAGTAGAAGAGAAAGAACACTCTTTATAGAAGAGTCATAGATATATATAATTTTATATTACCTGGTAAACTTGGGCAGAGAGGTGAAGACTTGGGCAGAGAGATAAATGACTATAATAGGCAAAGGACAGCCAAAATGTTAAATAACATTTCTAAGACTCGAAAAGCTCTCTCTTCAGGGAGACGTCGTGACGGACAATGAACTATCAATTAGAAATCAAAATCACTCCTTTGGTACAATGTCATAAGAAATTTTAAAAATCACAAAGAAAACTACGATCAATAGAATTAACATGCTTAATACTAATCTGTAAATCTCTAATTATTATAATGCCAGAAAGATCCACTGATTATAATGCAAGCAGATTCTGATCCAGAATCTACTAGTACTCCAAAAGATCACATTTGATTGACCAACTTATTAGATGGCTGGGCTGCATATCTCTGTGACAAAATAATTGATCACTGTTTTGTCACTTGAGAAACCTGTGGCTATAGCCACTGGAGATCTTAGCCATCTACTTACCTCATCACTTCAAACGGAATTATGCATGAAATTTTGTCTCGACTCATATAATGCATCAACCAAGTTTTATGGTAAAAGAGTTAAAAGTCTAACCACAAACTTTTGGGGGGGAACCACTACCTAATTAACTCTATTATTTTTACATGCTTTTCAGTCTCTAAAAAGTTTCCAAACAATGGTGTAGGAGTTGGTCCTGGAATTTGTAGTTTACGGAGGATTTGATAAGGAGCATAGCAAAACCTATAGTGAACATTATACAATAGATTATATAAATATCAGTATATATATATAGGAGCTATCACACACAGAGACTCTGTATATGCTTTGTCGAATCTTGAAAAATAATTGCTAAAAATCAAGTGACCTCCGTCTGACCTTGTCAATCTAGACAACTCTATCTTGGCTCCTCCCTAAACTTGCAGCAAAATTGGTTATTGCTTGATCACCTTACACTTTCATTCCTGCACCAACAGAAAGTTGCACTTCATTCTCGCCACCATACTCCCTGGTGGCTCATCTCAAAAGCAGTATGTGACTACATTCTTAACATTGGATCTAGAGTTTGTGGAAAACTCTTAGAGTAATAATATAATACATAGACACTGATGATGCGATAGCTCCTTTAATAACTTAATCAATGTAGCTAACAATGCAATAATGAAATAAACTCAGCGACAGTGATCCCTCCTCTTCACAGCAATCAAAGAGCATTGCAAGAGATATTTGGTTATGTGGGATTGGAAAGGCACACTAATTTAAGTCGGACAATCATCATGGTCGTATTATATTTCACTCCAAAAAATTATTTTGAAGGTGTGTCTGCATGCAGCATTTCTAAGGAACAAGATTTGCTATACTGAAATGACCAGTGAGATTAGCCATCTTTCTGGCAGATTTGTGAGGGTTAGATTAGCCATCTTATCTACATATCTATTCTGGCAGATTTGTGAGGGGTCTAAACGTTGGCAAGTGGCTAAGGAACATATTATTTTTCTGCAAGCTAATGATCACTGACTTAGTCTCTAAAGCATTACCTGCTAACATACAATTTATGGGGGAGTGCTACTTGTATAACACACCTTTAAAAGACTAAATTTATTGCGATGAATGAGGTTCAAAATGTATTTGTATTCTTCAGCTTACATGCAGAAAAATACAAACACATTATAAAAGCTAGTTCAAAGGCCACATGAGTTTGGATCAAGAGTTATAGCAGGGCACATGTGAGTATCATGTCACTGTTTGTGCTTACGATAATTCTATTCTTTAAGATTAATGAGCATTGAAAACTACAGAACAGTTTTGAAGTACACAGAGTTGTGAATGTAGGAATATTCTGTAAGGGGACTGTGGGAAGAAGCTGTGAGGGGAACTACATGAGATTATGTCAAGCCCTACAGCCTTCAACTACAGTGAGTGTGATCCAGTCACTGGCCACTTTCTGTGGGAAAGAGGTTGTCATAGAATATATAGGCAATGAGATCTACTGAGTGCCCATATGTGGTTAAGCTCTAAAAGCACAGCACATGTATCTTTTCTTCTGCTTCTCTAGCAGAAGAGGTTTGCATCTGCAGCACATTTTGCTGTGAATGCTCAGCCATCCTACTGCATCCTGTGCTGCTGGAATCTCAGTGGCATGATTTCACCTCTTGATGCCCCTTACTGTCATTGTGCCTGATACTGAGGAAGGTGGAATTGTTCCATATTCTAGACACACCTTACACTCTACTTGGATTACAGTACAACCAACCGTATTTTCCTTCCAATGCTAAGATTTCTACTGTACAGACCTGCCAACTATTTTTGACTAAAATGTGTGACACATGGAGGCACTCCATTTTCTGGTGTGTGTGTGGGGGGGGGGGAAGTTGGAGAATTGAAATGAAACTTATGGTATTTTCCTGTATTAATTTCATGGTCAATTGAATGCACTGATTTATGTTTGAAATCTGGCTTCATGGCAGTGCAATTCTTGCTTCCAGATGCCAAAACAGTTCTGGCATTCCATACACAAGACATTTTCAGGATCTGAGTATTTCACAAGTCATGGATATTCTTTGGTCACAACAAATTTTGTTCTCCCATACAGTCTTAGCACCTACAGTGGTTTGTGCTTTCTTTCTAGGTGGAGTTGTGGAACCTCACTGGGATTTGTAGTAACAGTGGATACCCTGCGGTATGAGTACTGGACTGACATCCTACATGGAACAAACCAAGTTTTATTTTACTGCTAATATGTGATCACCAACACTGCCAAGCAGCTAGCTGTCCTGCTCAGCACCTTTGGAGCTTCCACTTACAGCCAAGCACCTGCAACCCACTCTCTCCGTTCAATACTCGAATTTGTCATCTGCACAAAACAAGATTGCTCAGCTCAAGCAGTTATCAAATTTGGGGACACTCTCAGTGAGATCCTGAGGGATTGCTTGGTCTGTGGCACAGGCAATACACATTTGCACAATTGTGACAGTCGACTAGTTTTCATGGAACTCTGAATACAATCTTCCCTAGTATGTATGGAGGTGGATACCGGTGCCCACACTCTCAAACATTGGTCATCACAAATGACGTCACTTGTTTAGGATCACACGCCCCACCCATCAAGCCAGCTGAGGGAAAGCTGCACCTCCAATCAGGAGAGGTGATACAAGTTGAGGGGGAGATTCATGTTGAAGTCAGGTACCAGAGCCAGAAGTTTCTCCTCACACTAGTGATTGCAGCAGGTGGATAAAGTCTCCTTGGTCAGAACTAGTTACACAACATCCAGCTTACTTTCCACAACTAAACAAGGTATTGGAAGAGATCCTGGACAGGCATGTGGGAATGAACTGGACAAGATAACAGAACAACCGCAAAGCTGCACCTGAAGCCAGACACACAGCAAAAATTCTTCCAGTGTCTTTTGCCGTCAGGGTTCTAGTGAAAAAGGAGATCAATCGGCAGGTAGAATATTTTGGAGCCAGTAGAATTTTCTGACTGGGCTATACCTTTTGTACCAGTCCTCAAAGAAGACAGATTAATTAGGCTGTGTGGTGATTATAAAGTCACTATGAACCAGGCAGCCAAGACTGACACATATCCCTTGCCGAGAATTTTTCTGTTGATCAGGAGGAACAGTATTCTCCAAGTTAGACTTACCACAAAGTCATCTCTATGAACTTGGTAACCATGAACAAAACACAAAGGTCTATACAAAGTGCTTCTTGGATGGTTGTGTCTTTACCCTGCAATGATTTAGACAATGTTTCTGAAGCTCCAAAGATAAGATATCCTAATTTCAGTCCAAACAATGTTGAAAACTTCTCTAAAGCAGTTAAAAGTCCAGCAGCTTTTAGTCCATACTCATCTCTTGTGGTCTGGTGCACTTCATCTAAGGTGTCCATTAAAACAGTGTAGTCAGTTAAAATGGCACCTATTGCTCCTGTTCTAGCTGTCCATCTGGTAGGACAGAGCAATTTGATGGTTACACCAGGGTCTTCGGATTGGGTCAATTTCTCTGAAAATAAATATGCTCTTTTGGGGGAAAACTTGATTAACTTGGCTATTTCACTGAGACTGTATCCAGTGTATCTCGTAAGAATGGGAGTTTACGCCCTGCATCTTGCAAGCATAAATTTAGACAGTGAGCCAAACAATGCACTGGAAGGGCAGCAGGAACTTCATTCCTTATTTTGGTGGCAAGACCATTTTGTTTTCCCTGCATGTTAGCGGCCCCATCATATGCCTGTACCCTACATAGTGCAAGTGGAATATTGCACCGAGTAAGTATATCCATTATCACAGTATAGAGGGTGTCAGATTTAGTATTAGGGAGACAATAAAGCCCAACAGAGTCTTCACTAATTTCATAATCATTGTTTACCCATCTAATGGACAAATTCAATTGCTCCTTGTTTGCAACATCTGTTGCTTCATCAGCAATTATTGCATACCAAGCAGGATAGCACTGCTTAATATTAATCAATAATGAACGCAACACACTTAACCCCAAGGTAGTAATCTGCTCATTAACTATCACAGGAGATAAGTACTTGTTTTCCTTCAGCCAAATTTTTAAGCCAGAATCATAATTGGACCACATTATTAGCATCTGTTGCAGATTTCCCTCAATATTGTGTCCTCGAATTGCCAATCCCTGGCGAAGGAGAGATGGAAGACAATAGAGCTGCTTTAAGCAAAGCTTGTCTTCTTTCATTTTGATCTTTGTTAGCTTGAGTGCTTAATAGCTCACTTACTGGCGCTGTCTGAAGCATTTGCCATTTTAGAACAGCTTCTCCATGAGCACAGCTGATTTTTAAACTTTTCTAAAGCCTTTTTCCAATTATTATAACCTGTTTTTGTAAAGGTTGACTCAGCTTTAGTACTGAATGAGAGCATTCCTTGGCATTGTGCATTCCTGCAATAGAAGCAAAACACCTTCTTTCTGGTTGTACATATACATTATTACATTGATACGGGGAAATATCACGAGTCTGTGGCTAGTATTTCCACGAGTGCTGCAGTATATTCCCCGTATCAATTTAATAATGTATTTATCATGGGACTGAGGATGCGCAAACCTTTACTGAGCATGCGCATATCGGGTAGGTAATAACAAGTACGCGATATGGTAAAATATCACAGTAGTTCTATTTGTACTATTCTCTATGAGTGGAGTAGATAGCTACATGATAAATAGAGTTATCATGTAGCTATCTACTCCACTCATAGAGAATAGTACAAATAGAACTACTGTGATATTTTACCATATCGCGTACTTGTTATTACCTACTTGAAATTACTCAACTGCTACCCAGAACAGTACATTCGTAGTGGAGGTTAGAAACCTCACAATGCATTGGTTAGGACTAACCTAATGGGCACATGGTTACCTGCTTAGCACGTGTCACCATGAATGATGTCATTACATACACACACGTTATTTAATATTTAATGAGCATTTAGTTCCTGTAATGATAGTGATCATGTCAACATGGAGCAAACAGTGATGTCTTAATCGATGTTTGCTGAGGGAATCCATCTCTTTACATGGCAGTGGAGTGAAGGAGTTGGGGGCACAAACGTCATTAACTTTGTCATTACTGTCGTACGACCAAATGCTATAGGAACATGTAACCATCACTATAGCAACATTCACACATCACTATAGCAACATTCACCCATCACTATAGCAACATGCACCCATCATTATAGCAACATTCACCCATCACTATAGCAACATTCACACTTCACTATAGCAACATTCACACATCATTATAGCAACATTCACCCATCACTATAGCAACATTCACCCATCACTATAGCAACATTCACACTTCACTATAGCAACATTCACCCATCACTATAGCAACATTCACACTTCACTATAGCAACATTCACACATCATTATAGCAACATTCACCCATCACTATAGCAACATTCACCCATCACTATAGCAACATTCACACTTTACTATAGCAACATTCACCCTTCACTATAGCAACATTCACACTTCACTATAGCAACATTCACATCATTATAGCAACATTCACCCATCACTATAGCAACATTTACACATCATTATAGCAACATTCACCCATCACTATAGCAACATTCACACATCATTATAGCAACATTCACCCATCACTATAGCAACATGCACCCATCATTATAGCAACATTCACCCATCACTATAGCAACATTCACACTTCACTATAGCAACATTCACATCATTATAGCAACATTCACCCATCACTATAGCAACATTTACACATCATTATAGCAACATTCACCCATCACTATAGCAACATTCACACTTCACTATAGCAACATTCACCCATCACTATAGCAACATTCACACTTCACTATAGCAACATTCACCCATCACTATAGCAACTTCCAGTATTCCAGCAGTACTCAAGTATTCCCTATATTAGGAAGTACTCAAGTATTCCATATATTAGGCAGTACTCAAGTATTCCCTATATTAGGAAGTACTCAAGTATTCCATATATTAGGCAGTACTCCAGTATTGCCTATATTAGGCAGTACTCAAGTATTCCATATATTAGGAAGTACTCAAGTATTCCCTATATTAGGAAGTACTCAAGTATTCCATATATTAGGCAGTACTCAAGTATTCCATATATTAGGAAGTACTCTAGTATTCCATATATTAGACAGTACTCAAGTATTCCCTATATTAGGCAGTACTCAAGTATTCCCTATATTAGGAAGTACTCAAGTATTCCCTATATTAGGAAGTACTCAAGTATTCCATATATTAGGAAGTACTCAAGTATTTCATATATTAGGCAGTACTCAAGTATTCCCTATATTAGGAAGTACTCAAGTATTCCCTATATTAGGAAGTACTCAAGTATTCCATATATTAGGAAGTACTCTATATTAGGAAGTACTCAAGTATTCCCTATATTAGGCAGTACTCAAGTATTCCATATATTAAGAAGTACTCAAGTATTCCATATATTAGGCAGTACTCAAGTATTCCCTATATTAGGAAGTACTCAAGTATTCCATATATTAGGAAGTACTCAAGTATTCCCTATATTAGGAAGTACTCAAGTATTCCCTATATTAGGAAGTACTCAAGTATTCCATATATTAGACAGTACTCAAGTATTCCTATATTAGGCAGTACTCAAGTATTCCATATATTAGACAGTACTCAAGTATTCCCTATATTATGCAGTACTCAAGTATTCCATATATTAGGCAGTACTCAAGTATTCCATATATTAGGCAGTACTCAAGTATTCCATATATTAGACAGTACTCAAGTATTCCTATATTAGGCAGTACTCAAGTATTCCAATATTAGGCAGTACTCAAGTATTCCATATATTAGGCAGTACTCAAGTATTCCATATATTAGACAGTACTCCAGTATTCCATATATTAGGCAGTACTCAAGTATTCCCTATATTAGGCAGTACTCAAGTATTCCTATATTAGGAAGTACTCAAGTATTCCCTATATTAGGCAGTACTCAAGTATTCCTATATTAGGAAGTACTCAAGTATTCCTATATTAGGCAGTACTCAAGTATTCCATATATTAGGCAGTACTCAAGTATTCCTATATTAGGAAGTACTCAAGTATTCCTATAATTATTAGGAAGTACTCAAGTATTCCCTATATTAGGCAGTACTCAAGTATTCCCTATATTAGGAAGTACTCAAGTATTCCTATATTAGGAAGTACTCAAGTATTCCTATATTAGGCAGCACTCAAGTATTTCGGCAGCACTCAAGTATTCCCTATATTAGGAAGTACTCAAGTATTCCCTATATTAGGAAGTACTCTAGTATTCCCTATATTAGGAAGTACTCAAGTATTCCTATATTAGGAAGTACTCAAGTATTCCCTATATTAGGAAGTACTCAAGTATTCCATATATTAGGCAGTACTCAAGTATTCCATATATTAGGAAGTACTCAAGTATTCCATATATTAGGAAGTACTCAAGTATTCCATATATTAGGCAGTACTCAAGTATTCCATATATTAGGAAGTACTCAAGTATTCCATATATTAGGAAGTACTCAAGTATTCCCTATAATAATTAGGAAGTACTCAAGTATTCCATATATTAGGAAGTACTCAAGTATTCCCTATATTAGGCAGTACTCAAGTATTCCCTATATTAGACAGTACTCAAGTATTCCATATATTAGGAAGTACTCAAGTATTCCCTATATTAGGCAGTACTCAAGTATTCCATATATTAGGAAGTACTCTAGTATTCCGTATATTAGACAGTACTCAAGTATTCCCTATATTAGGAAGTACTCAAGTATTCCATATATTAGGAAGTACTCAAGTATTCCCTATATTAGACAGTACTCAAGTATTCCATATATTAGGAAGTACTCAAGTATTCCATATATTAGGCAGTACTCAAGTATTCCCTATATTAGACAGTACTCAATATATTAGGCAGTACTCAAGTATTCCATATATTAGGAAGTACTCAAGTATTCCATATATTAGGAAGTACTCAAGTATTCCCTATATTAGACAGTACTCAAGTATTCCATATATTAGGAAGTACTCAAGTATTCCGTATATTAGACAGTACTCAAGTATTCCCTATATTAGACAGTACTCAAGCATTCCATATATTAGGCAGTACTCAAGTATTCCATATATTAGGAAGTACTCAAGTATTCCATATATTAGGAAGTACTCAAGTATTCCCTATATTAGACAGTACTCAAGTATTCCATATATTAGGAAGTACTCTAGTATTCCGTATATTAGACAGTACTCAAGTATTCCCTATATTAGGAAGTACTCAAGTATTCCATATATTAGGAAGTACTCAAGTATTCCCTATATTAGACAGTACTCAAGTATTCCATATATTAGGAAGTACTCAAGTATTCCATATATTAGGCAGTACTCAAGTATTCCCTATATTAGACAGTACTCAAGCATTCCATATATTAGGCAGTATACTCAAGTATTCCATATATTAGGAAGTACTCAAGTATTCCATATATTAGGAAGTACTCAAGTATTCCCTATATTAGACAGTACTCAAGTATTCCATATATTAGGAAGTACTCAAGTATTCCATATATTAGGAAGTACTCAAGTATTCCCTATATTAGACAGTACTCAAGTATTCCATATATTAGGAAGTACTCAAGTATTCCCTATATTAGGAAGTACTCAAGTATTCCCTATATTAGACAGTACTCAAGTATTCCATATATTAGGAAGTACTCAAGTATTCCGTATATTAGACAGTACTCAAGTATTCCCTATATTAGACAGTACTCAAGTATTCCCTATATTAGTAAGTACTCAAGTATTCCTATATTAGGCAGTACTCAAGTATTCCATATATTAGACAGTACTCAAGTATTCCATATATTAGACAGTACTCAAGTATTCCATATATTAGGAAGTACTCAGTTTCCAATGACGTACTGATTGAGAAGAGTGTTTCATTAACTCTTTCACGGTCACTAAAAGTTTCCCTATCATAAAGTTGGGGGCATTCTGTAACTAGACATTAATCAGATGAATCCATCAATAGGAATAAATTCTTCTGTGAATGTTTCAATTTTTCTACTCCTCCACTTACTCCCTATTCTTTTCTGTCCACTAATATATGTCCCTCTGACTTTATATGTTCTGAGGATCAAGTGCTTTACCTGATTAATCGACTACCATCTGTCACTGCCTCTGGACCGGATCTTATCTCTTCTCGCATGTTGAAAGCGACTGCTCTCAACATTTCTTCTCCCCTCACCCACATATTTAATCTTTCTCTACGTGCTGGTTATGTCCCCAATGATTGGAAATTATCCAACATTGTTCCCATTCCAAAGTCCACTTCAAATCTCAGCTCTCCCTCAAACTACAGACCTATATCTCTTCTCTCTATTGTAAGTAAATTACTTGAAAAACATGTGCACCGTCTTCTTTACAACTTCTGTCTTGATTCCAATCTCATCTCTCCGTCTCAGTTTGGTTTTCTCCCTCACCGCTCTACTTCATCTGCCCTCCTCTTTGCTGTCCATTCTTTCCATACGCTTCTTCAACATAATAAAGCTGTGTGTGCCTGCTTCCTTGACCTAAAAAAAGCCTTTGATTCTGTCCTTCATGCACCCCTACTACACCTTCTCTCAACTCTCCAATGTCCCCCTTGGCTCCTCAAATGGCTCCATTCTTATCTTTCATGCCGCTCTCAACAGGTGGTCATTTCTGGGTCCACCTCCTCCCCTCTTCCAGTTTCTTCTGGTGTCCCTCAAGGTTCAATCCTTGGGCCCCTTCTCTTTATCATTTATATTAATGGAGTATGTAAAGTCCCTCTCTCTTCTTCCTGCAAGATTATTCTGTATGCTGATGATATCCTACTTTTCCAACCTGTTAACTCCCTTTCTGATTTCTCCCTATTTCAACAAAATCTTGATACTGTCTCCTCTTGGATCTCATCCAACTTTCTTACATTAAATTCTTCAAAATCGAAATGGATGTTTATAACTTACAAAGTCTCTCCTATCTTCAAAACTTTGCCCTCGCTCTACCTACTTGGTTCCTCTCTTGATTTAGTCTCCGAGTTCAAGTATCTGGGTGTTCTCTTATCTTCAACACTATCCTGGTCTAAACACATATCCTTCATTTGCAGTAAGTCTCGTCGTCTCTTAGGCCTCTTATACCGACAATTTTATCATCACTCTGACTCCTCTTCTCTTCTGCATCTATACACCTCTCTAATAAGACCTCACCTTGAATACTGTTCTTTTCTATGGGACCCACAATCTGCGCACCTCTCCATGTCTATCCAAAAAATACAATTCTTTGCATGCAAAATTTGTTCTAAAGACTGGTCCTCTGACTATTCCCTCTTACGTACTAATCTAAAACTCCCTACACTCTCCTCTCGTCGTCTCAACTCTAAACTCATACTTCTCTTTAAGCTTTTGAATAATTACATTGACTTTCCAACCTCACTGCCTGCACATCAGCCTCCTCCACCTTACAACATTAGATCATACCACCCCCTCAATCTTACTTTCATTTTCCCTCGTACTCAGTCTTTTAATGTATCTTTTTTCCCTTCTGTCATTCGTAAGTGGAATGCTCTTCCGAACAATATTAAGGAATCCCGTTCTCTTAGCTTATTTAAACATTACATACAAACAATTTCATAATGTATTTCATGTGTTGTGCGTATTGTGTGCTCTTTGCATTAGCCAGTGGCTATTGAGCATGTATAATTAATAAAAATTTTAATTTTTTTAAAAAAAAGACACTTCCTAGAGTGTTTAGGAAGACATTGGCAGTTGCAATGTGAACAACTGGAACCTGTAGCCCCAGGATCTTTTAGTCCATAGTTTTCCATTTCTCTGTGTGGGGAAAAGACAATGTTTAGAACTGGGTTTTGGTGGATGGTTTCTGGCTAGTCATTCAACTTTCATACTGTTTGCAGCTCAGACACCCTTCCAACACACTAGAAGCACACTGGAGACTTTGAGTTGTTCCCAACAGCTTTCTGTGTGGCTCTACAAACACCACTACTCACTTGGAGACACAACAGTGTCTAAAGTTGCGTCCTTCATCCAACTGCTGCTCTTATACCTATGGATAAGATCTGTCTATGCTGATTTCAGAGCTCCAGAGAAACTTCCAGCAACTGTTTCTCTGGAACTATTGATGACTTTGCCAGACCAGACATAGTAGTTATCTTTGAGAAGATATTGCTAGATACTCTACAAATTGCTCAACTCCACTCCACAAATGTAGCTATACAAATGAAAGATAGGGAAGGAACTCTTCATTTTTTGTTACAGCATCTTCAAAGCCTGGTGTTTCTCAGCTTCCCTCCTGACCATAGAAATTGGTGACCTGTCACTCCCTGTCGAGTGCTTAAAAGTTTAATAAAAGACCCAGGATTCAGGAACATTTTTTGATTGTGCGTGAAAGTTTGAAATTTCAGCTTCTCACACAGTATTCCAGTTGAAGCACTGGAGACTTCGAGTTGATCTCAACAGCCTTCTATATATACGGTTCTCCAATTACTGGATCATGTGCTTCTATAAGATAATTGTCATTTACTTGCATAATTGTACCACTTTCATTTTCCTTTTTTACCTCCCCCCCCACCCCACCCTCGAAGGATAGCGCTGTATGCATTTGCCACTCAGACTGAACTGGATATAGAACGATGTTCATAGAATAGCAATGCATGGACAAGTGAGGAATGTGTAGAGAGCATGCGCTAGGTAAGGGGTCGTCAAGTTAGTAAGGGCGTGTATAGCATGAGAATACATCAATATGAGTCAGGCTGGTTCCATAGTTCTCTATCCCCCCCCCAAGCAGAGGCTAGGGCTCTGGTGATTAGTTTCTCTGTTTGTAGCCAAGCCTGTCGATTGGCTTTGGGCCTCTTTTGCTCCTGCGTGGTACAGGAGTGGCTTCCCGGGGGGGTTGGTGGGAGGGCCAGGCTGCGTTGTGGCAGTGGAGTGGGTCTGGCTGGTGTTTTGGCCACCGATGCATAGGTCGGCTGGGGTTGGGTCTTTGGTGGAGCCGAAGCTGGGGGTGGTAGTGGCGCCGGTTGCTGCGGATGAGGCGGACTTGCTGGACGTGGCAGTGGGCGAGGATGGTGATCGTTGTGACTTGAGTCTGCAGTCGGTGGGGTCGTCGCGGTACTGGTCGGTGGCTGCGTAGGGGCTGGTTGCCGATCCTGTGTAGTGACGGGGGTTGGGGTGGTTGATCTGGTCGGTTGTCGAGTGACTGTGAACGGGTTGGGCGAGGTGGTGAAAGGATTAAATCGCCTGAGGTAGCGTCTGTTCCGTGTCGTGAGCCGTCCAGAGCCGTCGGTCCGTACTGCGTACTGGTGATATTGCAGTACTTCCACGACCGTGCCAGACTTGTCCCACTTCGTTGGGTGATGTCCAGTCTGATTTTGGATCATGACTGTGTCACCACAACGGAGTGGGGACAGACCTTGGGTGTGTTCGTCCCATCTGGCACGGCCGGTGACCTGGCGTCTGGACAGCGCACGTTCACGGAGGTCCAGTCTCGATGTCCAGTCCTGGTGCGGGCGGTAGGTGGCAGGGAGTCCAGGGAGGTCTCTGGTGGCCCTTCCAAAGAGGCATTGTGCCGGGGACATGCCAGTGTCGGAGCTTGGTCCGTTTCGGTACTGTAGAAGCGCCAAGTGAAAGTCGTCTGATAGGGTGCCGCCTGGGCCTGTGTTGCCGGCGATCAGCCTCTTGGTGGTCTTCACCGCTGTCTCAGCCCGGCAATTTGCGTGGGGGTTGTAGGCGGAGGACGTTCTATGGTGTACACTCCATGAGGATAGGAAGTCCCTGGTGGTGTGGGAGGCAAACTCTGGGCCGCCATCAGAGGTGATGCTCTCTGGAATGCCATAGGTGGCAAAAGTATCTCGTAGGACTTGGCAGAGGCCCTCTGCTCCGTTCGTGTATCTGGTGACGACCGGCCAGTTTGAGTACCGATCCACCAGCACGAGATACGCGAACCCTCCGTGGTGGAAGTAGTCCGCGCACATGTGCTGGAAGGGGTACTGAGGGTCGGCCGGTGTCGTTGATGGCATGGCAGGTTGGGACGGGGCGTTACCGTTGCAGGTGGCACAGTGTTGCCTGGTTGCGGTGATTTCCTTAGACATGCCTGCCCAGTAGAGTGATGTCTGTGCCCTTGCATACATGCTGGTTGTGCCTTGGTGAGCGGCATGGAGGGCGTCGAGGCATCTTTGGCGGAGTGCGAGTGGGATGATGATCCTTTCACCTTTCACGAGGACGCCGTCCACATTTGTGATTGTATCAAGAATGGGGAAGTTTCCCTAATGATGGCAGGCATGTGGTGCCTTGCCTCGGGTGGACCGTCTTCGATGACTTCGGATAGCAGTCGTAGTGCCGGGTCAGCTACTGTGGCGACTTGGAGGGTTTCCCATGTGATGGGTATGTGATGGACGGCGGCACACAGGGCAGTGGCGAGTTCGTCAGCGTCCTCTGATGTGGTGGAGAGCGACGCGACGTGGCATTTCGGGATGCCTGATGGGTTCATCCTGGATGTGTCCGAGTGGTTGTCATCCTGGAGGTAGAGCTTCGCTGGAAGGCGGTCGCCAGATGGATGGCGGGACAGAGCGTCACTCGTGTGGTTCCGTATCCCAGGAATGTATATCATCTGGAACCTGTAAGGCAGTGTCTTTTCCTTCAGGTTTCTGAGGCGGGTGTTATGGATGTCCTCGAGTGAGCGATCCCCAAAGATTTTGAGTAGTGGCTTGTGGTCCACTGCAATCTGGAGATCACTGCACCCAAGGACGAAGTGACGTGCTTTCTTGAGGGCGTCTGCCACTGCGAGGGCCTCCCCCTCGATGGGGGCGTACCTGGACTCAGCGGAGTGCGTGAACCTCGAGCCGACCAGCACCACTTTCCATCCCTCCTGGCAACAGAGGATCTCGCGGGATGGGCACTGGCAGTGTTTTTGAAAGAGCCAGTACCCAATCCCGTCTTTGCTCCAATCTGTCGCCAGGCATGTGGGTCGACTCTTGTCGTAGATGGTAACTCCTTCAGCAATCTTTTGGCATATGGTGGTCTTGGAGAGGTCGAACGCGCGTTGTGTCTGCTCGTTCCATAGGAATGGGTTGGTGGGCTTCAAGAGGTCCCGGAAAGGCTGCATTGTTGGGGCCATCGAGAAGGCGTACGCGACCTGGTTGACTAAGCCAAACCAGGCGCGTACGTCTGTGTTGTTCTTGGGTGTAGGGAAGCCGGTGATGGCCTCCAGGTACTTCTGTGATGGTCTTACTTCAGATGGGGTGATGGTGAACCCGGCAAATTCCACCTTGTCCTGCGAAAAGTGGAACTTGCGCGGGTTCAGTGTTATCCCGTTCCGTGCGCAGATGTCTAACCATTCTGTGGCCTGGTGGTATGCTTCTTCGATAGACTCGCTCCAAATGAGGGCATCGTCGATACACTTCGTTTTTCGGCTAATGTGAGATACAATCGCATCGTACCGTGCCGTGTAGGCGTCCCCTGAGGCGATGTATCCCTGTGGGGCGGAGCAGTAGCGGTATCTACCCCAGGGGGTAATAAAGGTGGTGAAATGCCGGTCTGCTGGTGAGAGGGCTACCGAGTGTAAGCCGTTCCAGGCGTCAAAGATGGTTTTCTTCGTGTTGCCTGGAACGGCTCTGGCCTGGTGGAAAGGGGAGGCGCAATGGTGTGTCTCTCTTGTGGCATGTTTGTTCAACTCCTGGAAGTTGATGGTCCGCCTCAGGGACCCGTCCTTTTTGGTGCATATCACCATGCGGTGGCACCAAGTGTCCGGGGTCCCTAAGGGGACCTTCTCCAAAACTCCAAGGCGGACGTCACGGTCCAATCCAGCCTTAACCTCATCCTGCCAGTGGATGGGGACGGTGATGGGGGTGTGGCATGGTTTGGGGACGGCGTTGGGGTCGATGCTCAATGAGAGCGGAGGTCCGGCCATCATAGGGAGGGGCTGATGCTCACAAATGTTGAATGAGCTCGACGCATACGTCTGTAGTATGTGTTGCTCGAGACGTGCCCTGTTCTCCGGTGTGGCTGGGTAGGGAAGGCCTGTGGGGCGGGGCGGGGGCGGTGATCTTGTAGGGCAAGAGCAAGGTCGTCTCGCCTGGTTGATCAGTGGGGTGTCATCGCTAGTCCGGGGTGGGTTGACTCCCGGTCGCCTCTCTGGGGGCATTGTAGCGGTACTTGGGGCTCTTGCAGCGTCTCCATACGCCCTCTTTAAGGGTCTCTCTGCTGGTGGTGTCGGTTGAGTGGTCTGGGAGATCTGGGCAGCGTTGGGGCTGGGCCTGTTGTCTCGGGTGGACGATGATCCGGACGGGAAGTCTCTTGGGATCATGTCCAGGTCGGCCAGGGTGGCCATGCTTAAGTATATCTGGGATGCCTCAGGACTGAAGTATACCATCTGGCGCGTTTCCTTGCCAGATGGGATTTTGAGACGCAGCAGAGCCGCCCCGAGGATGGGGAGGTTGTTTCCACTGGCTGACTTCATTGTCAGGTTGACAGGGATGAGGTCGTTTGGGCCAAGGTGCAGCTTGGACATGAGGTCCGGCCCGGCCAGGCAGCCGGTGTCCGCGAGTGCCGTGGTGCGTATGTGTCTGGACTCTTGGGGCAGTGTGTGGCCATGGTTCCTGAAGTCCTCTGCGTGGGAGGAGACTAGGATGGCGATCACGGGTTGCGAGGGAGAGTGTTTTTGTATCCAGGATGAGGTGTCACTCTGCCATGTTTGGTGGGGCAGGGTACCTTCTGACATTCCCTGAGCCATTTCGGAGAGGGCGGATTCATGTTCCGTTCGCTGCCAGCATACTGAGGCTGTGTGGTGCTGCCTGCCACATGATGTGCAGGTGCTGCCGAAAGCCGGGCAATGGATCCGACGGTAGGCAGTCTTCTCTTGCTCGCCATGCCCGCGTTGGCCGCAGTAGGTGCACGGTCCTGATGGTTGTGCTGCCTGGGGTCTGGGCTTCCGTTGTTGGCGAGGTGGAGTGTTGCCACGTCCCCTGGGTGGGGTGGGGAGTTCACATTGAGATGGTGGGCGTTGTTGCCGCCTGTATTGTGACGTCACGGCATCAGCACCGTGGTCGTCAAGGGCATGTGCGTTGTTAGGGGTCGACATCGTCATGGCTGATTTCTTCCCCGCTGCTCTTACTTCAATGAAGCGGATGGTGTCCTCTACGCACATGTCCTGGTCAGGATGCTTGAGCAGATCTTCTTGGATCTCTGCATCCGCCAGGCCTATGCAGAGTTGGTCAGCCACCCGCTCCTCGCCCTGGTTCACCACTCCATCACAATCGGGGCACTTCTTCAAAAAGCGACATACCTCAGCTTGTCCCCGGAGGCGTGCAGCGAATGCTCGGATGGGTTCAGTACGGTCCTGTGTCATTCTTGATAAGGCTACGCGAGCCACCTTCGTGTTCTCGGCCGTCACTGCGAGGGATTTTATGGCTGCAAGTAAGTCCTTCTCTGTCATACCCTCAATTGGTAAGGGTCGACCGTATTTCTGGTGACATCGCGCCTGAGGTTAGAGTCGCAGCACTCTAGTAACTGTATGGTAAGGTCCTGACCTGTCAGTTGTACTGATGTAACGTATGATCGCCATCTCTGTAGAAAGTAGGTCCAGGCTTCCGTTGTTCCCCCTGATGTTAGTTCTGGACGCTTCACCGGAGCTGGTTTAGCTCTGGGGTTGGTCCGGTGGTTCATGGCGTGTGTGGTGAGGAGGACAGGTGCCAGGGCGGTGTCTGTTCCTTCTGGGATCGCCCAGTCGCATCCATCGAATGGGCAGGGGATAGCCATGATGGGTGGGTGGGAGTTAAATAGAATTCGCTCTTCCTTTTACTCTCGAATTGTTGCTATCAGAGACTAGCTATCAGAGACTAGCTATCAGAGACTAGCTATCTAGCTATCAGAGACTAGCAAAAAGACTTGTCCATGCATCGAAGGATAGCGCTGTACGCATTTGCCACTCAGACTGAACTGGATATAGAACGATGTTCATAGAATAGGACAAGTGAGGAATGTGTAGAGAGCATGCGCTAGATAAGGGGTCGTCAAGTTAGTAAGGGCGTGTATAGCATGAGAATACATCGATATGAGTTAGGCTGGTTCCATAGTTCTTTAGTGCTTAAAAGTTTAATAAAAGACCCAGGATTCAGGAACATTTTTTGATTGTGCGTGAAAGTTTGAAATTTCAGCTTCTCACACAGTATTCCAGTTGAAGCACTGGAGACTTCGAGTTGATCTCAACAGCCTTCTATATATACGGTTCTCCAATTACTGGATCATGTGCTTCTATAAGATAATTGTCATTTACTTGCATAATTGTATCACTTTCATTTTTCTTTTTTACCTCCCCCCCCCACCCCACCCCACACACTTTCTTATTATCACCTTTGCCACCATCACTTTAGAAACTTGATGTCCTAGGCTCTTCTCTTCTCTCCCTTTCCTTGTTAACAAATCTCTACTTCATCCCCCCCTCCCCATTACAAAGGCATTGGATCATTACATCTTCATTTCTGAACTTATTGTAGCAGTTTGGTAATGTTCAATCTGATTCCATTGACTGGACTCAAGGTAAGTCCAAGAATCGTCTTTAGTGGAACCTAAAATGAAAATAAAAGTATAAGCATATCTGCACTGTAGCTACTAATGTCACCTACTTCAGTGTCTGGAGCTCTGACAAAAGAAAAACTTTTCATCAAATCAATAAGCACCATCTTGATTTCTAACAGGGCAAACCTCATTCCTACACAGACGCGTGGCCCTGCACCAAATGGTAAGTGACAGAACTGGGGACGCTTGGCTTTCTCCTCGGTTGTGAACCTGCAGGGAAAAACAAGCATTATTGTACCACAACATGTTGCATCCCGTGTGTTTCACCTCAAAGGATCAAACTTGTGTGGCTCTGGCCAGTATTTGGGGTCTTCATGCAAGATGTGAACAGGAATCACAACATTGCAATCCTTGGGGATTTGAAAACCACCAACAAGGGTCTTTTTGTTACAAATCCGTGAGAGTCTAGGTCCTACAGCATACAACCGAAGTGTCTCCTGGATAACCATGTCCAAGTATTTGATTTCAGTGATAGCATCAGAAAAAGTTGCAGTCTGGGAATTGTAGAGAGTGAGTGAGTACAATTGTAATACATTTTCTTCATTCTAGGGTAGGGGAGGGGAGGGATATTAGGTCCACTATTGGGACCTACACAGCAAGTTACAAGATTTTGACAGCTAAAAAGTGGGAATCAAAACAATCATCTCACAGTTCTCACAGGATTATTGCAATAGTAGTCCTGTATTTCTCTCTGTAATTTTTCCTGGACATCAGGGTTGAGTGCTAGCATGTAAGAGATGTAGGCCAGTGTGTTGCCAGTGCTTTCATAGCCTGCCATAATGAATTCCATGCAAAGTATGACTACTTCCTCATCTGTGAGTTTAGAAGAGTTTTGGTTTTTCTTGCTCATCAAATCTTCACCACTCCCTTCCTTCTCATCCAAAGTGGCATCCAGTAACATCTGCAGCAAGTCTTTGTACTGTAAAACACAGTAGCAGATCATGTATGTAAAAATTGTCATGATCTTCTCACTTTTCCTTCCTCTTCATTTCTGCGTGTCTTCACAAGTTCAAGGGAAATATTTTGCATGAGAGTAAATGGAGGGTAACAACCCCCAAAATAAGCCAAAACATTATCCAGCCAAGGGAAGTTGCCTGCATTACAAAGCTTAGTTAGACATCTGATAAATATTCAAACATGCCCTAAAATATGCTCATAAATATGTCTCATGAATATACCACATGTACATTTTCTAAAGGATTTGTATATACCCTACTATGGAACACAATGATGCCACTGTCAAACAGAAACTCCATATTTTATAAGTGGTGTATAAAGGTGTAATTATATTGTGCACTTCATTTTTTTATCACACACAAGTTTCTTATGAAGTAAAAAAATTTGTTATTTTTATAAAGGAACTTTGAAAATAATAGGTATAACTCTGTCAAAGGTATATATGAAGAACAGCAGAATTTGTTGCCACTGGGAAGCTCAAAAGTCCCTGAGTCCTGTCTCCTCTTAAAAGCACAAAACAATTCTAAAAAAACAAACTAAATAAAGCATTATGCTTTACTAAAACATGCAATACAAAAATTACTCAAGAATTGCTGAACAATTACCTGCTTAAATTGATAATGCTTTCTTAGCTAACATCTATAATAATACCACAACACAGTTCTGTCTCAAGCTGTTTATAAGACTTCCTTTAGGGGCATACTATCTCTTTGGCTATAATGACTAAGTTATTTCAATTATACTACCTACTTTGGTTCATCAAAAAGTATATTGTTAAAAGAAATACTGTGATTATTTGGGTGTACTGCACTATCACCTACTGAATAAAAAACTGGGGAATAGTATGTTTCCTCTGAATTTTCCAAACAAAGCTGCTGCAGCTTCAGTCATTGCATCTGCCTCTCCTTGCTGCACAGCAATAACTCTACCAAATGCCGTGGCTAAGATTGTTTCTATGGTGAATGATGAAAATATTTTATTTGTGTCCACACTTGTCCCAGTGTCAGCAGCCTGCCCCACTACTTCCACAAGTGTGTTCACACTCCTTTCAATAATGGGAATCATCTGTTACGTGTAAAAGGGGAAAGCTTCAAATAAACAGATCAAAATTAATCAATAGACAATAATTACATAAACTTCAAACCAGTTTAATCTTGGAAGTTGTGAAAGAAGGACTGCTTAAGGATTTCCGCTTCTTCCATGTCTCGCCTTGAGCAAATGCTAATGCAGTTGCTACTCGGTTAGACAAGATCTTGGGTATTTCCTGCCAAGATAAAGAGAGAAGCATGAGTTGCTAGCTGAAGTCAAGAGTACTAACTCTTCTGTTTTTGAAGGACTGGAAATCCTGGACCAACACCTGCTTCACCAAGGCGATATCAGTCAACATCAATACAGCCAACTTTCCCACATAGTACCTTCAGTGGCATAAATTAACAAAAGCAGAGGAAACTCTTTAACACTTACCCTGATACTGGTCCATACCGTCGGTGCACTGCCTTTTCAAATTCCAACAGACCCTGTTAAAAATGGCCATATTAAGGTAGAATTGTCCAACTTTTCGAGGGTGTAAGGAAATGGAAAAAGTTTGTGGTTAACCTTGGAACTTGGTTGCAGCCTTGTCTTATAAAAACTTTGTGAGGATAACAGCCACATTGACATGCACAAAAATTTGATCATAATGAGAAGGTTTACAAAATAGAAATCACTGCACACATATATTTGTGTGGAGATTTATTTTTCATTACAGTGGGTGTCTGTGAGAATAAGACTGCACAAAAAATTGTACTAAAAAGTGTCTTGAAAGTTTAAAGATACTCTGCTGGTCCTTTTTTTGTGAGCTATCCTATAAGTCAAGTGAACAAACAGCTACATAGACTTATAGAGTGTCAGAGACTACTCAGAAGAAAGTAGAGCAGAGTTATTACTAACAAAAGATAACAATCACTCAAGACAAGTGTTGACAGTGCCTAAGAAAATGCAGATGGAGAGGAACACACCCATCTAGACCAAAATGATCACAGAGCTAAGTAGAAGAGAAAGAACACTCTTTATAGAAGAGTCATAGATATATATAATTTTATATTACCTGGTAAACTTGGGCAGAGAGGTGAAGACTTGGGCAGAGAGATAAATGACTATTATAGGACCAAAACGTTAAACAACGTTTCTAAGACTCGAAAAGCTCTCTCTTCAGGGAGACGTCATGATGGACAATATATATTTTTTGAACTATCAATTTGAAATCAAAATCACTCCTTTGGTATATACAATGTCATAAAAAATTTAAAAAACGACAAAGAAAACTACGATCAATAGAATTAACATGCTTATTACTAATCTGTAATAGATCCTTAATTATGATAACGCCAGAGAGATCCACTGATTATATATACTGCAAGCAGATTCTGATCCAGAATCTACTCCAAAAGATCACATTTGATTAACCAACTAATTAGATGGCTGGGTTGAATATCTCTGTGACAAAATAATGATTGATCACTGTTTTGTCACTTGAGAAACCTGTGGCTATAGCCACAGGAGATCTTAGCCATCTACTTCCCTCATCACTTAAAACGGAATCATGCATGAAATTTTGTCTCAACTCATATACTCAACTCATATATGCATCAACCAAGTTTTATGGTAAAAGAGTTAAAAGTCTAACCAAAAACTTTTGGGGGGGAACCACTACCTAATTAACTCTATTATTTTTACATGCTTTTCAGTCTCTAAAAAGTTTCCAAACAATGGTGTAGGAGTTGGTCCTGGAATTTGTAGTTTACGGAGGATTTGATAAGGAGCATAGCAAAACCTATAGTGAACATGATACAATAGATTATATAAATACGTATCAGTATATATATAGGAGCTATCACACACTCTCTGTATATACTTTGTCGAATCTTGAAAAATAATTACTTCAAGTGATCTCTGTCGGACCTTGTCAATTTATACAACTCTATCTTGGCTCCTCCCTAAACTTGCAGCAAAATTGCTTGATCACCTTACACTTTCATTCCTGCACCAACAGAAAGTTGCACTTCATTCTCACCACCATACTCCCTGATGGCTCATCTCAACAGCAGTATGCAAACTATGTGACTACATTGTTAACATTGGATCTAGAGTTTGTGGAAAACTCTTAGAGCAATAATATAATACATAGACACTGATGATCTGATAGCTCCGTTAATAACTTACTCAATGTAGCTAACAATGCAATAATGAAATATACTCAGCGACAGTGTTCCCTCCTCCTCAAAGAGCATTGCAAGAGATATTTGGTTATGTCACAAATAGGGGTAATATTATTAGAATGGCACACTAATTTAAGTCGGACAATCATCATGGTGGTATTATATTTCATTCCAAACAATTATTTTGAAGGTGTGTCTGCATGCAGCATTTCCAAGGAACAAGATTTGCTATACTGAAATGACCAGCAGTGGCGGATCTAGGGGGGGGGGGTTGGGGGGTCAGAACCCCCCCTCAAGTATATAACCACACCCACTAAATTGTATTCAAACTTTGTGCAAATGCACAACACATGCATAGGACATGAGAATGTGGCATGTTTGTTGAAAGAGGTGTTGATGAAGTAGTGAGTGATTGATAAGGTGTGAATGAATAAATCATTTTGTGAGGGACAGAAGGGACAGAATTAATTAATTAAGGACTGTCAGACAGTCCTCAGTCACATGATGTGTCTGACTAGCATTGGAGAGCACATGCACTGCAGCTTGGAAGTTTCTAGAAATATTTGAAATGGAAGTTCCTACTACCAAGCGCAGGAAGGTAGCTTCTCAGCAAGTGACATTAAAAAGTTTCTTCCAACCTTTACCAAGTGAGTCAAATCAATGGCTAAGAACCATAGCAATATTTTTATTTGATAAAAACTGTAGGTACAGTGGTGGTACAGATTCCAGTTGATGGTGCTGAGAGTGATAACTCCACTTCCAGTCCTGAAGAAGACATGATACCTCAATCACTAGCAGGCTGTAGCAGTTCACTTGCCGACATTTATTCCCATGATGTAGGTGAGCTTTTGGAGAGTTTAAGCACTCGTAACACTGATGCTCAAATTTATACTTATCTCAGACATCACGTCCAACCACCAGCAAAAATGATTTCAAAAACTGTTATTAAAGGTGGAAAGCCAGTATATCTGACATACCAAGCTTCTTGGATGTCAGGGAGTCGAGCCTTTTGGCATGTTTACTCTCCAAAGTTGAATGGTGGGCTATGTCGAGTGTGTCTTCTCTTTGATAAGTCTGATGACACTTCAAAACGTGGTGCATTTGTTAGATTTCCATTTCAGAAACTTGAAAAAGCTCTTGGCTCTAGCAAAAAGAACCCAGGAATAATAAATTCTCATGAACAGTCTGCATATCATATCCATGCACTTCAGATGGCTGAAGATTTCCTATACAACTATGAGCACCCACAGTCAAAGATTGATAGCAGAATTGACAAGACTAAGCAAGAAAATTTAGTTAATAATAAATGATGCAATTCTTCTTTGTGGTAAGCAGGGAATAGCTCTTCGGGGTCACCGTGATGATTCTACTGCTGTCCCTCCTCCAATAGAGGTAATTTTCTTGCTATCCTTGAAGCATTTTCTGATAGAGATCCGGTTCTGAAAGAACATTTGGATAATGGGGGGGAAAATGCGAGATATACAAGCAAAACAATCCAAAATGATATTATTGATTGCATTAAGCAGCATGTTCAAGAAAGCATTTTACATGCTATGGACACAGAAGGTGCTAGTCCTTTCTTTTCAATTATTGGTGACGAAGTAACTTGCAATGTTTCTAATAAGGAAATTCTTTCTTTGTGTTTGAGGTACATTGACTTAAGGCTGGTTCACAACACGACGCAAACAGCAAGCGTCGCGTCGCGTCGCGTCGCGTCGCGTCGTGTGAACCATGTGACGCGCGACGCGTTCCGGTTTTAGGACGCGACGCGACGCGACGCGTTGATAGAGTCGAGTTCTATTTCTGCGTCTAGTGTGAAGCGTCCTCATCCGTCCAGCCAATCAGATTGCTTCATTATTCATCGTGCGATTTGTCATACTACTGCGCACTATTAAGAAAATAAAGCGGAGTCAATGGAAGAAATGGACATTGAAAGTTTGGTCGAAGCTGTTCGGGATTTCCGATGTTTATGGGATGTAACTTATTCAGGATACAAGGACAGAAGGAAGCGGGAGAATGCCTGGAAAGAAGTTGCTAGTGAGGTAAGATTGAGCAAGATTGAGCATTTATAGGGTCTGTAGTATATCCGTATATCCAGGGTATATAAACGTCATAATTATTTTCGTGGGAATGAAATTGGTTACCTTTTGTAGGTTGGAGTGGAGGCTGAACTCTGTGCTTCCAAATGGAAAAGACTGAGGGATAAATTTGTGAGGGAAGTAAAGAAGGTCAAAGGGGGCAAGAGTGGGGATGCAGGGCCGAAGTACATACCAACTTGGCCGTACTTCAAAATAATGGAATTTATGATGGACAGTATCAAGCACAGGAAGTAAGTTATATTATTATTGTATGCAATATATAAAAAATTCTTTTACTGTGTTATATACATAAATAAATACAGAAGCCAAACCAACCTCACAGCACGAGTGTCATCAGAGACACAAGACGAGACATCGCCACCACCAGCAGTGTCGGATGAGGAGAGTGAACATGGAGACATGGTTTTGGGAATCCAAGAGAGGTATACCAAAGTTATTTATAATAATAATGCTGCCAACCAATGTTTTATACTACAAATTGTAGTATCCCATGTCATCATAGTTACTCCAGAATTTCTTTCTTTCTATAGATCTCATTCCCCAAGTGATGTCTCGCTCAGTGAGCCTCCAAGGTCACAGCGTACATCATCATATTGTACACCACAGCCACCAGCAAAGAGGAAAGGAAGAGGCAGCAGAGGTGATGATGATGCAGTATTCATTAGGGAGATGGCAAGGCTGGACGATAGGCGTAGTGAGAGGGAGGAGAATCGAGTCGAGAGGAGGAGGCGCACAAGTTTCGATGAGGATATAATTTTTGGACAACAAGTAGCTACTATAATGAAACGCTTTACCACTACACAAAAATCTAATGCACGCATTCAGGTGTTACAACTTTTACATGATATAGAATTTCCACACACACAAGAATTCCCACATTCCCAAGATTTTTCTCACCCCTATTCATCTCCTTATTAATCTGTAATGCAACTGCTAATTAAATTTTCCTTTTAATTACTAAATATTAATGTTATTAATTTGTTAAGTTCGGTGAACATGAGTGTACTGCCAGCTGACTTCTCCAGCTTGACTGTTGAAGTAAGCTCTGTAAGCATCACGCATATCAGCAGCAGATCTTGAGTGTCTACAAGAAAGATCTATAATTTTATTACATTACATTAACATTATAGTGTTTACCTATTGCCACCAACTTGACCAAGAGATGTCAAGCCAGTACATGGGTCCTGATCAGTTCGCCAATTGCCTCGTATTTGGTTCCCTGTACCGTCCTCTCCATCGACAAATCCTGGTGGACAGTAAACAGATGACTCTGTCGTCCGCAGGTAGTTATGTAGTGCTACTGCTGCCTTTGTGTAGAGCACTACTTTTTCAGGGAACCCAATAATGGGCCTGCGAAATATTCGCCACCTAAAATGAAGTACACTGAAATTGATCACATGCAAAAAATGAAATAAAATATTTTACCTAGCAGCCAGTATCCCAAAAGAGTTTTCAATGATTCTCCGGGCCCTGCTCAGTCTGTAATTGAATACTGCCAATGACTCCTCAAGATTCTTACCAGGGTAGGGCCGAAGAAAGTTCCGTTTCAGAGCGAAGGCCTCATCCCCAATAAAAACAAACGTAAGGGCTGGCTGAGTGGTGCCAGGGAGAGGCTGTGGGCATGGGATGGAAAGGGTTCCAGTCTCGAGTGCCTTTCCAAACTCAGAATTCGAAAACACCCCTCCATCACTGTGGCGTCCAGCATCTCCCACGTCAACAATGATGAACCTGCATCATGATTAAATAATTATGTTTGCACATACTAGTTTTCATTTCTAACCTGTAGTGAGCATCACATGCAGCTAGTAAAACGATAGAGTGCCCCCCCTTATAATTAAAGAATGCCGATCCAGCGTTCTTGGGTGCTTGTATTGAAACATGTTTGCCATCAACAGCACCTGGAGTAAAAGTGTAATTATAAGTGGTAGAGAAAGGATGTGGAGATAATAATACCGATGCAGTGGGGGAAGTTCCATATCCTCTCAAAGTCTCTACTCACTCCAACCCACTCTGCTTCAGTTGAGGGAACTTTTACATACTCACTCTGAATAAACCAGAAGCAAATAACTCAAAAATAAATCGAAATATGGTACAACTATATGCCACACTATTGAACTCCATACCTGCAATACTGTCCAAATGGCTGCACATGTCTCCTTCAATATGCCGCAAACAGTTGACCTACCCATTCGGAAGTTGAAGGACAAGGATACCTGTAACGATGACCAATAATATGTTAAGTTTATGCTTATTTTGGTTTGTTTCTTGCCTGTGAATTCCCAGTAGCCAGATATCGTAGTGTCAGGGCTAGTCTTTCAGCAGGTGAGATGGGAGCTCGACATGAGCTGTGGTAGCCCTTATGAGCAAGGTAGGGGCTAACCTATAACCAAATTCAATTGATTAGCTATGATTACAGCTATGACTATATGGCTATAGAACATACCATGGAAAGAAGAGAGTCAAACCTCTCCTTCGACATTCTCAGATATCTGAAGTGAGATTCAGGATCTGAGAGGCGCATCTCCTGAAGGAGGTTGTGGTACTCCCCTTGCTGCCTTCTCCGTCTGAAAATAGGGCGAACCCACAGACTCCTTTTTCTTTGGCTTCTCTTCATTCTCCTCCTCCTCCTCCATTGCACAAGCAACAGGAGCGCCTCGTAGTCATCATCGCTCTCAGAGCTGTCGTCGAAGTCGGATTCCGAAGTATTCGCCATTTTCAATAGAGGTAAAGGTCGACAACCGCGCACCGCGAGAACGCGACGCGACGCGTCTGGAACATGTGATCATGAACCATGAAGACGCGACGCGACGCTTGGAGGACGCGACGCGACGCTTTTGGACGCGACGCGTGAGAAAAAGGTATTGTGAACCAGCCTTTAGTGTCCAATGAAAAACCAGTATTGAAAGAAGTATTCTTTGAACTAGCTGATGTTCCCAGAACAACTGGTAAAGTGCTAGGAGAAACTGTCCTAAGCATTCTTGAAAATCACAACAGAGATCTCCGTTTTTGTGTTGGGCAGTGCTATGATGGAGCTTCATCAATGTCTTCATCTCGTGTTGGATGTCAGGCTCAAATTAAAGCAAAGGCTCCTCTTGCTTTTTATCAACACTGTTTTAGTCATTGTCTTAATTTGGTGATCAGTCAATCATCCAAGATAGCTGAAGTTAGAAATATGATTGACAGTATAAATGAGACGTTCTTCTTTTTTCATAACTCACCAAAGCGGCAATGCTTTTTTTTTTTGCGGGTTTTAGCTACTAAACATCCAGAACAAAAAAAGCAGAAAGTACGAGGTCTTTCAAAAACAAGGTGGGTTGAGCGTCACGAATGCTATGAGAGTTACTTTGAAATGTATGCTTGTATAGCATTAACATTTGAAGCCATCTTAAACCCAGCTGCTTATGAATCAGTCTATGTTACTGAACTTGAGGGTGATGAATCTACCTTCAACGACTGGAGTTGGGACAGGGAAACACGTATTAAAGCTCAAGGACTATTGAGAACTATGCAAACTCCATGCCATGCTATTTGTTTAACAACTGTGATGTTTGCTCTTGAATCAATAAAGCCACTAACAGTCAAGCTTCAGAAGAGAAATCAAGATATCTATCAAGCCTATAAGCAGGTGGATGAAACTATTGACTTCATCAAGTCTAGACGTGCTGATATTGACAATGTATTTGATCAGTGGTATAAAGAAGCAAGTGCTTTACTAACATTTGTTGGAGTTGAAGAAGTAACTCTTCCAAGGAGAGTGGAGAGGCAAGCCCATAGAAATAACCATCCTGGTGATTCTGCTCAAGAATATTATAAAAGGATTATAGCTATTCCTTTCCTTGACACCATCATCTGTCAACTGGAGTCACGGTTCAACAAGGAGAGCAGAATTTGTGCTGAGCTTTTGCTTCTCACTCCAGCCATTTCTGTCACTGATAAATTTGACCCAGTGTCCGAAGTCGCTCACATGCTTACATGGGAGTGCCATCTTCCTTCTCCAGTACAGCTCCAAAATGAGATGTCAAGATGGAAAATATTCTGGCAAAGAAGATTGGATGCAGGTGATGAAGTTCCTAACAGCTTGCTAAATGCAATTAGTGCTATTCGCCGAGAAGGTTTCCCCAACATATATACCCTTTTGTGTATTGCTTGTGTCCTACCTATTACCAGTTGTGAAGCAGAGCGTAGTTTCTCTACTCTTCGGCGGACCAAAAATTACCTTCGAAACACTATGCTTACGTCCAGACTGTCATCTCTCATACTTATGGCTCAGCATAGTACCAACTTCAACAGAGACAAAATAATTGAAATATTTGTGAACAAACATGCCCGTAGAATGTTTAGCTCGTCTATTTTGTGTGTGTAATGACTTCCACTGACAATATTATTGATGCTGTACTTATTGTATATGTATGTATGAATTATACTAAAACTTTCTTTAACCATAATAAATTTGAAAAGAAACACTCAAAAGAGCTAAAGGTGACAATACAAAAAAATCACTGTCAACAAGTCTAGTCAAAATGTCTAGATCCGCCCCTGACCAGTGTGATTAGCCATCAGCAGATTTGTGAGGGCTAGATTAGCCATCTCATCTACGTATGATCTATTCTGGCAGATTTGAGAGGCGTCTAAACGTTGGCAAGTGGCTAAGGAATATATTATTTTTCTGCAAGCTAATGATCACCGACTTATATAGTCCCATAAGCATTACCTGCTAACATACAATTTATGGGAGACTGCTAACTTGTATAACATGCCATTAAAACACTAAATTTATTGCGATGAATGAGATTCAAATGTATTTGTATTCTTCAGCTTACTTACATGCAGAAAAATACAAACACATTATAAAAGCTAGTTCAAAGGCAACGTGGGTTTGGATGGATCAAGAGTTATGGCAGGGCACATGTGAGTATCATGTCACTGTTTGTGCTTACGATAATTCTATTCTTTAAGATTACTGAGCATTGTAAAAAAAAGACTACAGAACAATTTTGAAGTACACAGAGGTGCAAATGTAGGCATATTCTGTGAGGGGACTGTGTGAAGAAGCTGTGAGGAGAACTGCGTGAGATTATGTCCAGCCCTACAACCTACCAGTCACTGGCCTCTTTCTGTGGAAAAGAGGTTGTCATAGCAATGAGATCTACCGAGTGCCCATATGTGGTTAAGCTCTAAAAGCACACCACAATTGTCCTGTCACTTTTCTTCTGCTTCTCTAGTGACAGAAGAGGTTTGCATCTGCAGCACATTTTGCTGTGAATGCTCAGCCATCCTACTGCATCCTGTGCTGCTGGAATCTCAGTGGCATGATTCCACCTCTTGATGCCCCTTACTGTCATTGTGCCTGATACTGAGGAAGGTGGAATTGTTCCATATTATAGACACACCTTACAAAACATTCTCTACTTGATTCATGTCAGGACCAGACCTGACAGAAGAGAAGGATAGAAGAGAGAAGACTCACAGAAACTTTCTAATTACAATCTATCAACACTTGCATGCAATATAAATCATACCTTGTTGTAACATATCTTATTCCGTTAACACTTTAGTTTGAGACACTGATTAATATTGTTAATAGTGCATGTGTATCATCCTGATTGGACAGAATCATAATCACACCTTGTAATATCACCATATATGGTTGTATCCTGAACCGACGAGAGGTAACCTATAAAAGGGGAGCTTCTGAGTGATAAAGGAGACTTTTCCTTGATTGACAATTAAAATAGACTTAAAACTCTATCAGTCTTTACAGGGGACTTTTTCTCTGGTGGCAGAATATTAGAGGAGTACTGAGCTTAATCCCTCAATGCCTCACAATTCATTACAGTACAACCAACTGTATTTTCCTTCTAATGTGAGTTATAAATGACATAAGATTTGTACTGTACAGACCTGCCAACAACAACTGCCAGCTCTGAACATGCCTTCTCTCTCTATCTCGTCATATCTGGTCCTGTCAAAAGATAGGTCTCTCTGTGTGCTATCTTTTGATACTAAAACATTTTTCATAGGTATAACTACAGCCAAGTTACTAGAGCTAAAGTGGGGGTACCTCAAAACCCAGAGTGCCTGATTTTGCCACATAAATATCTCCAGATAGCCAAGTGCTAGAGAATTGAAATTAGCACCAGAGGCTAGAGGTAGCACTTACTCTATGCGACGACTTGTTTCATTAGGCGCTAAAACTTAATTAAGTTCGGGTGAAAATGAATTTCGTTCCATGAAGTTCATTTTCCAACCGGACGCTTTACCAAGTACTTTTGAAAACAAGCGTCGCCGTTTGGGGTAATTACCTAGGTTACAGCTAAGGCAGGTTCCATTGCCACATTTTTCCTCGCCAAATAAAGTTAATTTTTCCTCACCAAATAAAGTTCATTTTTCCTCATTTTTCCTCACCAAATAAAGTTCATTTTTCCTCAAAGCTCATTTTGCCTCATTTTGCCTCACCAAATAAAATTGATTTTGCCACCATATTAGATAGTTCGCTAGCAGAGTATAAAATATTAGCTAAAGGTCTTACTTGTAGTATAAGTAGAGGAAAACTGACACACAAAGCACCACAGACCACATGAACTCCCACTCCATCACAGTCACTGTGGAAAATGAGAGACAGCGCAAGCACTTAATTGCGCATGCGTAACCGGTGAAGGCTGAAGTTGTTGCCACCGTTGACCCGCAGTCTGTCACTATAATTATAGAGACTGAGAGTGCCTTATTACTCCAAGGCGACGACCTCTTTAACTTTGAGGGAGTTGAGCTTCACCTTGAGAGCAATAAATTCAGAGTCCTCGTTACAAGTTCCTTAGGGCATTTTTCTTTCAAATTTCCCTTGCTATGCTCGGAGTAGAATTTATGCTAAACCAAAATTTTCTCTAAAAATAAATTTGTAAGCGCTGCCTGAGGTCAGCAACTTCTGATGAGGACTCACATCAACATCTCATTCAGAGGATTTCTGTGGCAGTGTAATGTGGGAACACTGCTTCGGTGTTGGTTCTTTGCGTGTGGGAAGATTAATTTTTGTATGTGGGTTTTATTTATCCTGCATTTTTTTAAAATTCACACCCTCAAGTCAGGGTAAACAATAACAAAATTATTAGTCTATTATAGAATAGATTATGGGTCCGTTAGTTCACCGAGAAGAGGTGATTGAGTACTGGTATATATATATATACATACCAAGACATGGCAATATGTAATGTTCCTCTCGTTTCTGCCGAAAGTCTAAATGCTCAGTTATGACCGTATCTTGGAAGGGTAATCCATTATGGAGGTCCATGGTGAAAATGTGTTCATCTATAAGATGGTATACTAATGTGGATGATGTGCTCATGTGGAGGCCCAATAGCTGTTTTATAAAGGACGACTTAAACTTTGTCTATTTCTTTTAGGCGGTACAAATGGAGGTAAGGAGCGATCTTGTGCAAACCATAGGTTTGGGGAGATTTTCATGCAAAAGTTTTTCATCCCCGTTTCAATTGATATTCTTTGAAGATGATGCAAACATCCAATAGCTGAGTAGGCTTTATTCTTTTTCTCTATTTAGGTGGATAGAGATGGTTGGAATGTAATTCCCAGATATTCATAACTGGAAGTGATGTTTACTTCCTGGTTGTCATACGTGAAGTGATCTTTTATTACAAGTCTTCCAGCTTTCCTGAACTTTGTAATCCTCGTTTATGAAATGTTCACCTTTATCTTGTTCGCACCAACTATGGAGCACATTAAGAGCTTCTTGAATGTCACCCGAATTTATGGAATAGAATACCAAATCATCCGCATAAAAGAATGATTTTAATAACTGTGACACATTTCTTAATTCAGAGGAGAGGTCGGTGATGTAAAAGAGGAAGCAGGTGGGGGAGAGGCAATCGCCTTGAGGTACTCCTATACGTTGCGTAATATAGTCAGAGAGTTGCAGACCGTCATTAATTTGTTATCAAGAAGGTTTGCAATGATGTCATAGATCTTGCCTTTGATACCAAAGGAATTTTTAATATTGTACAGCAGAATGTTGCGATCAACCGAGTCAAAGGCCTTTCTGAAGTCAATAAATGCTGCATACATGACCTTTTTACTGTGACTTAATTATAGCACACTTGGAATTCTATCGGTTTGAACAGTGGCATGGCTTGGAAAGAACAAGATGTTAAATGTGATAAGTGTGAAGTCTGGACCCTAATAAAAGTAAAACGGTCAGATGCTGTTAAACTGGAAGAGAAAGATTTCATTTGTGGTTTCTGTGCTGCTGAGACAATGGCTGCATTACAGAAAACCATTCAACAAATAAAAGAAATCATTGCTGAAAGCAAGATGAAATGAAGGAAGGAATTAATTGAAGAATGTAAGCAGAAACAGGAGAAAGCAATAACAATCACTCGACCATCATTTGTAACAAAAACAAGGAAGCATAGGCATCTCTATGCTGTCAAAGCAACTGAAAACAGACGAAAAGCTTCAGCAGGACCGAAGAGGCAACCTTGTAGTCACAGGAGTAAACATCAAGGGTAACACACCTGATATTGACCTACTGCCAGCGAAGTCAATGTGCAGCTAGGAACAAATGCTACAGTCAGGCAAGTGAACAAAAGCAGCGGTGCTCAACTACTAGTTGTCACATTGACAAAAGAAAAGAGGAGAGAGTTGTTGACTAAGGAACTCCGAGACAGTGCTCAGACGTATATATCAGACCTCATTATACTCCAGAAGAAATGCACGAACAATATGAACTCCGAAAATTGCTCAAAGCCAAACGTCACGACGAACCCACAAAATCTTGGATTATCAGGAGAAATAAGGTATGTGAAAAAAAAGAGGACAAAGCCGTTATTACCTCAGATTGACCATCTAAGGTCTCAGTTATGTTGTGGAATATTGAAGGATTTATCCTAAATAAATAACTATTTTTACAGCATTAATTAATGCATTTGTGGGCACCCCAGAAAATATACACTTCACAATTTTTCACTACAAGAGCTCAAAGTTTATCTATGGTTACAGCTCATTTCAGCTCATTTCCTGTATTATAATACAATTCTTTTATGATTAATGTTTCCCAGGAAGGATGAAATTTTTTCTGCACATTGTTTCCATGGCAACACTAATTAATCAGCACACTAATTAAACTTGCATGACGTCATACCAGGTGAGTCAAGAGTTACTTTGCAAAGCTAGCAGCTATTTGAACTTCTAAAGAAACAAGGTAAGCTGTAAATCAGCTTTGTATCAGCTTTGTACAACATTATACTTTGGTATATGAAAGTATGGAGTATTATGACTCAGTGCTAGTATCTAAGAGTGTATTATAGGGCTCAGAGCTAGCTACTTTATTTCCAGACAATCGAAAGTGAAAACTCAACAGAAGAGGATATTGATTTGACCAGTATGTCATCAGAAGATAGGCTGTGATCAGATTCTTCCTCAGAGCACGAACAAATGGTTTCGGTTAGGAAACATATCAGGAGCGATAGATCATCAACATACTTGCAGGGAAGGAGCAACAAGGCTTGCAGAGCATGCAAGGCTCTTGATACTTCCATAAAGGAGTTGCCAGGGTTGGATGGAGTTTGTTGTTCTTGTGGACCATCTCTAGCATGCATTTTGGAAGGGTTTCAACAGCTTAGGCACCATGGAATAACACTAAAGAAAAGGAAAAGAAGTCTACCAGAGCCCAAGTATCCCAATGGGCAATATTATCGAAATGTGATGGTCCAAAATGAATGGATTAGAGGCAATATTTTTTACTCCATGGGAAACTACCTGTATTGTCATTCATTTGTCAAAGCCTTCTCCATAAGCCCTCAACGTCTCTCTAGACAGAGAAAAGTAAAAAGAAAGCTTTTCAGAAAACCGATTGTCGATATGACAAAGCAAAGTGTCAATGAAGAAAATGTGGGCAGTTTCGTCATTGTGTCGGACAGTGTTCTGACATCTTTAAAAGTATGGTGTGCTTCTCTCCTTGACGATCACATTGTGAAAGTAAGATATCCTCATGAAAAACATGATTAGCTGGCAAACTATCAAATAATGCCAAGACAGCCACAAAGCTGAAATTTGTTGGTATTAACTCCCAGCCTAATGGACATCGTCTAGATTCAAGAAACCCTACGCATTATTTTCTTCCAAAGTTCACAACCGTTTCTGAAACTAAACATTCTGTCAGATCATGAAAGTAAGGTATCGACTTCGCTTGTGTGTGAGTTCAATAGATGTCAGAGTGAAGCTGGTCTAGCTACTGTGTGCAGCTCAACAGCCTTGAGTTGGCTCAAAGAAGAACGTCCGAAGGTAGCAATCTATCCACATCAAGCAGATTACTGCGACTACTGTTGTAAAGTCGAGAAAGAGATGCAGGCATGTCAGCAAAGTCTTAACCATCATCAACAAAGTGGAAGCACTTCAAAACAAGATTTTGACAAATTGAACAAGGAGAAACATGATTTGCAACAGATTCTTGAGGAACATAGGAAGATAGCTAGAGAGTCCTTACAATATTACCACCAAATGAAAGAGAAGTGTGCTGCCCAATGGAAGGAAATTGTTGACCTTGAGTCTACTGAAGTCTCCCCAAAGAGAGATGAGAAACTCCAACAGTTGAAATCAATGGTATTGAGTGCAGACTATCAAATATCCCATATTGGGGATACAGTGCTCAACCAAGTTCAACGTACTACCTTCAAAAGGTGTCGTATGACATTTTTGGAATTGTTGATCACAGAGATGGAGCTGGACACCTGTATATGCTCAATGAAACTATTGGTCCAAAAAACACTGACCATACCTTGTCCTATATATTCCATTACATCAAGTCATCAGTGACAGTTCCGTACTGGATTCGGAGAGTTCATATTTTTATGGACAATGGTGGGTCCACAAATAAAAACCTATATTTAATGGCTGCAATATTCGAAATTACTCAACAAAACATTTGCCTATTGTAGGATATCATTTATGGTGGCTGGACACACCAAATTTGACCCTGACCAACTGTTTGCAGTTACAGCTCAGGATTTTTACTCAGCTGATATTTTCAATGAACGTGAACTCGTGGCTGTGATGCAATGCCATGCTAGTGTTGTACTTGCATCAGAGAAATGCGCATGACTTCTTGACATTGCACAATCCTGGTGTTAATGCTATCATGAAAGTGCAAGCTAAATGCTACAGTGGCATCCTGACTGATACATATATGAAGATCGCCAAATCGTTTCAACCAAAGACTAGTGTTCTCCCAACTATAAATGACACTTATTATGCCAAAGGATCAGTGAAACCTTATCCGAAACCAAACAGGCTCATCTGAATCAAATGTGTATATAGTAGTTTCATCCTAGAAAATCGTTGGCATGAACTGGCAAAATAGTTTACTGTGTATTGTTTCCATCAACTCAGTCAATTTCAACTCAGTCAATTACGCTTACACATCACTTAAAATCCATAAAATCATGAAAGTTCAATATTTCTCTTTCAAACTTTTTATGACTATTATATAATATTATATACTATAATTTGAACCAAAATTTGAACCAATAATAAATTTTTGGGAGGGCGTATATTTTCTTCCATTTCTACTTGGGGTGCTCAATTTTGCTTTGTGTTCCTCTCTGTTGATTTTTTTTTTGATATGCAACAGTGGTTCTACTTAATAAACTTTATTACATAGAATTGCCATAACTACTTCTCTTTGATAATTTTTTGATATCAAATTGTTGCGATGTTGAATGCATCTTTAGACACATTTTCTTATAGGATACATCCGGCAACATCACAGTTATTGGTTTGTAGCCATCTTAACTTTGCCACAGTTAAATGTTATTATTCGAGAGCTCTTTTAGTGCTCTGTGATTGCGTGTTTCGTCTTCCTTTTTTTTACTGCAAGCATTGTCAAGTTTATGGTGATAGAAGAGGTGTCCCTTGTGTTTTTATTTTTCTATCTCTCCCATATCCTCACCAATCCTCCAACTCACTCATCTCCTCTTCAATATTAACTTTTTCTATTCTTCTACCTTAAACATATGCGCCTCTACAACATTCAAATAGCTTAAAGCTTCACCCTAAAAGAACATCTGCACACATAGAACATCAGCAGCACACCCAATCTCAGCTCTTTCCAACTCTTTCTATACCCCTATTTGCTCGCATATATAACTCAATCGAATATTGATTTTAATACAAATCAATGACAAGTATAACTGATATACATGGTAAGGATCGTTCATTTAATAAGCTGCAGTGTTAGGTATTCTCTATCTCCCCCCCCCCCCCCCCAAGTCTTTAACACAAGATGTGGGAGGAGTATGGTGAAGACTTCATTTATTTCAAGACATACCATTCTGGGGGTCTTCTGACTCTGGTAGAACGTCTTTCCTTGACTGGGGACGGGAAGGTGGCTGTGGTGAGGACTCTGGCCTGGTTAGGGGATAGATGGTGTTATAATAGGAATCTTTGTGGGTGGGCTTGGCAGCATCCTAGTGGAAAGCAATGGGGTAGTTGGGGCTATTGATTGGTTGTGAACGGCTGGGGAAGGAAAGGTAGTTGCTTCTGGTAGGTTGTTAGGGATTTGTATTAATATGAATGGGTGTATACCAACGGGTGGGATAGGGGCCTGTGTTCTTTGGTCAGAGGAACTGTTGGTTGGCAGGTATTTCATGTCATCCAGGATTGATGTTCATTGGTCTGGTTGATGAACGGGGGTATATTTCCTTAGGAATTTTCGGTTTCTGGTGGCTGAGCCATCTATCCTGATGACATATTGATGGTATTGGTGTACTTTTATGACAATTCCGGTTTTATCCCATTTGTTGGGGTGGTTGGTGTCTGGTTTTGTAATCTCACATGATTCCCCACAAACAATGGTGCAGAGATCTGGTGTGTTCATTCCATCTTTCATGGTTTACCATATGGCAGTTCCGCAGTACTTCCTCTCTGCCTAATAGAGATTCTCTCCATGTTTGATGTGGCTGATATTTGTCAGGTAATATCGAAATGAGGTATACACATTGCGAGGGAGAGTTTGGTGTCTTTATCTGGGGTATTCCTGTATTGGAGGATCGCTCTCTGAAAGGCATCCATGTTTAGGTCACCTCTGGGTCCAATGTTGTTGGTTATCAATCGTTTGATGGTCTTGACTCCAATTTCTACCCTACAATTGCTATGTGGAAAGGCCACAGAGCTAAGCCTATGATGGATACCCCAGTCTGATTAAAATGTCCTGGTGGTGTGGGCAATGAAGTCAGGACCTCTATCGGAAGATAGCTCATCAGGAATTCCATAGGTTGCAAATGTTCTTCGGAGTATGTCGATAAGCCCCTTGAATCCATCTTCGGCTCTTTCAACTATAGGCCAATTGGAGTAACGATCCACAATGAGAAGGTAGTTTATTCATTGATAGTGGAAGTAACCAGCACATATGCATTGAAATGGGTAAGCTGTGATGGTTGGTGGTGTCTGGGGTAGAACAGCTTGAGAGGGTGCCATCCTGTTGCAGTGGCTGTAGTTGGTTCTGGTAGCATTGATGTCAGTGGTAATGCCAGGCCAGAAAATGGAAGCCTCTGCTCTGGAGATCATAAGGAGGTGCCCTGGTGAGCTGCATGAAGTGCTGAAAGGCAGTTTTGTCTGAGGATGGTGGCTTGACAATTCTGTCTCTTAAATGATTACACTATCGATGCTGTAGAGGTGTTCCCAGAATTCTGATTTGAGATGGAAGTTGGTACTTGTGTCAGGCATTTCTTCTTCAATGATGGAGAGTAGTAATAGTGTCATGTCTGCACCTGAGCTGGTAGCTGCACGTACTTGATTCCAGTTGACTGTTTGAATGTCTTTGAGCTGGACAATTGCCAAGGTGTTCTCCATGTCATCTGATGGTTGCTGATCATCGAGATGTATGCCAGCTATGAGTTAGATGCGAATTTTGAGTTCAGGGCTTACAATATGGTTGGAGATATGATGAATGTCATCTGGTAACTGCATCTTGGGTGGCAGTGGTTCTCCCGTGGGTTGCCTGGAAATGGTGTCGGGAGCTCTGTTTTTAGCGTACCATCTTGAAGTGGCATCTGAGGGGTTTTTCTTTGAGGTTCCTGAGTCTGGGATTGCTGATTTGGTCCAGGGATCTGTCTACAAAGATTTTCAGGAGGGGTGTGTGGTCAACTGGAATTGTGAGGTTGTTGCATCCCAAGATGCTTTATCTGGGGCATCCACTATAGCCAGGGCCTCTCCTTTGATAGGTGCATATCTGGATTCTTCAGGGCGAGTAAATCTGCTTCCCACCAGGGTGATCCTCCATCCATGTTTGCAGCAGAAAAGGTCAGTTGATGGGCATGAGCAGTGTTTCTGGAAGAACCAGAAGCCTAAGACCAGTCTGCTGCCAAGCATGTTGGTTTGTTCTTGTTGAAGATCCTCACTCCATTGGCAATCTTGTTGGTGATGGCAGTTTTTGATTCCTCAAATGATTGGTTGAGATTGTCATCCCAGTGAAATGGTGTGCTCAGTTTGAGAAGTTCTCTGAATGGAAGCATTTGTTCAGCCATGCTGAAGGCATATGATACCTGGTTGACAAGGCCAAACCAAGACCTGATGTCTGTGATATTTTTGGGTGTGGGGAATTCTGTGATGGCCCTGAGATATTTACTTGCAAGGGTGAACAGTATCTCTTGTTATTTCAAATCCAGCAAATTCGACTTCATCTTGGCAAATGTCAAGAATGAGTGTGATTCCATTTTTCCCACAGATGTTGAACCATTTGGTTACCTGGAAGAAACAGTCTTCAATGGTTTGTCAGACCAGAGGAGGGTGTCATCTATGCACTTGGTCTTCTGTGGGAAGGACGATACGATTTCGTCTTAACACCTTGAGTAACCATCTCCTGAGGCGACGTATCCCTGAGGTGCAGTGCAATATCGATACCTGCCCCATGGTGTAAC
The DNA here is from genome assembly GCA_028752905.1 of Cladorhizidae sp. MBARI D1340-BT2. Lineage (NCBI taxonomy): Eukaryota > Metazoa > Porifera > Demospongiae > Poecilosclerida > Cladorhizidae > Cladorhizidae sp. MBARI D1340-BT2. The sequence continues at coordinate 3,777,165 of JAQNBH010000009.1, read as the reverse complement.
AAACATAGTGTAATGGCAGTCTTCGGGGTGCAGTGGAACACTGTGATAGCATCAAATACTGTTCTCTTCTTTCCATGAAGGACCGATCTGGCTTGATGGAAGGGAGATTGAGTGTGGTGGGTTTCTCTAGTTGTGTGACTATTGAATGGTTGGAAGTTAATTATCCTTCTAGGGTTTCCCATTTTTCTTGGCGCAAACCATTTTGTGGCACCAGGTGACAGGTTCACCTATAGGGATGGGTTCTAGGACTCCCAGCCTGACATCTCTGTCCAGTCCTTCTTTGACATCGTCTTGCAAATGTAGGGGACTGGTATTGGTGTGTGGTGGGCAGTTGGTGTTGCTGCAGGGTCAATCATTAGCCTCAGTGGTGGTCCTTATGGGCAGGGGTTGATGTTCGAAGGTGTTGAAGGTACTAGAGCCGTAATAATCCAGTAGGTGTTTCTTGAGCTTGGTTACGTTCCCTTTGGTGGCGGGGTATGGGAGACTTATAGGCAGGGGTGGTGGTTTGGTTCATCTTAGGCAATCGCAGTCTGGAGTTGTCATATCCTGGGGGGAGGAATCGATATGGTTGATATCTGGTGACATGGGGTGGTTTGCTTGAGCAGGCACCTCACCCATGATGGGGAATTTGCCTGATATGATGTCCAAGTCCATGCATGCTTCCTTACTGAGGAACAACTTGTCCATGCTGTTGGTGATGTAGGTGATCTGCCAAGTCATTCTCTCATTGCCTAACTTGTCCTTCTTGGATAATCTGAGGATTATGGCTCCTAGGATTTGAATATCTCTATTGTCAGCAGCGTGCATCTTCATGTTGATGGAATAAGATCTCTGCCCTAACTTTTTGATGATCTTGAACCATGCTAGGCAGCTCTGCCATCCCGTGTCTGCCATGACACTAACAAAGGCAGTTTTTGGTGGGGTGGATAGGTGGTATCCAAAGTACTCATAGTCTTCCCTCTGCATTCCCATGGATAATCTGATAAATGGCTGGGATTTGGATAGGTGCCTGGACCATTTGTTTGAGGATCGATCATAGATATGATGGTCTAGGGTAACGTGTGCTATATCCCGATGTGTGGTCAACTCATACAGAGTGTCGAATATTTGGTCTTGGCTTTGTCTCTGCAAACGTTTTCGAAGTGATGGTCCCTGTTACAATGGTTAAAAACCCTTCCATATGCTAACACTCTTTGCGTATTTTCCGGGCGGGGGCATTTTTACCATGGTCTCTCTTCCCACAGTACGAAGGAGTCTTGATCCCTTGGCAGTGACCCCTTCACAGCATCTCTCCTCTGATGCTCTGCCAGCCACAGCATCAGTCGCATGTGGTAGGAGCAAGCATGTAGCCGATCTTTTTCCAGCTTCCTTAGCTTCTACAAATCTGAGTACCTGTTCAAGGGTCATGTTTTGATTTTCATCGCCAGCAGATCAAGCTGCATCTCTGAGTCTTCCAGTCCCCGACATAGCACATCTCGTAATATAGCTTTGGTATAGTCTACATTGGCTGTTCAGTTAGCACATTGTTGTGCAAACTTACACACACCTGCTTGACTCGTTCTCTGTCCTTCTTCATGTTATGTTATGCAATGTCACTCTTGCCATCATGGTGTTGTCCTCTCTGACTGCCAAGCTTCTCATGGCTGCAAACACCTCATCCATTTTTTCTGTGAGAGTTTTTTCTGCATTTTGATTCAAGTATTTTTGCAGTTGGTCATCGCAGCATTCAAGTAACTAGATTATCTTGTCAGTGCCTGACAATTTGGTCGCCTCCACATAATCACTCCACCTATATCTGAAGTAGTGCCAGTCTTCTATTGTTCCAGCAGATGATATGCTTGGGCACTTCATCTTCTCGGCTCTTGCTGCAGGTGTGGTGGCATGGGGTGAGCCATGGACTGTTGCATGAGCTGTAATAGGTGATTTTAATGCCCACATAGGATTAGGGTCAGAGCAGTCGCTTAATAGGAATGGTAAGAGGTTGTTGGATCTGGTTGGGGTGTCCAATTTGAGTATTGGGAATAAGGTATCACAGTGTAGTGGAAGGTGGATGTGGAAGATGGGAGAAAGGAGGTCAGTGATAGATTATATCTTGCTGTCAAAGAGGTTAGTTCTAGATAAGATGGTGATCAAGGACAGTGGAGAAATTGATCTAGGGTCAGATCATAATCTAATATGGTGTGTCCTGAGAATAGGTAGACTGGAGGAAAGAGCAAGTACTCCACGGTTTAAATGGAAAGTTGATTGTAAGATGGATTGGGAAGAATATCAACATATGGTGAGCGAGGGTTTCAGAGGTTGGGAGGAATATGTGGCAGGGCTAGGGATGGGAAAGGACAGAGAAGGTGTACAACAAATTTGGGAACTGTGGAGACGCATTGTGCTTTGGGCAGCTGAGTTGGGTATAGGGAGGAAAAAACTAACAGACAGATCTAAGGGCTGGTGGTCTTATGACATTGAAGGAGCCACCCAAGCACAACAAGTGTCCTGTAGGAAGCTTAGAGAGTCTAGGGGTGACAATGTGGGTGAAGAAAGATCATTACGGCAATGGGAGGAATGGGAGGAATATAAGTGCAAGAAGATGTGTGAAGAGGTTGATTACATTGGAACAGAAGAGACTGTGGAAGGCTACAATAGAGAGCAAGGAGGGACTAACTGTAAGTTATTTTGGATGGACTTGAAGGGAAAGAAGAAGCAATGTCCAATTCGAAGAGTGAGAGAGAAAGTGGGGTCATAGAGGAGAAGAGAAAGGATATACTGGAGGTATTGGCCAAGCATTGGGAAGAATTAGGGAGTGTGTCCAGGTCAGGGAAGGTAATTGACAACCTCGAGTCTAAAGCTAAAGAAATTAACTGGATGGTGCAGCGGGTTGGATTCCAGGAGATGTATAATATTGTGAAGGGGTTGAAAAGGGGCAAGGCTCCTGGTCCTGATGCGTAATTAACGAGATGTTGAAGTATGGTGGGAATGGGATGGTGGACTAGTAAATTTGGTGATGGAGTCGAAGTTTTCGCCAGATGATTGGAGACAGAGTTATATTGTGCCACTCTTTAAAGCTGGAGATGATGAGGTGGCAAGTAATTACAGAGGGATAGCTCTGGGGAGTTGTGTGGCAAAAGTGATGGCAAGAGTGTTGGCAGGTAGGCCCAGTAGATTTGCAGAGAAATACATACTAACAGAGGGTCAGGGTGGATTTAGGCCAGGGAGAGGATGTGCTGACCAGTTCCTAATGTCGAGGTGTATATGTGACATAATGAGGTCACAGGGGTGACCGTGACAGACATTTCTGGCATTTATGGATGTAAGCAATGCATATGATACTGTGTGGAGAGCCTGAGTACAATACGCTAATTTTTTTGCTATGCTGAGAAAAAAATTTCTCCCTGCATTATTCTTTCTAATGTATATACCCATTATTCTTTTTTTGCCTGCCTATTATTCTCATGAATTAAAAAAATTAGCTATGAATATAAGTTCAGCGTTGATGATTATAACAATTTTAAGTTGTAACGTAAGGATAGTTCAGTGATTAATGCCGATTATTATATTGTAACATAAGGGATGTTTCAATGTAATCTTGGAGTGTGCTGGTCTGCTGCTCATTGAAGGATGCCTTTAGAATAGAAAAAATACGTTCTGATGCTGCAGAAGTAGGTTGTACAAGCACTGCTTTTGAAAAAGCTGAAGCCCAATGAGGAAGTGCCTGAGCATTCTCCTTCCACCATTTATTGGGACAGAAGTTCTCATCAATGTCATCACACTTGGCCAAATAAAGTTTTTCAGTTCCTCAATATCATCTCTAGAGAAGAATGGAATGGCTCAAGATCCAGTGCAGTTGGCTGCATTTCATGTGCTTTTTGTGGATGAAAAAGATGCACAGCCTTAAGTTAAGAGCTTCCAGGAGTGCTTACATGCAACTGTTGCTGAAAGTAATCGATTGCAGGTTTAGCACAATTTCGAGAATATTAAACCATCTGCTGTGGCTGAAGAGTGTTTATCTGTCTGGCAATTTTTTGAGACACTGCTTGAACATTTGGACAGTGTGCTGAATGTATTGCAGCTAAGATTGTGTTTATTTGTTCATAGCACTCAATGCTAGGGGCCCATCTCCTTCAAGGAAATACGTTGCTTTGACGAAGTGTTCGCCCCAGTCCACAATTGCAGCGAGCTCCAACTGAAAATGTATGCACTTTTGCTTATCCTGGAAGAAAGTAAGAAGTTTTTTGTTTGAGGCTGGAGCTGTATCACTATTCTCCAAAAGAAAGGGCTCGATATCACCATTCTCCAAAAGAAAGGGCTCGATATCACCATAATGTATCATTATCTGAGCTCCAACATCGTGTATCGCCATTAACCGACCAGTCTTTTGTTACCAGGCTAACATGGTCTTAGGACTGTGCGAGAACATTGTTATCCATGCACTCATAAACTCTAGGAGGTTTGGAACTTCAAAGTGTTCCCAACTTAAGTGTATGGGAGAAGCAAAGCACATCCAATAATTTGGGATAAACTATCTTCAAAGTACGTAAGGCAACACCATTTGCCAATAGCATGTTTGGTTCAATGCTATATGTGGTAGAAAGAACTTTGATAAGCTCATGTGCTATTTCCTCTCCAGTTAAAGACTTTGCTAATAATTGGATGCTGACAAGTTGCTGTTGTATCATGAAGGTATCATCAACAAAGCATGAAACTATAGTTCTCCTAACCGAGTAGTACCATAAATTTTTTTACCGATACTGGCTTAGCACTGATTTCTTCCTTGATAAGGGACTGTTCCTGCTTGAAAATGAAAGGAATTAAATCAGATAAAAACCTTCGATCACATAAACGGAAAGAATTTTCCTCCAGCTCGAAGAAAACATTTGACCACCTTGACAGGAAATATCTTTTGATTGTCAGATAAGGTTTCTCCCTTTAAATGAACGTCTTCACTATGCTTCCTTAAAGGCATCAGCTATATTCATCTCTCTTTTTTAATCCTTTTACATGTTTAGCAGAACGAACATGATTACTGATGCTACTGAGCTTTAGGCTCAATTCTTCTTTACAAGCATCACAGAATAATTTTTTATTGGCATTCACCTTTAGAGAATCTCTAATAGAGATTCACCAGAAAATTTCTTTGCACGCTGGTATGGTTTAATATTCTTGTGTTCAGCATTTGTTGCTCCTCTGCTGCTATGTTTCCCAGGGAGGTGGGTTTGAAACGATTATTTTTTTTACATCGGAGCTCACTAGGTGGTGGTGCTTTGAGCTTGCTGAGGAGAGATTCAGCTGTAGTAGGCTTTGAAGTACATGCCTCAATGTGTTCATCAGAATCAAAATCCTAACTAGATTCCTCATAATCCCCAAGCTCACTAACTGAATTGCTAGGCAGAATAATTACACTTGCACTTGCCTCAGGCACAGACATAGTTTTCTAGCAAGGCTAAAATCAATTGTAGTGTAGAAGTTGTAGAACATTCTTCAACACTACATGTGGCATGTCATAACTCACATGTCACATCACATGACATAACCCTTGACCCTCATGAGTCATGAATCATGATGTTAGATTTAACACCATGAGTCCTGAATCATGATGTTAGATTTAACACCATAAATCATGTGGTTGTGATAATTAATGTACACAAATAGCCAGTGGACTCATAGTTCACATAAAATATTTGCTTATTATTCTCGGCATTCTAATTCTCAGAGGTACCTATTATTAAAAATTATGCCAGCATATTGTACTCAGGCCTAGTCACTGGAGAGAAGGATTGTGGATGAAGATGAGAGGGTACGGAGTTCAGGAAGAATTTGTCAATGTGTGCAAATGCTTGGATGAAGGAATTCAGTCAAGTGTGTTGTTAGGTGGAGAGGGGTCTAGGTGGTTTGAAGTGGAGGCAGGACTGAGACAGGGTTGTCCTTTGTCAGCAGTTCTCTATAGTGTGTATGTCATGGGATTGTGAAGGATTTGGAGAGGGAAATGTTAGGGATTGAAGTGGAAGGGACATGGTGTAGTGGGTTGTTGTATGAAGATGATGTTGTACTGCTAGCAAGAGATCAGGTGGAGTTACAAGTGATGTTGGATGTGATGGGGGAGTATGGAGATTTAGGTTTAATAGCGAGAAGAACAAGTCAATGACAGTTGGCGGAGGAGTGGAAGATTAATGAGGAGAGAATGGAGAATGTGGAAGCCTTCAAATATCTTGGTGTGTGGGTTTGACAGGGGGATGAGAGGAAATGTTCATTGGAGAAGATGAAGTAAAAGGCAGAGAAATGGAAGACAAGAATTGGTTATATGAGCAAGGTAAACGGAGAAATGGAGATGGACAGAGGTAAACTAATATGGGAGTTGCTAGCTAGGCCATGTCTAGAGCATGCATCTGAAGTATGGTGGACAGGAGGGAAGATAGCCTGCAAGAATTTGGAAAAAATTCATGAGAGCGTTGGGAGGAAACTGGTTGGAGGGAGTAATACAGTTGCAGGGGTGGCAGTAAGAGGGGACCTGGGCTGGAGGAGGCTGGAGCAGAGAAGGGAAGAAAAGAAAGTGTTATTTGGATGGAGGTTGCAGAGAATGAGTGAAGATAGGCTAGTGAAAAAGGTTATGGCACTATTAAGTGATTGTCCAGGTTGGTGGGCAGAGTTTTGTGAGCCGAAAAGGAAGTTTGGTGGGAAAGGAGCATTGGAGATAGTAGGCTCAAGTGCAACATGGAGGAACTGTGTAAGGGATGGTAGATGTGAGCTATGTGATGAAGGTGTTGTGGAAGATGTTGTGCATTTCTTGTTGTACTGTGGGGGATGCTGGTGATGAGAAAGATTATTGGATATGGTTGAGGGCATGAAGGGTCTGAAGTGTGTTAGAATGGAGAAATGAAAATGAGGGAGGGTAGGCCTAATATTGGATAGAGTAGCAGGAGTGAAGGAAGGTGTTAGATAGGGTAGACAGAATTGTAATGGAAAATGTGCTCAAATGGTGGGAGAAGAGGAAATACTTAATGTTTGGCATCTAGGGTCCAATGTCTTTGGCATCTCCCCCCCCCCATATCGTCATCCCCAAACAAACTCGTTGTAATTCATTATTTTGCTGTATATATATAATACATGTTGTTTTCTAGGAGTCATTGTCATTTATTGGTTATACTACTTAGTGATGGCCTATCTCAAGGCCCAACAGAACAATTAAATTATTATTAATTATTATGAGGGCTGCAGCCAGTACGGGCCGATGTCCGGTGCTCGCAACCACCTTCAACTGGGCACTGAATGGTGGATATTTCCCAACCGCGCGGTGGTGCTCCTTAGTGGATCGGCCTCTTTACTGCTCCGACTCGTCTTTTCTTCCGATAGGCGATAGTCGAGTTATAATGACCGTATTGACGATACCCCTATTTGCTCACATATATAACTCGATCGACATGACATACATGGTAAAGATCGTTCTTTTAATAAGCTACAGTGTTATTATTATTATTCTCTCTGCCATTTCCACCAGGGGAGACAAGGGGGATCTTTGCCAAAGTTCAATCTCCATAGCAACCACCTTGACCTCCCTTCATTCAATACTACCGGGTCTCCACCCCCACTATACGGCCCCTTCATATAATAACCTAACTTGTGGCCACAATCCCATCCCTTCCGCACGTGGCACTCGTGTGACGTAATCGCGTGAGCGTGGTCCCCCAAGAATATTTGACCTCTGAACCAAGGGCCTGGTGCATAGATCTTACCAGATGTCGTCAGGCTGCTAGGTATGCTCCCCGTGAAGCAAGCTATTGAGGCGGTGAGCAGAGTACCTAAGAATAACTTGGTGGAGCAGCTAGCTATACATAGTGTCAAGAACAAAAAAGTAGTGACACCTGAAAGCCAGGTCTCAAAAGGGTAAGTATCACTCTTGGTGTAGCTAGCAATATCTAGCCCCCCTTTAAAATTTGTTACATTATTTATTTTTAAGGTCGTTCAGTTTCAGGAAGGTGTGTCTTTCTACCTTGTCCAATCGATCCAAAACTAACACTATTGGTTGCAAGAATGCATTGAAACCATTCCAAGCTTCACTCCCTTCATCACCATTCTCTCCAACCACTAATTCTGTAAGCATTCCCATCAGATTGCAAGCTTCCAGTGGCAGTGAAAAACAACAGGAACAGTCACTAGCACCACTTCCCGAGCATGCATACGAAAGTTCTAGTTTACTTGGAAGCCGTGATAATGCGATAATGAGACCAGATGCCTCGCCCGTCACTGATGAAGTCTCCTTTGTAAGTCAGAAACAACAAATATCACCAGCTCCACTACTCAAACCATTGCCAGTGGCATTTGTTACTCCTGTTGTATCCAGAGCAACCATTCCAAGGTAAGAACGATATGAACACCATTTCCCCCCATTTTCTATGTCCTTTGTATATCCACACCCATAGAGTTATTTTGTCAACTAATGTACTTCGACTTGCCTCAATCCTCTGTGTCTTAGACATGAGATTTAATTACCGACTGCTTATACCTCTCTTTTTCCCTCTCGACTTCTCAGGTATACTCAGTCATGTCCTATCAGTAGACCAAGTAGTGACTCCCTGCCTAGCTTCAAGAAGAAGGACATTTCCTTCCAGATGAATGCCCCTGGGTCCAGCTTGGCTAGCTGCAGTTTTTCCAGCCCTCCTCTTAATTCGTCTGCCACAGTGGGGGATATTCAGTCAGAGATTGATGCCGTATGCAGAGAGAGGCTCTCTGTGATGGATGATGTATGCGATATGCTGTCTGACTTTCCTCCATCTGACATAACTGTACTATTTAAGCATTGTGCTGGACATGTGCAGAAAAAACTGGCAATGAGGTATGTTAGTCTTGTGTGGAGCATCTATGTGGTATACACTTGAGATGCATCACTCCTCTCTGGTGCCTTTGGCATAACTGTAGTAGTGCATGTTTTAGTTGATAAAGAGTGGGTGCATAGCTGAGGTACTGTACACTTAAAAGTCTTTCTGTTATACGCAGTGGGGATGCCCTGGGATGTCTGTCTCCCCAAGTCTATATAGGTTCCCCCTAAATTCCATTCAAAGAAGCACATTTTGTCTTCTTCCCCCCCCCCCCCCCCTAAACTAAACTAAAAGTCCTGTATGAAACACTGTTTGGCATGTATAGGGTACTAAGATATAATACCGTAGTGTGGGGAAATATTACTCGTAAAAAAAAAAAAAGGTGGAGGGGGGAAAGATTAAATTTCATTGTGCCAACTTTTTGTTGTCCTGGTTGGGAAAATGCACGGAAAAATAAAATGCACGGAAAAATAACTTAAACGCTAGCATGTGAACGAGAACCCTATAATGCCAATGACAGGCATACAGTAGCAGTCAGTGTTATTCTTCAACTTCTCGATTAGTAACTGCTGTAGAAGCAGTGTTGATAGGGCCTTTGGGATCAGGCCGTCCTTTTTTAGGCTTAAGTATTTGTGAAGAGCCCTAACAAACTCTGGCTCTGACCAGTGATGGCACAGATAGAGCAGAAAATAGTTATATAGCTAACGGGATTCCCGATGCGTGCATGTGCTCTATCCGTGTGTGTTTATTTTCATTTTGTGGTTGACTAACTTACAATGAAAAGATCCCAAATTGCATTAATGCATACTATTGTCAGTGTCAAATACTTTCTACCAAAACATTGTCAATGCAAGTGCTATAAGAACAAAAATATGTTTCTATACGTTTCAACCAGTTAGATGACCCTTTACCATTTAAAATCAATCATGCTAAAGGTAAATGGTCAGCTAACTGGTTGTGGTAGATAGCTTCTTTCCGTTCTTTTTCGACAGGTAAATCAAGTATACTAATTTTTAAAAAGTTTTCTAGTTGAGCAGTGGAGGACTATACCAAGTGTGAGCTTCAGGGTCTCCAAGGTTTTTAAACACTTTTTCTAACTCGTCTATTGTTATTGTATTCTACGCATATGGAGGCATGCCAGGTTTTGTAGCCCATGTTGACCATGTTGTCCACTACACAAATATCACCACATAACTATATCTTGTAGCTATTGCTAACTGTATCATGTAGGGTCAGCTACAGCCTCCTCTTCAAGGACTTGTTAGCAGTTGCATAGGATAAACTCCAACCAAATAGCAGATATTTTAGTAGAGGTGTCAGCTACAGTCTCCTTTGGACTTGGTAACAGTTTTCCAAGAGCAAAAACTCCACAAACCAAACAGAGAATTGAGCGCTTGTTATTCGTTCTGCTTATAATATGCCGCCACTGAGTTATTGTGATTACATCCACTGCTACTCATGCCTTTTTACTGCTATCTAGAAACAGGGTAGTCGTGGAAGTGCATTGGAACATTTTGGAGTCATTTTGTACTTAACAGTTTTATGAATGGCCGTAAGTTATGCTAGTGGAAAAGCAGAGGTAAAAATGAACATATGTCATTGATGTTTTTTCAAACTTCAATATTTTTTGTGCAACTTCGCTGATACTTAAGACCTTTAGCTGAGATATGAGTTTTGTGTTTGGGGGGGTCCACCATTTTAAAAGTGGGTCAAACCAATATAGGAAGTGTGCTATTGCACTCACTGACATACCTTGCCACTAGATTGGTATTAAAGTCACTAGGCTCACAGGATTTTTGGTTGGGGAGGGGAGGGGGTAAGAGTAGAGAGAGTTCTGGGGTGCTTCCCAGAAAGTCAAAATTATGAAGATGAATAGGCAGTAAATCGACCACATGAACCTACCCTGTTACACTGAACATAGTACAGGATCACGCATGAGCCACTTAATTGGAACCAGTGTGATGTATAGGTACTAAGTGTTGGTTGTGACAGGGCCAACGTCAATGGTCTCGGCTTGCTCTTATTGTATTATAGCAAACAGAAGGAAAGAATAGACAGCTTGGCTGCATTGTGGTAATGAGCATAGACAAGAAAGGACGTTTTGTTTTTGTCTACGAGAGAGTTAGCCGAGTTTGTGGTTTGTACATGCAGGAGAAAACTTCTACAAAAGGAGGAGGACCTGAGGAAATGGCAACATAATGTTTCAAGTAGCCCCTCATTCTCTCCCTTGACAGATCCATCTCCTCTCATATCTTCCCGCTCCTCAATATCGCCCCTTGCCACTACAAACACCACCTCAACATTGCCCCTTGCCACTACAAACACCACCTCAACATCACCTCTCATCAACAGCACCCCACCATCACACCATCCTCGGGTTAATCACTTCAGTACATCGGCAGTGGGTGGGAGCATGGAAGCATGCACAGATGACGATGCTGATGAGATAGAAACATACATAAATGACGATGTGGATGCTCTGATGGCAGTGGAGGCCGAGGAGTTTGATTGGAATAACAAAGAAATTTTTAATCCCAATGACCCCGATATAATTGATGTGTATGAAGAGACCCCTACTCCAGCTCTATCGTTGCAGCCTACCATTGTCCCATCCATCATTGAAAGACCCAAGCTTTCTTCTGGTGACTCTTCGTATTTGTCTACCAAGAACCCCCTCTTCAAGCCTCCATTCCTGGTGCCTGGAAAAGGTACACAAGAGGACAGTTCTTTTGTGAGGCAGTCCTCATCCTTGTTCAAGCCCTCTCTGGAAAATAAGGCCCCTAGGGATGATTCCTCAGAGTTCAGAGGTCAATACCAACACACACGGGAAATGCACAAGATATTCAATCAGGTATACAGGACAAGACTTACATTGGTTGGCACTGATCATTGTTGTTATATTGATGCCATCTCCAGGTGTTTGGGTTGAAGAAGTTTCGTCTCAACCAGCTGGAAGCAGTGAATTCAGTGATGCTGGGCAAGGACTGTTTCATCCTCATGCCTACAGGTGGTGGGAAGAGTCTGTGTTACCAGCTTCCAGCTCTGATGCTCTCTGGAGTCACTGTGGTTGTGTCCCCACTACGATCACTCATTCAAGATCAAGTGCAGAAGCTAACTAGTTTGGGGGTAAGTAGTGGATGGTGTTCCATGTTGTAAGTGGACAGTGTGCATAATTATGTTTTGGCACCTGTGTGTGTGTGTGTGCATGTGTGCTCGCGTGTGTATATGTAACAGATTCCTGCCAAGCATCTCTCTAGTGACCTCACACAAACCGAAGAGAGCGAAGTTTATACTTCACTGTCTCGGAGAGACCCAGTTACTAAGTTGCTCTACGTCACGCCAGAAAAGGTACAATTTGAAGAGTGGCATATTTGAGAGATAATTCATCAACTGCTGTTGTGTGTTGGTCTTCTTGTTACAGCTCAGTGCCAGCAACAAACTTGTGTCCACTCTCCAAGCTTTGCATAATCGCCATAAGTTAGCCAGGTCAGTTGGAAACCAAGAGCGCTTCAACTTATCTTGGTCTTCTCCACCACATTGCAATCACGAGCCCCATGTGCCCCACACCTAATGTCACACATTTATTACAATGCTATATACATGAGTATGGTCATGTTGGTCAAATTTCCCCATAACCACATTATCGTAACCGTGTTTAACCCTTTACATTCTCTACACTGGTGGTGCAGTCCTAGCATAGCCTCACACTAGACTTAATAAGCATGTACTAGGCAGCACTGTGAAACGATATTTTGGCATGAATTCCGATTACAGGTTTGTGATAGACGAGGCTCACTGCATCAGTCAATGGGGTCATGACTTCCGTCCCGACTACAAGAAGCTGAGTGAGCTGAGGCAGAAGTTCCCTGGGATTCCCACGCTGGCCCTTACTGCTACTGCAACTCCACGAGTACGCACAGACATACTCCACCAGCTCAACATGCACAAGGCATGCAAGTGGTGGGTAGTTTCAGTGTGGCAGTTGGGGGACGAGTGTTTGATGGGCAGTAGGAGACTAGATAGTGTATGAATGTGTAAGGAGAGGGAGAGAGAAATTAATGTGATCATGTGTTCCCCTTTTCTCCCGTCACCTGTCAGGTTCACGCAGAGTTTCAATAGGACTAACTTGACGTTTATAGTGTTGCCCAAAAAACCAAAGAAGGTTATCCAAGACATCGTTGAGCTCATCTCCAAATCCTTTGCCGGACTGTCTGGCATTGTGTATTGTTTGTCCAGGTACTAACTGTAAGTAAATCATTGGGGGTTGTATGTCTGCTGGCTAAGGTCATTAATTATTCAAGCTCAGTTGTTGTTTTTAACTCGCAAGTAACTCCTTCAATCTATATATAATTATGACTTCTATCATATGCAGGAGGGATTGTGAGTTGATGGCTGGTGAGCTGTGTAAGGGTAACATAGCAGCTCTCTGTTACCATGCTGGACTATCCAATGATGAAAGGTCCATGGTGCAACAGAGATGGCTCCAGGAAGACAGATGCAAGGTGGTGTGTGCCACCATAGCCTTTGGCATGGGCATTGATAAACCCGATGTGAGATTTGTGATTCATCACTCTCTCCCCAAGTCAATCGAGGGCTATTATCAGGAGGCAGGGAGAGCGGGGAGGGATGCTGCCCCTGCACAGTGCATCCTCTACTATAACTACTCCGACATGTTGAGATTACGCAGGATGGTCAAAGTAGAGAAGCTTAGATATGACCAGGAGAAAGTCCACATAAATAATCTTTTCCGTATGGTTCAGTATTGCGAGAATGAAACCGACTGCCGACGAGTCCAGCTCTTGGAGTATTTTGCTGAGAGTTTTGATACAAGCCTATGCAAGCAGGGAAGCACTCCCTGCGACAACTGCCAATTGCAGGTCCATTTTGTATCGGAGGATGTGACCGAGTTGGTGAGAGTGATTGTAGAGAGCATCCAGATGGTCAGGAAGGGCCAGTTTACCCTCAACCAATACTTGGATGCCCTAAAAGGCTCCACCTCCAACAAGATTGCCAATGGTATGTTGTCCACCCTCCCCCTCTACAGCAAGGGAAGTGGGAAGAGCAAGCATGACTTGGAGAGACTCCTACACATGCTGGTAATGAAGGACGTTCTGTCCGAGAGCATGCACATTGGTAGTCATGATAACGTGATTGGCTATGTTCAGATTGGCTCCAAGGCTGCAGATGTGCTGAAAGGAAAGATCACGGGGATCATCCTCAAAGTGAAGGGACGGAAAGGAACCACATCTGCTACCAAGTTCCCCCCCAAGACCTCGGACACTCAAGAAGACAGGCTGAAGGCAGAGTGCTATAAGGCACTCAGCATGCTGAGACTCAGCGTGGCTAGCCAGCACAAAATGAAAAATCCCGAGTATGTACTATCCAGTGCCTCGTTACAGGCCATGGTTAGAATCCTTCCCACCTCTAAGGAAGAGCTTTTAGGAGTGGAGGGTTACACAGCAGTAAGATGGAGCAGGTTCGAGGGGGAAGAGTTCCTGAAAATCACACGGGAATACTCCCAAGAGATAGGCAAGGTCTCGAAGGCTGGGACATCTGGTGGCGGGGAAAGATCTGTGTACTTCCCAAATAAAGAATTGCAACAAAGACCTGTTCTGGGAAAAGGGAAGAGGAAGAAGGTGGGATGTGTGGAATACAGTAGTCCTCAGCCTAAGAAACAGGCTGTTCGTGATGCCATGATGGACCTTGATTCTGAGGAAGAATTTGATAGTCATGATGCACCTTCATGGAGAAAAGCTCCACAACTACTGACTCACCCCAGAAACTAGTAACACAATGCCTGATCAACTCATCTTGTACAATTATACATCATATACTGGCATACATTATAATTAAAATAATAAATAAATGCTGTGATGAATTGTGGCTGCAAATTGTGTCTGTGGAGTTCACTGGAGTAAGTGTTTTACTTGCTTTTTCTTTCTTCTATCGACTTCAGCAGAGCACTAAAAATGTCAGATGTTTTTAGACAGATGCACATAAAAGAATCACTGCCTTCACATACCTCTTCCCAGTGTCTCTCCTCTTGCTAGCTGAAGTTGTTTTGTCCATCTCTCTTTCTCGCTGCAGTGCTGTGTAGGGGGAGGTGGATAGTTCAGGGGGCACAGCCACCCCAAGTCTGCTTAGGAGCTCTGAAAGTCGGAGAAACAAAGACTTGCTCGTGATGTTGATGAAGGTGACGGCATTGCCAGGAGCACCCATCCTGCCAGCACGACCCACCTAACAATTCAGCCATGCACCTCATCACCACGTTATGTAGGTACAATGGTATACGATTAGTAAGATGTTGATAATTGTACTTGAGAATGTCAAAATGTACTCTTGATTATATTCTGGAATATACAATCACAGATGTGTGGCACATGCAGTTAACCTTCTTTAGTAACCTACGATTGACTCACTTGGTGAATAAATTCCAGCAAGGACAATGGAAAATCGAAGACAAAAACCTATATATTATAAGCATAAATCAAAGCATTTTACATGGTAGGACTAAAACAAGTCATTATAATCAGGGAGTGCTAGCATCCTCTACAATGGCTTGACCCATTTATTAGATTAGACAGCTAAAACAAACCAAAAAAAACAAACTCGTATCATTACTTTGGCAGATTCTTGGCAGCCTAAATGGTGGTTTCAGTCGCCTCTAAAACACATTAGGCTTCAGTCATCTCTGTAAACACTTCAGGCTTCAGTTACCTCTGTAAACACTTCAGGCTTCAGTCACCTCTGTAAACACTTCTGGCTTCAGTCATCTCTGTAAACACTTCAGGCTTCAGTCACCTCTGTAAACACTTCAGGCTTCAGTCACCTCTGTAAACACTTCAGGCTTCAGTCACCTCTGTAAACACTTCTGGCAAGCCTTTCTATGGTAGTCAACTGCAAAAAAAAATGTTTTTAAAAAACATGAAAAAACAACCTTGAATTCGTCTTCAAGACCTAGCCTAGGCCGCCAATTATCAGTCTTTGCATATCTCTGTCCCTGCAGATCATATTGGGTTCAAACTTGAAGCAGCATTGGATTGCCTATATACTTCACAACAACGACCAACAAAACACTTCTTTAGATATTGTACTGTGCCATTGTACTGTGCCATTGTAATGGTGAACCAACTATTCTAATATTGAAGACTATATTTATTGGTACTTGGTACTGAAATAGCGGCCACTTTCAGTCAATTCCACTGTACCTATAGCACTACAATACAAATGACCATTACCATGACGACAATTGTAAACACGTTCATATATATATATATAGCAAAATGATGACTTGCACATGAATAGTTTATATATACAAAATAGACAAAATCTTTCTTCATTATTTCATTGCTGTCAATGAAACTTTGGCCACAAGCACATTTCATGTCATCACCACCCTTGCAGTAACTTCTGTAGAAAAATGCACACTGGAACCAGAGCCTTGTGTAACAATCTCTGAAACACGAGCAGCAGAAGTTGAAGGACCATTAGCTGTATAAGTGGGATAGCTATACAGATCACTGGCCGCTTATCTTTCTTTGATGGATGACTTCTCCTGCCAGTTTCTTCTTGAGAGTTGCTTCCTGCTTTATTTCCCCTCGGACTCACCAGTTCCTTTTCTTTCTTACATCTCACTCACTCCTTCTTTAGACTTGCTTTTACCTTCTGCTTCCTTTTCCATCATCTGCATGAATTCAACACTTGTAAGGGCTCCAGCATGCCCTGTCTCACTTACCTCGTCTGACGATACCATTGGCTGAAATGGAAGACAATGGGATGCATTTGGCTTTGGATGAAAGGGAGGAGCTGCTGGGTGGGGTTTCAGACACTAGAACAGGCAAGGCAGTGATCATGGTAAGTGCTAAGAGGAGCTTCTGGGTGGGGTTTCAGACAAGCAAACAGGCGAGGAAGTGGCCACAGGGAGCAACTGAGACACACTTGTCATTCATATGGGCCATTGGCTCACAAGAAACAAGTCCACCGGTGACCCGGGTTGAGCCGCAGGTGACACTTCAGGATGAAAGCTATTGCTTCATCATGGAGATCATACCCTTCCTCAAGATGACGTATATACAAATAACCGCTTTCTCTGATTTTAAAAAGTTGGAATATCTTGCCATTGATTGGATACTCCTCTCTCATGGTTAACTTTATCTTCTGCCTGACTTCCAACAGATTGACTCAAGTTCTTTAAACTTTCCCATTTCAATACTGCTTCTGGATCAAAGGAATAATATCAGCCCTTCTAAACCTCAAACATCTAGTTTCTTGTAGGCAATTCTTGTAGGCAAATCTTTAATCATGCCTTCGCAGTGTAGAAAATATATATTTCATTACTATTTTACGAGGTAATGACTCGGTGACTCTTGAGAGGCTCCCAAAAAACTGAAATCGAGGGATTGAGCCTCATGGGGGTGGCAAGCAGAAGAATGTAATGGAATGATCCCTGGCAATGAATCCGGGTCTAGAGCGAGCTATGTCCATCAATGTGAGGCATCCAGAAACAGCATTCAAGAGGAAATGTCCATCATTTTTTTGGCATAACCCAAGTCATATGCCAGGTACCTTACCTTGGGGCTAAAGAGGATTTCAATGAATTTGCTCGCCCTGTTCCACTACAGCAACCAAGAATTATTAACTGACTCGTACTCCCTGAACATCCCTCAGAGGTTTGGGGTCGAGTGGAATTCAACTTTGGTCCATATTGTAAATTCTTTCCGGACGATCACTCAGTTGTTCTCCTCTCGATGTAGCCCTTCATAATGATCCAGATTTTCTCATGTCATTGCATCCATACAGACATGCTCAGTAACATCACCATAGCCAAGTGAGAGATTGAAGTGCCACTCCGGAAACTTCCTCCATCACCCATGACTGATACGAGAAGAACGCAAGATACCTTTCTCAGTGTTGCTATTGCCGAAGCCAACCTAGCCTGATTCAATGAGATAACACTCTAGCTCTGTTTCCTCTTTGTCAAGGTACAGTAAACGACTTGTTCCATGACACAGCCAGAGAGTCTGCCGTGACCTTTTGCTGCCTTGTTAATCGATAATTGATAATTATTTTTATTTGTTTAATTTTTATATTTTAATTATTATTTATTTATTTTATTTTATGAGTAGGTTTGTTTTTAGTAGGTTTGTTGGATGTTGTTATTTTTTTTAATGGAGTGTTTTTAATGGAGGGTTATGTTATTTTTGTTGTTGTTGAATGTTGAATTTTGGTATTGGTGTTTTTTCTTACATATAATATTCATATTATATTATGTTGTATATATATAACGGTGGTTTAATTGTTGTAACCAGTGTTTATAAACACTATCACATGACATAATTGCAAGTGGTATGAATGCATTCCCGATTTATATTTGCAGCTGGTTTATTTTATGAAAAATGCCCTGGAATTCATCGGTGAACTCAAGGTGAAGGAGTGGTCTTACCAAGAGACTGACTTTGTTAACAAAACAACAACAAAAAGGCACGTTATGTGGTGACTTGTGTAGAGTACAACAAGAAGCAAGTTAGATAAAGCGTTTAAAAGAGACACTAATGCTGGAGACCCAGAAGCTCCGAGTTAGACTTCATATAGAACCGGGTCATATACTATAATAACAGGAGGAGGGGAAAAAGAAGGAAGAAAAGGGGGAAAATGAAATTGATTAAACTATTATATTTCCTCAACCTTTTCATGTCCTCAATCACTTCAAGCTCTCACATAGACTGCTACCTGAAAGAAAAACAAACCTCCCCCCCCCCCCCCCCAAAAGGATACTAGTTCTGACGATTCTTTACCATTTAAACTCTTGTACATCTGCTTAAAATCTGGTAAAGGGTCAGGTCTGTGGGTGAAGCCTTTTGACTTGAAATAAAACTTATTTCGTGAAAGTATAATTCCATGATCCATATCACCATCCACAATGAAACCATCTGCAACAGTACTAATATAGATATTTTCTGCATCCCACGGCAACTGAATATTCATGAGCAAGTGTTTGCCCCTTTCAGGTACGACAAACTTTGAATATCGAAGAACAACAGAAGGCCTCGACAGTATTTGCCCGAGTATAGGTCGCAGTAGCAGCTCCAAATTTCCATTTCAGGATGCGATTTATACACCGAATGTGTTGACTTTGCTGGAATATAAGTCGCAGCGACTAAAATGATCACTGGGTAGCGTCACAAGTGGAGCACGTGACTTCACTGCAGTAGATGCAATACTCTCCATTATTCTTCGAGTGTGAAACTAAGCCTATGAGCTACACTGCAGCTTTAAGCTCAACGTTGTTAAATTTGCAGAGAAGTCGGAGAATAGAAGAGCTGGAAGGGAGTACAGAGTAAGCAAAAAGCTGGGGGCAGACTGGACAAAAAATCAGTCGGATCACATTGAGTTGAGGTCAGAGCTTACTCGAGCTCCTGCATGCTTGTAGGTGGATCTTATGCTCCAGCTTGGCGGTGTGACCTATACTCAGGTAAATATGTTTCTTGAGTATAAATGTTGAGCACTGATTGGGTCTACTCAAGTGAATAGATGAATCCTGGTCTTCTGCGTCAAATCTTGGCCATACCCAGGTTTAGTATAGAGCAATTGTTGTATCTGCAGCGTTTTGTCAAATTATTCGAGTGTGGTGCTGTATAGCCATGACAATCCATAGAATATGACAGACGATCTAGAATAAGGTAACAATATTTGTCAGTGGTGGCACTCCGGCACGACCGAGCTCATACAAGTCCTCATAAATAACCAACGGTAAATCTTATGAGTGAAATCTTTCATGCCATATTCCCTCAAGTCTTCTTGAAAAAAAGAATGTCTTCATATACGGTTATGGAGTGGTGTAGGGTAGAAAGCTGACATGGAAGTTACTGGCCGTTAAGTTAACCTCAATAGCTACCCAGCAGTGAGACCCCAGCTTAGTATAGGCAGAAACCTTTATGTTACTCTTCTGCACCTCCAAAGTGCATCTCCGCATCTTGAACCTGCAATGAAATATGAGGGGGAAACATTTGCTCATGAATATTCATATCCTAATGGTAGCCCATCCTCCTAAGGCTGGTTTACAGTGCGGCGCAAGGCAATCCGTTGCATGTGCTTGTCGTTCCAATCTGTCGTGTTGCTATTATGAACCCCATGGATGGGAGAGCCTGTGCAACGGAATGGATACCAAACACAAGAGTAGGATTTGGTTCAGCTCGTGCTCCCACAAGAGTAGGATTTGGTTCAACTCGTGCTCCCACAAGAGTAGGATTTGGTTCAACTTGTGCTCCCACAAGAGTAGGATTTGGTTCAACTCGTGCTCCCACAAGAGTAGGATTAACTCGTGCTCCCACAAGAGTAGGATTTGGTTCAACTCGTGCTCCCACAAGAGTAGGATTTGGTTCAACTCGTGCTCCCACAAGAGTAGGATTTGGTTCAACTCGTGCTCCCACAAGAGTAGGATTTGGTTCAACTCGTGCTCCCACAAGAGTAGGATTTGGTTCAACTCGTGCTCCCACAAGAGTAGGATTTGGTTCAACTCGTGCTCCCACAAGAGTAGGATTTGGTTCAACTCGTGCTCCCACAAGAGTAGGATTTGGTTCAACTCGTGCTCCCACAAGAGTAGGATTTGGTTCAACTCGTGCTCACACAAGAGTAGGATTTGGTTCAACTCGTGCTCCCACAAGAGTAGGATTTGGTTCAACTCGTGCTCCCATTCCAACGCATCGAAACAATCAAAATGCTCACTTGATGAACTGACTGTCAGCTGTCTAGCGTTTAGTAAACATGATGGCATATGTAGACGAGGAGAAACTCATTACAGCCGTGGGGTGCTTACCCTGCTTGTGGGAAGGTATTTGCTAAATTATTAGGAGAATACCTGGAGGCAGGTGATGTCTTGCGTTCTAGAGCTAGCTAGCTAATTATAGAGCATCTAGTCGAAATGTGGGGAGAGAATATTGATTATTGAGAAGGTTATTGGGATAGCTAATAGGTTTCTGGATAGTGGGTTCAAGATGTAACTACGTCTAGTCGCTTGAGAGTGTGGCAGCTAGAACTATATAATAGACTAGCTGTACCTAATCAACTAATAGTCATTGCTCTCTTGAAGCTGATCTACATGTAGCTAGCGATAGTCAATTTCTCATTCATAAACACAATAATGTGTAATGCCCCCCTCCCCCCACCCTTCCTCCCAGCGAAACTGCTCTTAATTGATGGAGCTGAGATAAAAGTTCAATATTATTATGCAACATTAAAATGTTAACCATGTAACAGATTTGCAATAGATTGAAGAGCCACAGAGTGGGTTACCTTCCGACATAACCCGCCTTGTGAATATAGCGTAAATCCCTTTTGCAGACAGTTGCCATGCCACCTTGAGAAGTCACCTCACCTGTCTAACAGTGTACAGGTCCACTCCTCTAGCCAACACGTTTGTAGCCACCAGGAGAGAATGCCTGCCTTCTAAGAACTCCCTCACTATCTCTGTCCTCCTCTGCTGGACCATATCTCCATGCAACCCCACTGCAGTGGCAGCTGCTATGCAGCACTGTGGTCAGAGAGGATTGCAGAGGGGAAAAGAAGAACGGGTAAAGAAGGGAAAGGAGAAGAAAATATGGGGCTGCAGTAAGAGGAGGAACAAAGACGAGGTAAGAAGCTCTGCTCACTTTGTTAATGGTGTCAGCTAGAAGCAAGGTTCCTTTCTTGGAGCTCACAAATATAATGGCAGGAGGACTTAGCATAAAAGGCAGATAATTTATCAACACAAGGAAAATGAAAATATGTATCTTACTTGAAATGATGATTATCTTGGAGGAAAGAGAGCAACTTGTTCTTCTTAGAGCTTTCTTCTACCCACAACACTGTGTGTTTCACGGACGCACACGGCACTCCAGGCTAGAGCACGGACACGCATAATTATACACGCGTGTGTCTCAACATTTCAGCACTAAGTTCAAGATTTAACTAGCTACCAACTCCACAATCAACCCCCCCCCCCCCCCCTCCCTCCTCACCCCCTCCACACATACCACTAGCATAAAAAAATACTCATCCCACAGAACTCAATCCACTTACACACTTTCCCCCTCACACACTCACCTCTCCCACAATCACACTAAGTGGATTCTTCATCATAGCTTTGGCTATTCCTCCAACCCAATTAGGAATGGTTGCAGAGAACATTAAGTTCTGTCTCTTGGAAGGAAGCATCTCCTCAATGGCACAAACCTGAAAGTAAGATAACTATAGCAGGCGGTTATACACAGAGCATGGGGGACGAGTCACAACATTTGTATACGAACCTCAACAGAACATAAAGTCTATAGTTTGCTGAATTCCACATCACCCAAGTAGTATGGCCTTCATCCAGTGTGTGGCCCCATAGGGTTGTTTCAACCTGCCTTACACCAGTATGCAATGTGTGACCCCATAGGGTTGTTTCAACCTGCCTTACACCAGTATGGCCTTCATCCAGTGTGTGGCCCCATAGGGTTGTTTCAACCTGCCTTACCCCAGTATGGCCTTCATCCAGTGTGTGGCCCTCAACCTGCCTTACACCAGTGTGTTGCCAGAGGGGATATGACAGAGCAAAGTGTCCTTGTCAAGAGGTCAACACATTGTGGAGTGGGTGCAACACAAGACAGAAATCTTGTAGATATATAGAATCAAGTTGACGATCAAGACCTGAACCAGGGATAAGTTCCCCATGTCACTCTTTTTCTTCTGACGAGCCAATCGAACTACCACCCCTCACCCCCGACAGGGGGTCCTTCCCTGGTATGCTTGCATGAACTGGAGGCCAACGGACACACCCAACATAATCCCAGTAGGTGTGTTGTAGGAGGCACACACATCACAACATATTACAGCATCACCTCCAACTATCACCTCCAGCTATCTCCTCCAGCTAGCACCTCCAGCTATCTCCTCCAACTATCACCTCCAGCTATCACCTCCAGCTATCACCTCCAGCTATCTCCTCCAACTATCACCTCCAGCTATCACCTCCAGCTATCACCTCCAGCTATCACTTCCAGCTATCACCCCAGCTATCACCTCCAACTATCTTCTGCAGCTATCACCTCCAGCTATCACCTCCAGCTATCACCTCCAGCAAAGCTCGAGAAACTTGTCCAGTCCACCATCTTTGCTTTATTTAGATACTTAACATAATCTCTTGACAACGCGCACACTGTCAAGAATGGCACGTGCCACAAACACCAAATTACTACTATTTTTTAATATTAGGACATAGAATCAAGTCGCGTGTGCGAGCATCACAAAGACGTTGTGCGAGTGTTGCTCTAACACCACAGGAATGCATGATACTTACTTGTTCCTGGAAGCCCATGTGCAGCAAGCAGTCTACCTCGTCCAGCACCAACTGCCGCACATGCCCCAGCTCCAAGTCCATGTGGTGCTCCACAATGTCTCTCAGTCGTGCCGGAGTTGCTACGATGACCTGGAGAAGGTGGGTGGACAGTGCGATCATTTCTATACAGCTGTCAACATGCACAACCCAGAGACTATTGTCAACACTTCAACCTGTACAACCCAAAGACTCTTGTCAACACTTCAACCTGCACAACCCAGAGACTCTTGTCAACACTTCAACCTGCACAACCCAGAGACTCTTGTCAACACTTCAACATGCACAACCCAGAGACTCTTGTCAACACTTCAACATGCACAACCCAGAGACTCTTGTCAACACTTCAACCTGCACAACCCAGAGACTCTCGTCAACACTTCAACATGCACAACCCAGAGACTCTTGTCAACACTTCAACATGCACAACCCAGAGACTCTTGTCAACACTTCAACATGCACAACCCAGAGACTCTTGTCAACACTTCAACCTGCACAATCCAGAGACTATTGTCAACACTTCAACATGCACAACCAAGAGACTCTTGTCAACACTTCAACCTGCACAACCCAGAGACTCTTGTCAACACTTCAACCTGCACAACCCAGAGACTATTGTCATCACTTCAACATGCACAACCCAGAGACTATTGTCAACACTTCAACATGCACAGCCCAGAGACTATTGTCAACACTTCAACATGCACAACCCAGACTCTTGTCAACACTTCAACCTGCACAACCCAGAGACTCTTGTCAACACTTCAACCTGCACAACCCAGAGACTATTGTCAACACTTCAACATGCACAACCCAGAGACTCTTGTCAACACTTCAACCTGCACAACCCAGAGACTATTGTCATCACTTCAACCTGCACAACCCAGAGACTCTTGTCATCACTTCAACATGCACAACCCAGAGACTCTTGTCAACACTTCAACCTGCACAACCCAGAGACTATTGTCAACACTTCAACATGCACAACCCAGAGACTCTTATCAACACTTCAACATGCACAACCCAGAGACTCTTGTCAACACTTCAACCTGCACAACCCAGAGACTATTGTCATCACTTCAACATGCACAACCCAGAGACTCTTGTCAACACTTCAATCTGTACAACCCAGAGACTATTGTCAACACATCAACATGCACAACCCAGAGACTCTTGTCAACACTTCAACCTGTACAACCCAGAGACTCTTGTCAACACTTCAACCTGCACAACCCAGAGACTCTTGTCAACACTTCAACCTGCACAACCCAGAGACTCTTGTCAACATTTCAACCTGCACAACCCAGAGACTATTGTCAACACTTCAACCTGCACAACCCAGAGACTATTGTCAACACTTCAACCTGCACAATCCAGAGACTCTTGTCAACACTTCAACATGCACAACCCAGAGACTCTTGTCAACACTTCAACCTGCACAACCCAGAGACTCTTGTCAACACTTCAACCTGCACAACCCAGAGACTCTTGTCAACACTTCAACCTGCACAACCCAGAGACTCTTGTCAACACTTCAACCTGCACAACCCAGAGACTCTTCTCAACACTTCAACCTGCACAACCCAGAGACTATTGTCATCACTTCAACCTGCACAACCCAGAGACTATTGTCAACACTTCAACATGCACAACCCAGAGACTATTGTCAACACTTCAACCCCACAGCCCAGAGACTCTTGTCAACACTTCAACCTGCACAACCCAGAGACTATTGTCATCACTTCAACATGCACAACCCAGAGACTCTTGTCAACACTTCAACATGCACAACGCAGAGACTCTTGTCAACACTTCAACATGAACATGCACAACGCAGAGACTCTTGTCAACACTTCAACCCAGAGACTCTTGTCAACACTTCAACCCAGAGACTCTTGTCAACACTTCAACCTGCATAACCCAGAGACTCTTGTCAACACTTCAACCTGCACAATCCAGAGACTCTTGTCAACACTTCAACATGCAAAACCCAGAGACTCTTGTCAACACTTCAACCTGCACAACCCAGAGACTCTTGTCAACACTTCAACATGCACAACCCAGAGACTATTGTCAACACTTCAACATGCACAACCCAGAGACTACTGTCAACTCATCAACATGCACAACCCGTCATCACTTCAACCTGCGTCAACTCATTCTATTTAACCCACCTATTGACCAACTGGCTGTGGAAGGACATGATTGTCTATTCATCGAGAAGAAAGTGTAGCAACCACACAAAGAAATTCACGACAGAAAATACCTTTTGCTAGGACAGGTGTGTGTGTGTGTGTGTGTGTATGTGTGTGCGTGTGTAGAAATTGAACACGATGTGGGCACAGGGTGGCAGTGACTATGACTCTGTGTCATCCACACACACGCACACCTCTGGTTACACTCTGAAATGGAAGACGCTGAATGATGTAGATTGATATCGGCAATAACAAAGCATGTGATACATATGGCAGTCTCGCAAGGCAGAAGTCTCGCAAGGCAGACTATTTTTCAGGTGCGAAAGGAGAACTTGAAGGTAGGAAAAGGAAAAATAGTCTGTCTGGTAAGTTTCTCCAAGTTCCTCCCGCGGTTCGAGTTGAAATCTAGACAGCACAATCTGATTGTCAACAACATGCACAGGCACGCAGATGCTGGTTGACCAAGGCCCACCAATCAACATCATGCAGTCACGCACGGATGTTGGTTGACCCAGGCCCATCAATCAACATCATGCAGTCACGCACAATGCTGGTTGACCAAGACCCACCAATCAACATCATGCAGTCACGCACAATGCTGGTTAACCAAGGCCCAACAATCAACATCATGCAGTCACGCACGATGCTGGTTGACCCAGGCCCACCAATCAACATCATGCAGTCACACACGATGCTGGTTGACCAAGGCCCACCAATCAACATCATGCAGTCACGCACAATGCTGGTTGACCCAGGCCCACCAATCAACATCATGCAGTCACACACGATGCTGGTTGACCAAGGCCCACCAATCAACATCATGCAGTCACGCACAATGCTGGTTGACCCAGGCCCACCAATCAACATCATGCAGTCACGCACAATGCTGGTTGACCCAGGCCCACCAATCAACATCATGCAGTCACGCACAATGCTGGTTGACCCAGGCCCACCAATCAACATCATGCAGTCACGCACAATGCTGGTTGACCCAGGCCCACCAATCAACATCATGCAGTCACGCACAATGCTGGTTGACCAAGGCCCACCAATCAACATCATGCAGTCACGCACAATGCTGGTTGACCAAGGCCCACCAATCAACATCATGCAGTCACACATGTGCTGGTTGACCAAGGTCCACCAATCAACATCATGCAGTCACACACAATGCTGGTTGACCAAGACCCACCAATCAACATCATGCAGTCACACACATGATGCTGGTTGATCAAGGCCCACCAATCAACATCATGCAGTCACGCACAATGCTGGTTGACCAAGGCCCACCAATCAACATCATGCAGTCACACATGATGCTGGTTGACCAAGGCCCACCAATCAACATCATGCAGTCACGCACGATGCTGGTTGACCAAGGCCCACTAGATGCACAGAAACGTTTAAAGCGCCCACAGAATAATAATATTATAGACACATTCTAAAATCATGTCCAACATTGTGAGGAGAACTTGAGAAAACCATGTACTTCATGAATCATTGAGCTACTGCTAACTGCTTACTCATTAGCTTGGACCTCAACCAGGATTTTAGGGGAATGTTTGGCATGCCTGAGACTAGTTTCACCCATAAGGCAACACCCTGTAAAATGATTGAAGGATAAGAAATGGGTGTTTCTCCCTTGGAAAAAATCTTGGACATATTACATGCTAATAGTAATTGATGACTCGCCTGGTCGGGAGAGGGGATAATTCTTCCCTTTTCCCTGGCACACTACATTCACCAGATATGACCTTGACCGTCCAGGGCTGATAGTGGATATATCCGTGCATGTGCGTCCTTCACTTTCCGATGGTAGCGGATATATCCACACAAAGCGGATATATCCACACAAAGACCGCAACTTGGAAGACACTACAGAAAAGCTTCGCTAGAGCTCACACAGTGAAGTCTAAGTCATGCTGAAGGCTGCATCTAACCTACTCTAATAGAACAACACAGCGAAGTCTAAGTCATGCTGAAGGCTGCATCTAACCTACTCTAATAGAACAACACAGTGAAGTCTAAGTCATGCTGTTGCTAGCAAGGCTGCATCTAACCTACTCTAATAGAACAACACAGCGAAGTCTAAGTCGTGCTGTTGCTAGCAAGGCTGCATCTAGCCTACTCTAATAGAACAACACAGTGAAGTCTAAGTCATGCTGAAGGCTGCATCTAACCTACTCTAATAGAACAACACAGTGACGTCTAAATATAACCTACTCTAATAGAACAACACAGTGAAGTCAAAGTCGTGCTGAAGGCTGCATCTAACCTACTCTAATAGAACAACACAGTGAAGTCAAAGTCGTGCTGAAGGCTGCATCTAACCTACTCTAATAGAACAACACAGTGAAGTCTAAGTCATGCTGTTGCTAGCAAGGCTGCATCTAACCTACTCTAATAGAACAACACAGTGAAGTCTAAGTCATGCTGTTGCTAGCAAGGCTGCATCTAGCCTACTCTAATAGAACAACACAGTGAAGTCTAAGTCATGCTGAAGGCTGCATCTAACCTACTCTAATAGAACAACACAGCGAAGTCTAAGTCATGCTGTTGCTAGCAAGGCTGCATCTAACCTACTCTAATAGAACAACACAGCGAAGTCTAAGTCATGCTGTTGCTAGCAAGGCTGCATCTAACCTACTCTAATAGAACAACACAGTGAAGTCTAAGTCGTGCTGAAGTCTGCATCTAACCTACTCTAATAGAACCAACACAGTGATGTCTAAGTCATGCTATTTAGCAAGGCTGCATCTAGTCTACTCTAATAGAACAACACAGTGAAGTCTAAGTCGTGCTGTTGCTAGCAAGGCTGCATCTAACCTACTCTAGAGAATAACACTGCAGGTGCGGAAAATAGAAAGTGGTGGGATTTACAGCGGCAAGCGCCTTTATTTTCGACAAAAAAAAAAGCTAAAAAAAGTGAGTAGTTGCAGTGTATGGCTGGCTCTAGCTGAAGGCTCTCTTATATAAAGTGGAAGTGCTCTGAGAGAGAGAATCATTGCCTGCCACACTAGAGCTTGAAGACCCAGGTACACCAGCTTGCTGCTCTGAGAGAGAGAATCATTGCCTGCCACACTAGACCTTGAAGACCTGGGTACCAGCTTGCTGCTCTGAGAGAGAGAATCATTGCCTGCCACACTAGAGAGCTTGAAGACCCAGGTACCAGCTTGCTGCTCTGAGAGAGAGAATCATTGCCTGCCACACCAGAGCTTGAAGACCCAGGTACCAGCTTGCAGAGAGAATCATTGCCTGCCACACTAGAGAGCTTGAAGACCCAGGTACCAGCTTGTTGCTCTGAGAGAGAGAATCATTGCCTGCCACACTAGACCTTGAAGACCTGGGTACCAGCTTGCTGCTCTGAGAGAGAGAATCATTGCCTGCCACACTAGAGAGCTTGAAGACCCAGGTACCAGCTTGCTGCTCTGAGAGAGAGAATCATTGCCTGCCACACCAGAGCTTGAAGACCCAGGTACCAGCTTGCAGAGAGAATCATTGCCTGCCACACTAGAGAGCTTGAAGACCCAGGTACCAGCTTGCTGCTCTGAGAGAGAGAATCATTGCCTGCCACACTAGAGCTTGAAGACCCAGGTACCAGATCGCTAGGAGCTAAAATGACTGCTACGGTCATTGGCTTAAACGCTAGAGGGAAAAAAAGCATTCCAAGAGTTTTGTTTACTTCTAGGCTAGGTAACATAGCAACAGTGCTTACCTGATAGAGCCCTCCAGCCATGAAGAAGGCAGCCTTGACTCTAGCTACTACTACGTCACACACTTGAAATAAAAGCCAGACATACGCATGCATCACATTATTCTAATTTTTTGGCCCTAAAGAGTTAATTGTGGGCAGGGTAATTACGAATACACAGAGAGAGAGCATGTATGTATATATATATATATGCACACAAAATGCAGGCACATACACACACGATCAGCAGAAAAGTGCACCACAACAACTTATGAAGTGTGGGTGTGACGTGTCTTGGGGGAGAAATGGCACAGACCAATTTTGGTTCAGTTCTAGCTTTAATCTTAATCCTAGCCTTGACCCTAGTCCTAGCCTTGATCCTCGTCTTAACCTTGATCCTAGTCCTAGTCTTGATCCTCTAGTCCTAACCTTGATCCTCATCCTAGCCTTGATCCTAGTCCTAGCCTTGATCCTCGTCCTAGCCTTGATCCTAGTCCTAGTCTTGATCCTCTAGTCCTAGTCTTGATCCTCTAGTCCTAACCTTGATCCTAGTCCTAGCCTTCCCTAGTCCTAGCCTTGATCCTCGTCTTAACCTTGATCCTAGTCCTAACCTTGATCCTAGTCCTAACCTTGATCCTAGTCCTAGTCTTGATCCTCTAGTCCTAACCTTGATCCTAGTCCTAGCCTTGATCCTCGTCCTAGCCTTGATCCTAGTCCTAGTCTTGATCCTCTAGTCCTAACCTTGATCCTAGTCCTAGCCTTGATCCTAGTCCTAGTCTTGATCCTCTAGTCCTAACCTTGATCCTAGTCCTAACCTTGATCCTCATCCTAGCCTTGATCCTAGTCCTAGCCTTGATCCTCGTCCTAGCCTTGATCCTAGTCCTAGTCTTGATCCTCTAGTCCTAGTCTTGATCCTCTAGTCCTAACCTTGATCCTAGTCCTAGCCTTCCCTAGTCCTAGCCTTGATCCTCGTCTTAACCTTGATCCTAGTCCTAACCTTGATCCTAGTCTTGATCCTCTAGTCCTAACCTTGATCCTAGTCCTAGCCTTGATCCTCGTCCTAGCCTTGATCCTAGTCCTAGTCTTGATCCTCTAGTCCTAACCTTGATCCTAGTCCTAGCCTTGATCCTAGTCCTAGTCTTGATCCTCTAGTCCTAACCTTGATCCTAGTCCTAGCCTTGATCCTAGTCCTAGCCTTGATCCTAGTCCTAGCCTTGATCCTCTAGTCCTAACCTTGATCCTAGTCCTAACCTTGATCCTCGTCCTAACCTTGATCCTAGTCCTAGTTCTGACTAGCCCATGCCTCACTCTACACTAGCCATAAGGTGCCACTGCTTGTGGATGCCTGGACACTGGACACCACTTCGCAGGCAGCCACCAAGCCATGTGGCTAGCTGTGAGTACCTGCCTTCATGGGAGTCCAGCTCCTTAGGCACAAAACACGTTTTTTGTGGGGGTAACAAACAAATAAAGCAAGTTCATCATTCATCACACACTCATCTGTTTGCCATCATGCACACACACACATACATCAATACAGTGTTCTCCCCAGGATTTTTGTAAGAAGTCATCGTGGAGTAGTGGACTAATAAACATGATGGTCTGTGTTTTTTGGTCTTGTATTCATTACTGTGTTTACAGGTTGTGTGCAGGAGGTGTATACTGGACTTGACATAATAGTGTTACATGTCAAAGAGCTATGAATAAGATATAGTATCATGCAACAAGCAGTACATAATACAACAACTGACATACATACTCTACAAATTATACTGAAGCCTGAATGCTCATATTATAACAGTAAATATGAAATATTTCATGGGTGAAGTAACTGCTGTGAACTGTTTACAAAGATGATTATGGAAGAAATGGTTTCATAAACACCCAAGAGAGGGGGGACACTTTTAGATGAAAAGTGAGGGCTATTAAGCTACATACAATCGCTCCTAGGCACTGCACCATCGCCCCAAACCCAAGTCAGCCTACCGTGATGTAGCACTCGCTCTTCGCATGCTTCACTAAGCTCTGCCTTGCTTAGAGTCGGTGCAAGGCAAGTTGATCATGTCGCTCGGCCCTTCCTAGGCCTATGCTTATGTTATCAGCAGAGTGAACATGCCTTGCCTATTCCAACTCTTGGAAAAGTTCAACTTCCATTTTTTAATCAATGCCAGCCTTCCTGTGCTCAGCTAGGAACACCCTCATCTGGATTTCTACACTTCGGTAAGTCTCACTTGCAAGGCAGGAGCTAGAACTGCTATAAATTTAAATTTTCACCAACCACACCCACAATACGTTTAAATGAAGTTTTACTGTGTCAATTTGACAAAAATGAACTTTGAACTGTAATAGTACAACAATAAGGCTTATCGGTCGATACGCATTCTATTTTGAAGGGATATTGGACCGATACGCTTAAAGCTTAGGGAGACACTGTGTATATATATATATATATTATATATGTTAGAGAGACACTATGGTATATATATATATTATATATGTTAGAGAGACACTGTGTATATATATATATATATTATATATGTTAGAGAGACACTGTGTATATATATATATTATATATGTTAGAGAGACACTCTGTATATATATATATATATATTATATATGTTAGAGAGACACTGTGTATATATTATATATGTTCTGAAACAATAACAAACCTCCACTCCTGATCGGAGTCTGTGTAGCTGGTGGGCCAATGGAACTCCGCCCACCACCAATGCCGTCCTCATGAAAGGAAATCCTGCAATTGTCACAACAGTGTTATTCAACTGAGAATGGGGCATGTTTAGGTCACATGACATTATTCAACTGATAATTTCAGACAAGTCACATGCCATTACTAATAGAGAGAAGGTTTTGTTTTGAGTATAGCATTGCCTTGCGTACAGAAGAGGTCGTCATTAATAAATGATTTCACTCTTGATGAAGACGAATTGAAGAAGATTTTGCTTGTCTAGTTCTCCATTATATTTATTGGACAGAAGGGCAGCAACCATCATGAAAATTTGTGCCAAAATGTAGCCTTCTAGTTAAGCACCTCCTAGCCCCCAGTATTCTAACTTAGTTAAGCACCTCCTAGCCCCCAGTATTCTAACTTGAAAACTTCACTGGTGTGGTCCAACCAACAACCTTCAGTGTTAGGTGAACATGGCAGGGCTGCCAAAGATACGAACTTTGTCCGACTGCTCGGATCATTCAAGCTGAATGAATTACTCGGACGGATCCAACTTCCTGGAAGAAAATCCAGATTCCCACACCAACTCTTTGTGCACATGTCTGACAAAGAATGGTGTAAATTGTCCTCAGTACATGTGGTAGATGACAGACACTGAGGGAGCATTTCTCAAGCTTCTGCTGGCTAGTAGCAGTTAGTAGTGAAGCTGAATAAGGCCAAAGGGTCGTGTATGTTACTACTCAACTTTGTGTGTATTACAAGGGCGTAGGAACTGCAGCGGCCGGAGCGGCCATGGCCGCTACACTTTTTACAAAAAAATAATAATAATAATAATAAAATAAAAAAATAAAATAAAAATATTTAAAAAAATAATAAAAAATAATAATAAATTGCTTTTTGTGCGCGCACATGCGCGCGCCCACGAGTTGTGTGCAGCTGTCCTGCCCGAAGGATTTCCGTTTCAGAATTTGAAAAGAAATGTGTGGTAAAGAGAAGTTTCCAGCCCTCATGGTTCCTCAGGTGGCCTTGGATACACTACATGGAGGGCAGAGAGATGTGCTGAAGAGAAGAAGCTTCAGTGGTCAAGCAATGCAGATGCAGCCTTCATTACCAAGGGCTTCTCCAATTGGAAGGATATACTGCAATTACAAAAATTAGAAAGCCTAGAAACTCGTCTTCTGCCACAGGCTCCTGTGAGGACCTCAGGAGATTGACTATCAAATCTGCTTAACTTGCATATTGGACTTTAATCCCATGAATCTTGTTTAAATATTTAAATAAATCATTAAATAAAAAATATAAACTCGAGTATACAACCTTATCACTTGGTAACATCACTTGGTAAATAAATGCTGAGTGAAACACAGCTCCTGTTTTTGTCTAGTTCTTTACAGTTGCCATTTATTGAATGTCTTACTTCCTGATTACAGAGTTAATTTCTTATAATATCTTTACAGTTTATAATAAATATATTGTGTCTATTATTTTATCCTGGGTTGTATCCATGTTTGAGTAAGACCTGGGTAAAACCGGGTAAAATGTATTTAACCTAACCCGGGTTATACCCAAGCCCTGAGTAAAACCGGTGAACTCTGCCTTGAATGTGCACAAACATCGCACTGATCGATTGAGTTTAGTTGAGATAGGCAATGAATTTATCAGAGAATCTATATAGTCGCCGAGAAAATATCTTTGATAAATTTAAACAAACTGATTTAGACCTGATATGTGATGTAATAGCAACAACTATATATCTTATGAGAAACAATAACATAATTGTATATAGTAATGGCACTTCAAGCATCGTCAAGGGATGGGTCCTCGCTTGTAGTGTGCCCATCATTGCAGCAAGTTCCCTCTGACTAACATTAGGTAAGGTTTGAAAATGCATGCATGAAGTTGTTTTTTGTAAGTTTCCAAACCAAACCCACATTTGTAAAACCACACCCTGGTGTGGCAAGGCGAAAAATTTGACAGGGCCTCTACACTTAAGAATTGCTTCCTACGCCCCTGTATTATGAGTAAGCCTAGTGGTCTTGGGATTTCTCAGAAATTATATAACACCAATTTAGACTATTTCATTATCATTAGATTTTCCACATGGAAATGTTGGCAGCCCAGATATGCCAACCACAGGTTGCCAGTTACACCAATTTGCATAATTAATGAGGCTAAGTGCAAGAAGAAATGAGCCTTTCAAGAGCCTTTCAAGTGTCTTGCGTACACAACTACTACGCAGGACGTGAGCAACAGCCATCGTCAGTGTAGCCAGCGAGGGAATTTGAAGTCTTGTTTTAGTGCAATATAATACCTGCTTGAGGTCCAACAGGACCGCATAAATAATTGTTTTATTTTTTTAATATTGATGATCAGCTCAAAATTTTCCTCTTGATGTTTGGGCCAGGCTTCTCAGGAAGAAGCATCTAGCCAAAATATTTCAAGTTGATTATCGGAAAGTCATGTCAGCTGAGAGTTTGTTTACAACTATTTAAAAAAAATGGATTAGCTCACAGAACTCTACTCGATTTATTGATTTAGTGATAAGGCCTGTCCAACTGCATAAGTCAACGCACATTAATACTGAATTTGCATTATAATAATGTGCATTAATCTGGTTCACCTGATAGGTGGTTTGAGTAGAAAGGACCAATAAATTAAAGCATTCAAATAACTACGCGAGTGTGCGTTTAAAAGTATTTCATTCAGTCACGTCTTTGTGATGCTGCAGTTGGGAACTTTGGAGCTAGCTGCATACTATATGTGGCCTGTAGCCAAACTAGCTAGCTAGACCAACTACATAGCTAGAGAACTGTTGCTATGTTTATATGCCCTGCATCTGGACTCTGAAGTTAGTGCAGTCGCAACATTCGTTGGTTCTACCTTTCCCTCAGCTCTCTCCGCTTTCCAGAAAATGTTTCCTGTGCATCTGTAGGCAGCTGATCTGCAAGAAAATGACGCAAAAACAAACTCCATCTCAACTACAGCTACAGTATATATTTTGACAGATTTTCTCCTGACTTTGGTGGGTTGATTATTTTTGCTTCGTATGGTGTATTTCGGTGCTAGTGTGAATGAGACAATCGCACATCAACTTTCCCAGGACCCAACGTGCATTAATGCGCATCAGTTTAGATGCACTGTTTATAGAACTAAAAATTGATTAATTCATAGAAGTAGTTCGCAGAACTAGATTCATTCATAGAACTATAGATTAATTAATTCACATAACCATTCACAGAATTAGATTCATTGTTCACATAACTAGATTCATAGTTAGTTCGATTCATTCACACTAGTTCGCATAACTAGATTCATATAGAAATAGCTCACATAACTAGATTTATTCAGAACTAGTTCTAGTTCACTTACTAGATTCATTCACACAACTAGTTCAGATCCATTTACAAAACTGGTTCACATAACTAGATTCATTCACAGAACTAGTTCACATAACTAGATTCATTCACATAACTAGATTCATTCACAGAACTAGTTCACATAACCCAGATTCATTCACATAACCGGATTCATTCACATAACCGGATTCATTCACATAAAATTCACATAACCGGATTCATTCACATAACCGGATTCATTCGCATAACCGGATTCATTCGCATAACCGGATTCATTCACATAACCGGATCCATTCACATAACCGGATCCATTCACATAACCGGATTCATTCACATAACCGGATTCATTCACATAAACGGATTCATTCACAATTCATTCACATAACTGGATTAATTCACAAAACTGGATTAATTCACAGAACTAGTTCACAAATCTAGATTCATTCACAGAACTAGTTCACAAAACTAGATTCATTCACAGAACTAGATTCATTTACAGATAGTTCACATAACAAGATTCATTCATAGAACTAGTACATGTACTAGTATATTCACAGAATTAGTATGTGTGTGTATATTATTTGTTCTATGAAAAACAATGGCTGCAAATTAATTTCTGGTTCTGAGATCTAGTTTAGTGAACGAAAGAATGAATCTAGTTTAGTGAATGAACTAGTTCAACGAACGAATCTAGTTCACAGTTAATGAATCTATCCTTGCATGGGGTTGAGTGCCTGTCAGAATGATATATATATTATATATATATATAATGTATATATGAGGACAACAATCTCCATGAACGCACAATCCTATCACTCTCACATTTGGTACCTCTCATCAGCTGCTTTGCCTGGTCCTCTATCTGCATGGCCAGTTCTCTGGTAGGAACAAGTATCAGGGCGGATGGGGCTCGGCTACTGTTCTCCTTATATGCTCCACCCACTGCCATATGCCTTAACTCTTGGAGCTGAAGGAGGATGATGGGAAGAAGGAACGACAGTGCTACAAGCAGTGTGTGTGTAGTCATAGAAACATTACATCCAAGATGTGGAGTGCGAGTAGTGCATACACACACACACATGTGATCATTTCACCAACATACTCTTGCCCGATCCTGTGCTGGCACAGACCAGTAGGTCTCTCTGGTAAATGGCAGCAGGTATGACTTGCATCTGTACGGGAGTGAGATCTATGTAGCCAGCAGTCTGCAAGTTAAACATCACTGCAAGAGAGCCAAGGAAAGACATGGAGGAGGAGGCAGAAGGGATAAGAGAAGTGAGGAAGCAGAAGGGATAAGCGAGGTGAGGAGGCAGAAGGGATAAGAGAGGTGAGGAAGCAGAAGGGATAAGCGAGGTGAGGAGGCAGAAGGGATAAGCGAGGTAAGGAGGAAGAAGGGATAAGCGAGGTGAGGAAGCAGAAGGGATAAGAGAATTGAGGAGGCAAAAGAGATAAGCGAGGAGAGGAGGCAGAAGAGGTGAAAAGGGGGAGGAGAAAAAGGGTTACGGAGAGAAGGGTTACAGATAGAAGGGTTACGGAGAGAAGAGGTGAAGTAAAAGCGGCAAGCAAAGGAGAGAGAAAAATTCTTACAATTATCAGGAAGATTCAACTGGCTGAATTCCATAACCAGCTTCGGAATATGATTTCCTTCAACTTTGATTCTCATCTGCACATTCCATGCAATTCCATTCTGTCAGTCACCAAATTTGATTTTGTTTCACTAACTTTTTTCCTCAGAGCATCTACTTGAGCTGAAGTCATACCAGCAACTTGTGGGTTCTCTTTGTACACCCATCCACAAGAAGGCTCCACTCCCTCACCACCTTCACTACTCACATCTGCAGGTTTAGAAGTCAATGGGAGGCCTTGTTTGCATAAATGTCTGGCCTTGCACTCCAAGCTACACACATCCTGGTCCGTTTTATCCACTATGTAAGCTCCATAACGACCACATACAATACACACAGGCTCCCCTTCTTCTGGCCAGCGCTGGAGCTTGCTGTACGATAAAACAGGCTCTTCCTCCTCTTCACTACTATCACATCCATCCAATAAAACTTCTCCTTTGGAATTAATATCTACATCTATAGGCTTTAGACTTTTTTCTGGCGCCTGCACACCACTTCCAGTACTGGAAGTTTTCTTGCCTCGCACAGATCTAGGCACAAACATTCAAAATTTCGTATTGGAGCGCACCACTCCACGTGGTCTAAATACCCATGGCTATTAGGCTGGCAACATTGCTGTTTCATGGCGCTTCGAGAGGCTGTTCTAGACGTTTATATAGCAGAGGGACATCTTTCTTAACTCCTACGCCTTATAAGAGGGTCTTCCCCGAGTTGAGACTCGCGGTCTCGCCTTCATTGCTGTCTAGACATGCAAGGTTGATAACGCCCAAGTGTATGTACAGCACCAGTCAGGAAGGGGG
This sequence comes from Cladorhizidae sp. MBARI D1340-BT2, assembly GCA_028752905.1. Lineage (NCBI taxonomy): Eukaryota > Metazoa > Porifera > Demospongiae > Poecilosclerida > Cladorhizidae > Cladorhizidae sp. MBARI D1340-BT2. The sequence goes on along the minus strand of JAQNBH010000009.1, from coordinate 3,739,661 downwards.
TGATGGAGAAAGTGACAAGGAGGCAAACGAAGAGAGTGAAAAAACAAAGGATGCAGAGGATGCAGAGGAGGAGAGTGACTCAACTGAGTCAGAGGATGCAGAGGAGGAGAGTGACTCAACTGAGTCAGAGGATGCAGAGTCTCTGGAGTTATTGCCCCCTGCCAGGCACCATGCCCTGTCTACTATTCGTGTCCCTGATCATTTCCCAGATGTGCCTCTCCTCCCAACTACCAGGAGTCCTATCTTCCCTCGACTAGCCAGGATGCTCGAGGCAGGTGCTTCAGTATATACATAAATCAGCATAGGTTGTGTTTGCGTCAAGTGGTCATTATTCACACCACACTTGGTTGGAGTAGTGGATATGTGTTGCATGATGTAGAACACTCGATGGATGGTGATGCATCCACACACTTGGTTGGAGTAGTGGATGTGTGTTGCATGATGTACAACACTCGATGGATGGTGATGCATCCACACACTTGGTTGGAGTAGTGGATGTTGTTGCATGATGTACAACACTCGATGGATGGTGATGCATCCACACACTTGGTTGGAGTAGTGGATGTGTGTTGCATGATGTACAACACTCGATGGATGGTGATGCATCCACACACTTGGTTGGAGTAGTGGATGTGTGTTGCATGATGTACAACACTCGATGGATGGTGATGCATCCACACACTTGGTTGGAGTAGTGGATGTGTGTTGCATGATGTAGAACACTCGATGGATGGTGATGCATCCACACACTTGGTTGGAGTAGTGGATGTGTGTTGCATGATGTACAACACTCGATGGATGGTGATGCATCCACACACTTGGTTGGAGTAGTGGATGTGTGTTGCATGATGTACAACACTCGATGGATGGTGATGCATCCACACACTTGGTTGGAGTAGTGGATGTGTGTTGCATGATGCACAACACTCGATGGATGGTGATGCATCCACACACTTGGTTGGAGTAGTGGATGTGTGTTGCATGATGTACAACACTCGATGGATGGTGATGCATCCACACACTTGGTTGGAGTAGTGGATATGTGTTGCATGATGTAGAACACTCGATGAATGGTGATGCATCCACACACTTGGTTGGAGTAGTGGATGTGTGTTGCATGATGTACAACACTCGATGGATGGTGATGCATCCACACACTTGGTTGGAGTAGTGGATGTGTGTTGCATGATGTAGAACACTTGATGGATGGTGATGCATCCACACACTTGGTTGGAGTAGTGGATGTGTGTTGCATGATGTACAACACTTGATGGATGGCCCACACACTTGGTTGGAGTAGTGGATGTGTGTTGCATGATGTACAACACTTGATGGATGGCCCACACACTTGGTTGGAGTAGTGGATGTGTGTTGCATGATGTAGAACATTCGATGGATGGTGATGCATCCACACACTTGATTGGAGTAGTGGATGTGTGTTGCATGATGTAAAACACTCGATGGATGGTGATGCATCCACACACTTGGTTGGAGTAGTGGATGTGTGTTGCATGATGTACAACACTCGATGGATGGTGATGCATCCACACACTTGGTTGGAGTAGTGGATGTGTGTTGCATGATGTAGAACACTTGATGGATGGTGATGCATCCACACTTGGTTGGAGTAGTGGATGTGTGTTGCATGATGTACAACACTTGATGGATGGCCCACACACTTGGTTGGAGTAGTGGATGTGTGTTGCATGATGTACAACACTTGATGGATGGCCCACACACTTGGTTGGAGTAGTGGATGTGTGTTGCATGATGTAGAACATTCGATGGATGGTGATGCATCCACACACTTGATTGGAGTAGTGGATGTGTGTTGCATGATGTACAACACTCGATGGATGGTGATGCATCCACACACTTGGTTGGAGTAGTGGATGTGTGTTGCATGATGTACAACACTCGATGGATGGTGATGCATCCACACACTTGGTTGGAGTAGTGGATGTGTGTTGCATGATGTACAACACTTGATGGATGGTGATGATATCACACACTTGGTTGGAGTAGTGGATGTGAGTAGTGGATGTGTGTTGCATGATGTACAACACTCGATGGATGGTGATGCATCCAAAACTGGTCCCTGGTAGTTTATGGTGCTCCCAATCTCTACATGCTTGTTGGATGTATTTGATGTACAGCTCAAGGTGAGTGTGTGCTCTTTTTCTCACACTCTCTCTCCCTCCAAGTATTGTGGGTAGAGAACTGGAACATGCTCATCCATTTCCTGAGGATCATTTTTACCCTGGCAAAGGTATCATCGTCAACTTGGTCTCTTCACCAGATTTGAACCATTATCAACAACTTTGCCACGAGATAAACAAAAAAAAAGCAAATCGAGTTTTAACGAATGTGGGCTGTGTATGGTATAATATATATATGGACCAGGCAATGTATAGTGTATATATAAGACCAGCTATGTATTTATATGTCCAGGCTAGTGTATATATATATATATATATATATATATAAGACCAGGCTATGTATATTGTATATATATCCAAGCTAATGTATGGTGTATATATAGGACCAGCTATATATGGTGTATATAGGTCCAGGCTTGTAGAGTGTATATATAGGACCAGCTATATTATGGTGTATATAGGTCCAGGCTTGTAGAGTGTATATATAGGACCAGCTATATATGGTGTATATAGGTCCACGTTATATATTGTGTATATATAGGACCAGGCTATATATATATAGGACCAGCTATATATGGTGTATATATAGGACCAGCTATATATGGTGTATATAGGTCCAGGCTTGTATGGTGTATATATATATATAGGACCAGGCTTGTATGGTGTATATAGGTCCAGGCTTGTATGGTGTATATATATATATAGGACCAGGCTTGTATGGTGTATATATAGGACCAGGCTATATATGGTGTATATAGGTCCAGGCTTGTATGGTGTATATGTAGGACCAGCTATATATGGTGTATATAGGTCCAGGCTTGTATGGTGTATATATAGGTATGGTGTATATATAGGACCAGCTATATATGGTGTATATAGGTCCAGGCTTGTATGGTGTATATATAGGACCAGCTATATATGGTGTATATAGGTCCAGGCTTGTATGGTGTATATATAGGACCAGCTATATATGGTGTATATAGGTCCAGGCTTGTATGGTGTATATATAGGACCAGCTATATATGGTGTATATAGGTCCAGGCTTGTATGGTGTATATATAGGACCAGCTATATATGGTGTATATATATAGGTCCAGGCTTGTATGGTGTATATATATATAGGACCAGGCTTGTATGGTGTATATAGGTCCAGGGTGTAGTGTATAATATATATATAGGTCCATATATATATATATTGGCATTGCCACGCAGGGCATATGTGCCTTATGTATTATGTTCACCCATAAAAAAAAATATGGTCACCTGCCTTAACCGATTAACTGCATTATTAGTATTATAACGTGCGGGGCGTAGTCATTTTCATGTGACCACTTTGTTCAGCACTAGAGAGGCCTGAAGCTTGGACTAGAGTTCGAAGAGCTTCACTATCATCTGCCCCTAAGCAAAGCAGTGTCTTGGCTACCAAATTATGAAAACAGTCTAGTCTGCCACACTTTGGTGACTGTTAAGAGTTCATGCTTCTCTATCTCAAAGGCTATGTTCGATGTTGAGGCAAGCTTTAGCTAATGATCGACTTTTGTGATGCTCTTTCTGCTATGGAAATATCCACAATCGAGTGTAGAAGCTTAACTTGAGCAGGAAGCCATTAGACAATGGATGACCCAAGCGCTAGCAGTGAAGGTAGGATATAGCCAACTAAAATTATGCTTGCTCTTAAGCTTGCTGGTGAGTGATGGATTCTTATAAGCAGCGTCTTTTTTCCTTCTTCTAGAAGTGCAATACTGCCATATAAACAAGTTGGTAAAAATCAACTTAGCTATTTTTAGTGGACTAATCTACACTAAAATTGCTAATTGGTGTCAACCGTCGTTCAAAGCTTGCATGCACGAGACACCAATTGGTGTCTTCTGTAGTTAATCAGTTAAACTTGGAATGGTCGTCATGGTTAAGAGAATGAGCGCGAGAGCAGCCTGGCTGGCAGCAGATTTGAAGCTAGACTAGCCTGGCTATGATGCATGCACAGAAGGGGCTGCATGGTTAATAGCCGACGTGACATCTTACCAGATAACAGAACAAGCCAGCCAGAAATGGACCAAGACCCTAAAAACCCTGAATCCACCTCCCAGAAGGCCCTTTTTTTCTTTCTTGCTGCACAGGCAGGTAAAAACATGCTGCATGGCTGACAGGAAAGGATGATGGACATAGTTACTCGGCTCATCGAGCTCCTTCACTCAACACTTAAATGCTTACAGGCTTGTGTGGTGTAGATGTAGAGAGAAGCTATCACACCAGGTTGACTTTGTGGAAGTAATGAGCTTTATGTATAATAATTAATATATTGATGCTCATTTGATGGATTTGTGACCATTGCTGTTATTGTTGGTACATTATCTTGTCACTCTCCCTTCTTCTCATAAGCTTTGAACCAGTAACAGATTCTGTCTCGTCTACTCCTCACCTCTCAATTAAACTTCCTCTCTCTCTCTGCCTCTCTCTCTCACACACTTGTCTTGTAGGTATATGATAAGGACCTCATTAGTCTCCTTAGGAAGAAGGTGGACCTTATGCAACCTTATGCTGGAGTCTTCCTCAAGAAAGATGACAAGTAAGAATGGTTTCCAAGTGTGTGTTACTAAAAATTAAAAAAATAATTATCCACTCACAAGCAGGCACCATATTGGTCATGTTTCTGTTCCAAAACCTTTTTCCTGAAGATTCCATTTTTCTGAGTTTAGATAATTGATTGTAGTGGTTACCCCACTCTCATGGTGCAGAGTAAGTAGGTTGACCCACACATGAAGCAGAGTAAGTAATTGTGTTGTTTTGTTTGTCCTTTCTTTGTTAGTGGTCTGTATGTCTCTGTAAAAGACAGCTGGGAGGCAAGACTTTTGTGGAATTAACTGTCACAATATCTGGGAAAGTTGTTGAGTGCAGCATGCTCTACAGACCTGTAAAAATAATTCTCTAATTACAGGCAGTCATGCCTGCTTCAGGTGTATTTGGTTCTGCCTGCTTCATGTGCATATGGTTCTACGTGCTTCAGGTGTATCTGGTTCTGCTTGCTTCAGGTGTATCTGGTTCTACCTGCTTCAGGTGTATCTGGTTCTGCTTGCTTCAGGTGTATATGGTTCTACCTGCTTCAGGTGTATCTGGTTCTGCCTGCTTCAGGTGTATCTGGTTCTGCCTGCTTCAGGTGTATCTGGTTCTGCCTGCTTCAGGTGTATCTGGTTCTACCTGCTTCAGGTGTATATGGTTCTACCTTCTTCAGGTGTATCTGGTTCTACCTGCTTCAGGTGTATCTGGTTCTGCCTGCTTCAGGTGTATATGGTTCTACCTGCTTCAGGTGTATCTGGTTCTGCCTGCTTCAGGTGTATCTGGTTCTACCTGCTTCAGGTGTATATGGTTCTGCCTGCTTCAGGTGTATCTGGTTCTGCCTGCTTCAGGTGTATCTGGTTCTGCCTGCTTCAGGTGTATCTGGTTCTGCCTGCTTCAGGTGTATCTGGTTCTACCTGCTTTAGGTGTATCTGGTTCTACCTGCTTCAGGTGTATATGGTTCTGCCTGCTTCAGGTGTATCTGGTTCTGCCTGCTTCAGGTGTATCTGGTTCTGCCTGCTTCAGGTGTATCTGGTTCTACCTGCTTCAGGTGTATCTGGTTCTGCCTGCTTCAGGTGTATATGGTTCTACCTGTATCTGGTTCTACCTGCTTCAGGTGTATCTGGTTCTACCTGCTTCAGGTGTATCTGGTTCTGCCTGCTTCATGTGCATATGGTTCTACGTGCTTCAGGTGTATATGGTTCTACCTGCTTCAGGTGTATATGGTTCTGCCTGCTTCAGGTGTATCTGGTTCTACCTGCTTCAGGTGTATCTGGTTCTGCCTGCTTCATGTGCATATGGTTCTATGTGCTTCAGGTGTATATGGTTCTGCTTGCTTCAGGTGTATATGGTTCTACCTGCTTCAGGTGTATATGGTTCTGCCTGCTTCATGTGCATATGGTTCTACCTGCTTCAGGTGTATCTGGTTCTACCTGCTTCAGGTGTATCTGGTTCTACCTGCTTCAGGTGTATCTGGTTCTACCTGCTTCAGGTGTATCTGGTTCTGCCTGCTTCAGGTGTATATGGTTCTACCTGCTTCAGGTGTATCTGGTTCTACGTGCTTCAGGTGTATCTGGTTCTGCCTGCTTCAGGTGTATATGGTTCTACCTGTATCTGGTTCTACCTGCTTCAGGTGTATCTGGTTCTGCCTGCTTCAGGTGTATCTGGTTCTGCCTGCTTCAGGTGTATCTGGTTCTGCCTGCTTCAGGTGTATCTGGCTGCCTGCTTCAGGTGTATCTGGTTCTTCCTGCTTCAGGTGTATCTTGTTCTGCCTGCTTCAGGTGTATCTGGTTCTACCTGCTTCAGGTGTATCTGGTTCTGCCTGCTTCAGGTGTATCTGGTTCTGCCTGCTTCAGGTGTATCTGGTTCTGCCTGCTTCATGTGTATCTGGTTCTACCTGCTTCAGGTGTATATGGTTCTGCCTGCTTCATGTGTATCTGGTTCTACGTGCTTCAGGTGTATCTGGTTCTGCTTCAGGTGTATCTGGTTCTACCTGCTTCAGGTGTATATGGTTCTGCCTGCTTCAGGTGTATCTGGTTCTGCCTGCTTCAGGTGTATCTGGTTCTACCTGCTTCAGGTGTATATGGTTCTGCCTGCTTCAGGTGTATCTGGTTCTGCCTGCTTCAGGTGTATCTGGTTCTGCCTGCTTCAGGTGTATCTGGTTCTGCCTGCTTCAGGTGTATCTGGTTCTACCTGCTTTAGGTGTATCTGGTTCTACCTGCTTCAGGTGTATATGGTTCTGCCTGCTTCAGGTGTATCTGGTTCTACCTGCTTCAGGTGTATCTGGTTCTGCCTGCTTCAGGTGTATATGGTTCTACCTGTATCTGGTTCTACCTGCTTCAGGTGTATCTGGTTCTACCTGCTTCAGGTGTATCTGGTTCTGCCTGCTTCAGGTGTATATGGTTCTGCCTGCTTCAGGTGTATCTGGTTCTACCTGCTTCAGGTGTATCTGGTTCTGCCTGCTTCATGTGCATATGGTTCTACGTGCTTCAGGTGTATATGGTTCTACCTGCTTCAGGTGTATATGGTTCTGCCTGCTTCAGGTGTATCTGGTTCTGCCTGCTTCAGGTGTATATGATTCTGCCTGCTTCAGGTGTATCTGGTTCTGCCTGCTTCATGTGCATATGGTTCTATGTGCTTCAGGTGTATATGGTTCTGCTTGCTTCAGGTGTATATGGTTCTACCTGCTTCAGGTGTATATGGTTCTGCCTGCTTCATGTGCATATGGTTCTACCTGCTTCAGGTGTATCTGGTTCTACCTGCTTCAGGTGTATCTGGTTCTACCTGCTTCAGGTGTATCTGGTTCTACCTGCTTCAGGTGTATCTGGTTCTGCCTGCTTCAGGTGTATATGGTTCTACCTGCTTCAGGTGTATCTGGTTCTACGTGCTTCAGGTGTATCTGGTTCTGCCTGCTTCAGGTGTATCTGGTTCTGCCTGCTTCAGGTGTATCTGGTTCTGCCTGCTTCAGGTGTATCTGGTTCTACCTGCTTCAGGTGTATCTGGTTCTGCCTGCTTCAGGTGTATCTGGTTCTGCCTGCTTCAGGTGTATCTGGTTCTGCCTGCTTCATGTGTATCTGGTTCTACCTGCTTCAGGTGTATATGGTTCTGCCTGCTTCAGGTGTATCTGGTTCTGCCTGCTTCAGGTATATCTGGTTCTGCCTGCTTCAGGTGTATCTGGTTCTACCTGCTTCAGGTGTATATGGTTCTGCCTGCTTCAGGTGTATCTGGTTCATGATCCTGCGGATTCTGGTGTGCATGCATTCTAGTTTGGCTTTTTGGTGTAATAACTTTTGCCTCCTCTGATCTGCATCCATTGCATATGCACTGCGGAGTCTGCAATGCTTTTATAGGGAACTTTTGTTATGACTTCATCTTCAGGAAGTCGGTAACATTGCTATCCTTAGCACTAGAGTTACTCGGCAGATTCCCATCTCTCTGTGGTCCAATCTTCTCTCCAGAATCATCAAACAAGCTGAGTTGTTCTGCAAAGAGTTCATTAACACATGCTAGTTAATTAACACCTAATTAACACATGCTGGTTATAAAAAGGAAAACAAAACACAACCAAAAAAATGTAAACAACTTATTTGAATAGACTGACTGCCGAGCAGCTGAAGTGTTCCCACGCTGTATCATATAGGCATCACTAGCAGACTGATTGGTCCCGAGCACAGCTGAAGTGTTCCCATGCTGGATGGCAATGGAAATTCTCTGAAGGAGAAAATAATGAGAATGTGTTCGTCAAATTTTACCTTGAGACGGCCTCCCAACTCCTGAAGGGCAGAGATGCCTCCACTCCCAACACTCCAGAGATTTCTATTCCAATTGGGACTAAAAATGGGTAGCAGCAATATTGGCGTACTTTTCCTTCTTCAAGGGCCTCAGCTCTGTTTGCCACTACACCTGGACCTTCCGACAGGAGGTTGGCATAGGAAGTGGCAAAGGTGTCCACGCAGGTAGCATCCCACACAAGAATACGGCCATTCTTCCAGGGGACAATGGAAGCTCCATCAGGCCGCTTGCCATCCGAGTGAGAAATACCTGAAGGTTCCAGGTGAGAGGGAATATTTATTGAAGCAAGAGATCCGTGAACAACGTCATAAATAGCTGCAAGCCTCGAAAAACGACTTTGACTTCCGACAGCAGAGGCCATGAGTGGCAAACTGATTCACCTGAGATCCACAGAACTGTGGGGATGACAGAGAGGAACACCCAAATGCAAACCAGTAGCCATCCTGATCACATCATCATCCATTTAGAGGCCTAAACATGACATCCAAGCCCCTGACTCCTTCCTAGCTGCAGCTTGAATACGTACCTGGGAGGTGGGATCCACAGCCGAGTTCATGAGGGAATCAAAAGAGGCCTGAACATGTGGACCATTCAAGGCTTTCTGCTGGCAACAGATGGTGGCTCACAGTTGTGGCCTTGACTCCAAATATCCAAACCATCACAGTGTAGCTCAAATCACCTAGCTAGTCAGGAAGAATCTGGTGAATGAGATCTAAAGCACCGGAAGCTGACGCCAAAAAGGCAGAAGGTGTAAAGCATTACAGCACTTCTGATCCCCAGACCACCAAATTTCACAGGACGTGATGCCTGTGAGCCTGATGTTTTTGTCGAGTGGTGATCTCTCTCAGATGGAACACTGAATTGAGTCAAAATCTTGAAGATTGGATGTAGAAAAACAGGGAGAAGATGGCAAAGACGGGATTGCAAATACATGACCAAGTAAACAGAAAGCATCACGAGTATGGAGGTGTCGAAGTCGGCTTCCCATAAACTTGAACGAGTCAATCTTTGCACCAATCAGCACCTCAATCCCTCCATACCACCACCAGGAGAACCTAAGAGTGTGGCAACCTCTGGAATGATAGAGTCTAAGAGCAGCACTGAGAGGCTTCCCTAAAGTCTCTGGATCTGGACAGATTAGACACTTCTCACAGGTAACCCATTCACTGGTGTAAGCGTATATATGTATGTATATATATGCCAAAAGCTATTAATTGAATTTAAAAATCAATAAAAAATCGATTGTAGGGTTCAAAAATATCCCTAAAAAATATCCCATAAAGGTTTAAAAAAAAGCTACTTTCTTGCTCTACTTGCCTACCGAATATAAAGGCTATAGGCGTTCGGTAACTAAGGGGGAAATATTGAAAAATGTGGCCCGTTCAAAATTCAAGCAGCTTTTTCACTGCGAACAAGATCTCCGGTCATCTAACCTTGGAGGATTGTACTTTCTCGGGTTCTCGACGATGATTTTGGACTCTCTGAGGGGGAAAGCAGTGATGAAGAAGGTGATGGTATCTCATCCTACCTTGGCCAGACCAGTGTAGACCCTGAAGCTCTGCTATCGCTCGGAAAGTAGTCGGGCCTGACTTACCTTCAAGCAAGCCTAGTCTCATTTGAGCTGACGATTTGGAAGAAGATGAGAGTACTTAGCGATGAAGAAGGTATTGACTGTGAGTTTAGCTATAGTTAGCTATGCAACGAGCAGCATGAACTGCAAAGGCTGTTTTAGCTTCCTTGTTCGTGGGTAGTCCACGAAAAATTTTTAATTTGAGAAGAAAAAATTATCGGTACCACCCAGTGGCACAAAGAGGGACTGTCCCCCCCCCCCCCCCCCCCCAAACATCACACCATGGTGGACCTCACCAGCAGTAGTTCCTTGTGTTGCACTTCAATCTGTTGTTGTTTGTTGGATTTATTGGTTTCTGCAGGCATTTTCTCTCCGTTATATTGTGCTCATATTCATGTGATTCATTGTGCTGGTCATGTGTTGTGCTAGCATGCACATAATATGTATTCACACTTCTGGAATGTTATAATTCAGATCAATTGTGGTACACTGTAGACGTAAAGTAATATGTTTTCATTGTTATGAAGACACATTCAAAACACCCATTCCTGTAATAGGGCACTTCGTTTTAGAGTCTCCTGATCCCTATTTCAACATTATTGTCTGCGGTATTAGAGTAATCATGGTACATCTTGTATTTTTCTTTTCCTTGTAACCTATAATGATAAAAATAACTGTATGATAAAATATATATATCATTTATACATGAAGGAAGCTTATTATTGGATAAACACACATCAAAACAAGAATTACCAAGTTCAAATGAGATTCACCTCGATGTGATTTTATGGTGTGTTTCAATGTCGACAAACACTAACCACAATGTTGGTCAACACAAATGCTATCAGTTGCTACGGAATTTTACAAAGTATTGCAAGGCATATCTTCACATTAATTTTTGAAATAAAGTCACCGGTGAAAGGGTTAATTAAGCTCTAATCCCAAACCCCCAACCGCACACTCCACTGTGTTAAGATCACTGAGTACACCATACTACCCCCTAAAGTGCCATCATCCAAATAAAACGCACGAAATTCGGACACCAATCTGGGCGTGGTCTTGTGAAGAGTGAGGCAAAACAAAAGTGGACCCAAGGGATGACCTTGTTGAACTCCTTCAGATGACTGAATTGTTTCATTTCCAAAAAAAAAGAAGAGGGATGATGGAGTACCATAAGCTGAATGGACAAAAAGGGAGCTAGCTCTTCGATGGCAGTTAACATTTTGTCCCTACGAATTGCACGGCTTACAAATGATGCTTCCTGTGTTTCATTTGACATAGAAATAGACTTGCAGAGGCTTTGCAATGTTGTGAGGTATTGAACCAATTAGCACCTGCATGTTCTGATCACGCTCCATCAAATGATGGTGAACCTGCACAGCCGTGAAAATAGAGCATCGTCAGTTGCTATTAATGTAAGTTAGCACTGAAATATCAGCAAGTATACATTACAATGCTCAACTACTGCACTAGCAGAGTACATGCAGTTTAGATGGTAAATAAAGCTACAGCTACACAGATGCATGCGCAATTGTCATACTGTCTCGTGCACTGATTCGCAGGTAATAACAAACGGTGCAAACCAACAGAGCGTTGTATGTGCATACGTACCGTTCGCTGTGCGTTCTAAAATGGTAACACTTGCGTTGCGTTTGTGTATGTGTCAGGACAGGTGGTATCCCAGCACTACTGATGGCCTGGCAGTGGTATGAAGGGGCGTATGTGTCAGGACAGGTGTCATCCCAGCACCACTGGAGGCCTGGCAGTGGTATGAAGGGGCATATGTGTCAGGACAGGTGGCATCCCAGCACTACTTATTCAGAGATAATCCAGCTCCTCGGTGGACCGAATGATGTCAAGGTCATGCAGAATATCTTCTGAAGAGTCCTCCTGAAGGATGACATCATCAGATATATCACACATAACTCTGAATGCAAAAGTGAATAGTGACTGAATGGATAGGCAGAAAAGTAGAGGGCCTAGTGGATCCCCCTGCTGGACTCCCTGCGAGGAGAGGGTGCTCTCTTCTCCCCAAAACAGTGATGATATATATATGGTGCAGAGTCGGGGGTTCATACAGGATTTACAGTTTGGGGGGGAAATGCAAAACGTTTGGTGTTTATGTGGCGTGCGTAAGCAAGCCCCAAGTAGGGGGGTCTGGGGGCATGCCCCCCCCCCCCCCCCCTCCCCGATTTTTTTGGCAAAATCAATACTCTCAGATTGATTCTGAGACATTTTGAGGGTACTTTCCTTAGCACATGGACAGAACATTCTAGATTATGACACAATTGCATCTTGCCACAGAATAGTTTTGTGGCAAGATGCAGTCATGTGTTAATCTAGAATGTTCTGTCCATGTGCTGTGGTTAGCTTTCCTAATTGTAGTGTAGATTTTGACCGTCCATGGCATGACATTGTTCACAAGAAATATAGATAAAAAGAACTGGTATGCAGAGAACAATAAATATTTATCTGCACGTGCCCAGTACACTGCTCGATCATCAGAAAATCTACACTACAATTAGGAAAGCTAACCACAGAATAATAGCACATGGACAGAACATTCTAGATTAACACATGATTGAACTGGGACACAGAATATTCTAGATTTATTCACAATTTTGTACATAAAGAGCAAATGCTTCAGCTAGTATCATTCTGCAACTAAATATGACCCAGAGAAATACAAACCTACACAAATGGACATCAGGAACTTTTTACAGAACGCGAGTGCGTGCTGGGTCTAGTAGAGATTCTGAGGACGACGAAGATGTAGTCCCAACTACGTCGACTAGTGATGCCTTGACTTCCACCAATTCCGAAGCGTCAGTAGGTAGATCAGTGTGTTCCGAAGCATCAGTAGGTAGATCAGTGTGTTCCAAAGCGCAGAAGAGGAAACTCTACAAAGCCAGGCTCAGCTACAAGAAGGAGTGGGAGCAGAAATATCCTTGGGTGTACTGCGATGATCCTAAGCAGGGCATGTTCTGCAAGCTCTGCCAGAAGCGAGGAAATGCACCTTCTACAGCCACTCGGGGAATTCAGGATTGGAATCACGCTACTGAACAACTCAAGGAACACAGCCAGTCAAAATGGCAGAGAGATGCTATTATCCATGCTCAAATGGCAGAACAAGGAAAGGAGCAGAGTGTCCTACAACTGCAATGTTCAGCAGCTGCTAAGGAGGCTGAAGAAAGGAGAGCAAAGAACAGAAACATAGTGCTTAAGCTTTTGAGATCGTTCTTGCCAAAAATCGCCTGCCCCTTACAACCACATTCGATCCCCTGGTCCAGTTGCAAATTGCAAATGGAGATGAACTTCTCCAGCAACATGTCAAAGAGGGGCCACAAAATTCTCAGTACACATCCAAATTTTCTGCAGTGATGCTTTTAGAGGCCATCAATAGCTAGCTAGATAAGAAGCTAATTGAGAGCTTAAAATCAAGCCCATACTTCTCTGTGTTGGCTGATGAGTGTGTAGATATTAGTACTGCAGAAGAGCTGTCCATCTGTTGTCGGTGGATTGTAAATGGAAAACCAGAGGAGTACTTCCTTACAGTGCTCCACATGTGTGCCCAAGATGCTGCTACAATTTCAGATGTAATCAGCTCCTTCCTTGAGTCGAAGAACCTGGACTATCGTAAACTAATAGGCCAAGGTTATGATGGAGCAGCCACCTTTGCCGGGGAACGCAATGGAGTTCAAAAAAGGATGCGAACTCTAGCTGCACATTCCTTTTACATCCGCTGTGCCTGCCACAGGCTTCAACTAGCAAGCATGCAAGCTGCTAACAGTGTTCCATATATCAAGAAGATGTTTGGAACTATGGGAAATATATGGAAGCTCTTTTTCTACTCGCCCAAGAAAGCAGAATCTCTCAAAGCAGTCCAGTCTGTCCTCAAGCTACCCGAGCTTAAGATTGTGAAGCCTAGTGATACCAGATGGCTCTCACACGAACGCTGTGTACGGGCTATTTACCGAGAGCTTCCTGCCCTTATCGTCACCCTACAACAGCTTTATGAGACATCAGGTGGTGCTGAAGCATACGGTATTGGTGCTCTCCTTGCTACTTACACTGGAGTTGCTAGTATCGTGTTCCTGTCAGAAGTTCTGGATATCCTGGCAAGGATGAATGTTTCGATGCAAAGAAAGCTACTCGATTTGAGCAGGTAACCGGTACTTCTGAAAATTACGACGGATCAACTCGAGCATCTAAAGGACGAAAGAAGTGAGTGGTTGGGTTCAGTCCAGTCTGAAATATCTCTGTTGAAGGAAAAACACGATATAACACTCGGCACACATGGATCCGCACGAAGCCGTTTGTCTTCTATCACAACCACAGCCGAGTATCGAACTCTAGTTGCAATTCCATACGTCGATTCCCTTCTTCTAAATATTAAGAGTCGATTTACTGATAAAGCCGTGAAGATTGTTACTGCCATGTCCATATTCAGTTCCTCCCTACTACACGCTGAAGCATCCTTACAAAATCAAGGTTCTTGCCGAGTTCTATGGAAAAGAAGCAGAGGTTGAGTATGCGGGGACGACTTACACCTCACCTCCATTGCTTGATGGCGATGAGCTTCTTTCAGAGTGGAAGATATTTAGACGGGCTTTGCTAGTGGAGAAAAAGGCAATAATGGAACGTAAAGAAGAGTCGGTATCTCCTAGCATGCAAGAAATCCTGGACGAGATGAACAAGTCACATACGTACGGAGGAATTTTCCCTGAGACGTGGAAGCTATTGAACATTACAATGGCACTTCCTGTCGGCACAGGAACAGTAGAGCCTTCCTTTAGTCAAATGAAGTTGATTAAAACTCACCTATGCAGTCGTCTATCTGACTCGAACCTAGAACATTTAATGAAAATTAGTATAGAGGGTCCTCCATTGACCGATGTGGACTTTAATCCAATTCTTGACATTTTTAAACAGAAAAATAGACGCATTTTACTTTAATTTAGTACTTACTGAACTCACTGTATTGTAATTTTCACCATACATTATTGTATATCTTCGCTTATATATTATAATTTTATTACTGTTGATCATCTTTGAATTTGCTATTGCTTCTACGTTCCCTTCTCTGTACTGCTCTTTTTTCCCTTTTTTTTTCCCGATAAGAAATTTCATTAATATAAATTTTTATTGTGAAAATTCTTGGGGGGGGGGATAAATCGTGTTTTTTGGGGGGGGAGGGATCCCAGGGCTTCCCCCCCCCCCCCCCCCCCTGTATGAAACTCTGAGAGTAAACAGAAGGCACAAAAGGGTTAATGTCTGGAGTCAAGGTTAAAACTGCTCCCAACATCATGTCTCTGCATAATGTGAAGAGCATGCTTTAAGTCCAACTTCAAGATGGCACGGTTCAGCTGCAAATTGCTTTGGTACCCTGGTAGCATGGGTAGCAGCCTCAGCACCACTCCCCATAGCCAGGCTGTCAAGGGCACCAGCCCTCACTCCCCATAGCCAGGCTGTCAAGGGCACCACCCCTCACTCCCCATAGCCAGGCTGTCAAGGGCACCAGCCCTCACTCTCCATAGCCAGGCTGTCAAGGGCACCACCCCTCACTCCTCATAGCCAGGCTGTCAAGGGCACCAGCCCTCACTCTCCATAGCCAGGCTGTCAAGGGCACCACCCCTCACTCCCCATAGCCAGGCTGTCAAGGGCACCACCCCTCACTCCTCATAGCCTGGCTGTCAAGGGCACCACCCCTCACTCCCCATAGCCAGGCTGTCAAGGGCACCACCCCTCACTCCCCATAGCCTGGCTGTCAAGGGCACCACCCCTCACTCCCCATAGCCAGGCTGTCAAGGGCACCACCCCTCACTCTCCATAGCCTGGCTGTCAAGGGCACCACCCCTCACTCCCCATAGCCAAGCTGTCAAGGGCACCACCCCTCACTCCCCATAGCCAGGCTGTCAAGGGCATAACAAAGACACCAACTTTTCAATTATTCTGTTTCCAGCTACCTTGGTAACAGGCGGCGAGGTGTACAGTCCACAGTGATATGCCTTTCTTCTCCAAGACTACCAAGTCAGCCCCCCCCCCCTACCCCCCAAAAAAAGGTCGGACAGAGAGAGGAGTCTTTCCATCCATAACCAGAGAGCATTAGGCAGCTGGAGGAGCTGGTGGAGGCGACTCTGCATCCCTAGTCTTGATCATGTACTTGCGATGTTGTGGCCACAACTTTGTCAGGACCCCTGGCTGAGCCGCTAGTGAAGGACTTGATGGCACAGGCTACTTCCTCCACTGAGACCATGGAAGAAGGAAAGGTAACATCTATAGTTGGTGGTGGAGTTGATGAGTCAGGATATGGTGAGAGGTGGTGCTTCTTGATAGCATAGAAAGTGTCATCATCAAAATTGGCTCGAGTGTCTTCAGAACAGGAAACTGAACAGTTCCCCAGAAATCTCCTTCCTCCAGTTTAGCTGATACCTGTTGGCTAAGGGATTTCAAGGGGTCCAGGGTTGGGGGGGGGGGGGGGCTGTGAACTCCCTTTGATCTGGAGTAACCCAGAGGACGAGGGGGCGGCTTCTTCCCTCAGTTGATTGTTAATAGCTGTAGCTAGAGACGTGTTGCGACTTCCCACACTTAAACATCGAGCACAGAAGTGAGGAAGACTCTTCCAGGAAGCTTTAGCTAGAGTTGGTACTGAGAACACCATCCTAATGAGAGGCCAGTTTCAAACTGGACTGCTCTCTAAATGCCCTAGGGATTCTTTTTAGTATTTTCAGATAGAATAGGTAGGTCTTACACCATTATAGACCCCTGCATGGGTGGAGCCGTGGGAGAGGCTGGACCTGAGCTGGTACCATCCGGACCACGTGGTGAAGTACTCGAGGGCAGAGAAGCTGTTTGAGGTGAGGCAGTTGGAGCAGGTCTTGGAGCTGGAGGAAAGCAGCATGGACACCAGTTTCTTCTAGGGCCATGAACTCTACCACGGAAGTTACTGAGAAGCCCCCCTGACACAAAACACAAATGGACTGTTGCGACGCCATTATTGCTGCTGTTGTTGTTGTTGTTCCTCTCTAGGAAGTTATTAAGAATAGTGGGGTCAGATCCTACAGCAGTGGTGTATTGACAGTATTTTTTTAATATTATTGCTTGTTATCAAATTAAAATAATGTTTATAACAGCAATAATCAATTACAAAAGTACCAGAATAATAATTAATTAACAATAAATACATAAATTAATAAAAAGCTGAACGACAAGTTCAACTCCCGACTGACCACAAAACAGACGAGGCATTCCTGCTGGACTGCCACTGAGAGACACTGAAGGAGGTGAGCACAGGCATTCACCTCCCCAGCTGAAGAAGGTGAACACAGGCATTCACCTCCCCAGTTCTTTGCCTTATCCTGAGCTGAGTTCCTTCAGGAAAGCCATCGACCTGTTCCCGATGACTCGATGGCCACGGGCACAAAAAAGTGGCAAGGATCTAGGCTGGTATACTTGGCCACTTTTTTCTCCTCAGCCATAGCAGCCACAGCTCCAAGACCACTCAGTGCTGCACCTGATACGACTGGGAAAACATATATGGACAGGTTACATCCCACACAAGTTGCTTGGCATTCCCCTTCAGAACGAAAGAGACCCGATGGTTCCACCCTGGAAGGGGCACCGGCAGATGATAATGCCTGGAAGATGACGGTATGACGGTAGAAACATCCTTCGCTCCTCTTGCAGCTAAGACCATGCGTAGCAAGGCGATCCACTTCTGCTCCACAGTGCTGGCAGTTATGGGGTCGACACAAAGTGGAGCCCAAGCGGAGACCCACGGCAACCCTGATGGTATCATCCATCCTCAAACCCAGGGACGAGATAGGGAGGGCATTTAGCCATGCACCGGCTTCTTTCTTTGAAACGGCCAAAAGCCGGGCTCGAGCCAAATCATCAGATACATTATGCAATAAAGATTCCACGGACTTTGACACCCTGCACATATTATCATCATTATTGTTGTTGTTGTCGTCATCATCATCATCATCATATCACATCATCATCATCCATCATCATCATCATCATCATCTCATCATCATCATCATCACATCATCATCATCACATCATCATCATCATCATCTCATCATCATCATCATCTCGTCGTCGTCATCATCATCTCATCATCATCATCATCATCATCATCTCATCATCGTTGTGGAGGACTCAAGCCTCCATTAAACTGAAAAGTATTATTATTATTAGGAATATAATTGTGTATCTTGTTTCCTTTGACTGTTTTGGTGACCCTCTGTGTTGTGATTGGTTTTGAGTTCTAAATTGTTTCTTTCATGTTAGATTTATATTAGCTTATGGAACTCTATGGGAATCGTATGTGTTGAATTTCTGTGCGTGTATGTAAGATGGAATGATGTAATGTATGTGGGCTGGAAGGATATAAAAAGGTCCTGCCAGCCACTGTTGAGGCTCTCTCTCAAGTTCTTAATAATTGTTATTTAAAGAGGACTTCTGACCACAGGCTGGGTGTAGTGTTTGACTAGGACTAGATCCAATTGAAGTAGCTGGAAAGGGTTTACTTTCCATGAGTGAAGTTCTGAGAACCTTTCAATCCTTCACAATCATCGTCATCATCATCATCTCATCATCATCATCATCATCATCATTATTATTATCATTATCATTATTATATTATATATTATCATTATTACACGTATATTATTATTATATATTTATTATTATTATTATCATTATTATATATTATCATTATCATATATATTATTATCATTATTATATATTATCATTATTATATATATATATATTATTATTATTATATATATATATATTATTATTATTATATATTATTATTATCATTATTATATATTATTATTATTATATAGTACTGTTGTTGTTGTTGTTGTTGTTGTTTTCTGTGATTTTAATCCTTTTCTCTAGCAACGAGGCTGATGTTGTGTCCTCTCTGGACGATGTCTACCACGTGGGGACATTCGTCCAAATTGTTGAGCTCCATGATATTGGAGACAGGATGAGAATGGTGATCCAGGGACATCGGAGGTGAGTTGGTGGTGTCATCTTAACACTGACTTATGACTCCAGCAGACTTGATGTTGGTGTTTGACTTACAAGGATTAAGATCACTAAGGCTGTGGAGGAAGATGATAATCTGGCGGACGTGAAGCCAAGCAAGCACAATAGGAAGGGAGCTGAGGAAAACCGCAATCTTCCTAAGAAGAAGAAGAATTCCAAAAGGTCCAGAGGAGTGGAGGGAGGAGAGAGTAATCCCTCCAGTGCCAGCAGGAAGATCTTGATGGTCCACACAGAGAACCTTGAGCACTCGTCCTTTGAGAAGAACAGGGAGATGAAGGTAAGGAGGTGTATTTGCATACGATGTCTAGTCGGACACGATACCCATTCTCTGGTTTGCTTCTCTTCTTACCGTCTGTATTTGTGGAAACTTTCAGGCCATTTCTGCAGAAGTGATCAAGACAATTCGTGACCTCATCGCTCTGAGTCCTTTCTACAAGTAAGAGCTCCAAGAAGAGTCTTTAGAAATGGAGTGTGTGACTGTAAGAGATGTGCACCTCTCTCCCTACTGTCCCTCCCTCCTCTCTCTCCCCCTTCCCCTCTTTCCCGCCTATTCCCCGCCTCTTGTGCTACTCGACTGGTGAAGAGAGTCTTTAGCTCAACTTGTGGAAGTAGGCAAGAAGGTAGTGGACAACCCTGTTAATCTCGCTGACTTTGGGGCGGCTCTCACAAGCGGCGATTCGTACCAGATACAGGCAGTCTTGGAGTGTAAAGATGTGAGGAATTTGGCATAGTGGGTGTGGTGATATGTGCATGGATTAGTGGGTGTGGTTTTGTAATGTCTTGCTATATAGATTCCGGACCGGTTGATGTTGACCCTTGAACTCTTGAAGAAGGAGCTTGCAATCGTCACACTGCAGCAGAAGCTTGGGAAAGAGGTGGGTGTGTCCTTTATACATAGTGCTGTTCGGATAGGTAGGTTTGGGTGGTTACGTATTCACAGACAGACGGCAGAAGAAATCACAGGGGAACATTCGTGGGTTTTGTTATATATATTTACAGATAGGATTCTAACCAGGGAAACCACCTTCCAACCATACAATACCATGCTTCCCCCCCCATAGAGAAAAAAGTAACCTGTAATATATAGTCTTGACTGGCTCTGAGTAGCAGTGACTCTCTCTTACACACCCAGGTGGAGGAGAAGGTCAGCACCATGCAGAGACGCTTCTTCTTGCAGGAGCAACTGAAGATCATCAAGAAAGAGCTGGGCTTAGAGGTGCTCTAATTAGAATTTCCACTACACTGTCTCAGTACTGATTGAATACTTTAGAAAGACGAGAAGGAAGCCATCTTTGAGAAGTACCGGGAGAGAGTCCAGGACCTTCTTCTTCCTGACGAAGTGAAGGAAGTCTTTGAGGAGGAGCTAAGCAAGATGTCCTTCCTGGACAACCACTCAGCTGAATATAGGTATGTCGGTCTGGAGGAGGGCTGGTCCGGGCAGGAGAATCGATGAAATACCTCTGTACCTTGCCTTCAGTGTGTCCCGGAATTATCTGGACTGGCTGACAAGTATGCCTTGGGGGCGATCAAGCGAGGAGAACCTTGACCTCCAGCAAGCAAGGGATGTGCTAGAGGAGGATCATTACGGACTCAAGGATATCAAAGATCGGATTCTGGTGTGTTTGTCAGGATAGATAATGCTATAGGATTTTTTCCATCCTTCATATTTTTATCTTCATATTGTCCTCTTGTTGCAGGAGTTCATAGCAGTCAGTCAGCTGAACAAGAGTGTGCAGGGGAAAATTCTCTGCTTCACCGGCCCCCCAGGGGTGGGCAAGACAAGCGTAGCACGCTCCATTGCAAAGGCACTAAATAGGAAGGTGTGTATTGTGACTGACATGTGATGCACGTCGAGGGGTTCTCTTAATTTATTGGTTTGGGCCACATTTTTAATTGGGGGTGGGGGGGGGACCCCTCAGAACAAGGCTCACATTTCAGCTGAAGCTTACATAGGCAGCTGTCTGGGTGTGTTTCAGCAGTTCCAGCATACCCTCGTCCTCTTTTGAAGGGGACCAAGGCTTGAAACAGGTTTTCCACTGATTTATATACCAAAATGTAAGCAGTGCAGATGCTTTCTGGTGGTAGTTTTTTCTTCTTTTTCTCTCCATACATGTTAATCTTTTGGAACTGCAAGTTAGAATGTGGAATACAAACACTCGCCAAACTCGTTCAAATATTAAGAGGACTATGAACTTGTGAAGGGGTCTAAAATACAAACACTAAAACCCTTGGGTTACGGTTTTGGAGCTCCACAGATTCTGCACACTTTACAGTGTGAACTCTCAGATGATGGATCTCTCTGAGTGCTAAAGGCCTGTCCACACTAAACCGATGGCATTGCGTCAGAGGGGAATGCTGATGCACATTGATGCACGTCCGTCGGAAAGGAAAATAACCACCTACCAAAGTCAGTCAAAGTCATATACTGCAGCTGTAATTGAGATGGAGTTTGTTTTTGCGTCCTTTTCTTGCTGATCAGCTACCTACAGATACAGAGAAGAGGAGAGAGCTGAGGGAAAGGCAGAACCAATGAAGGTTGCGACTGCACTAACTTCAGAGTCCAGATGCACGGCGTATAAACATAGCAACAGTTCTCTAGCTATGTAGTTGGTCTAGCTAGCTATACAGGCCACAGATAGTACACAGCTAGCTCCAAAGTTCCCAACTGCAGCATCACAAAGACGTGAGTGAATGAAATTCTTTTATACGCACACTCGCGTAGTTATTTGACCGCTTTAATTTGTTGCTCTGATTTGCATCAAACCCCGCCTATCGAGGTGGACCAGAATAATGTGCATTATTTTAATTCAATTAAGTGTGGACACGCCCCAATGCGTAGGCTTGTGCGGTGTGTGGACATGCCTTTAAGAAAGGGGGGAAAAACAGACTCCCTATTTGTGTGGCAGGTCATCTCCATGGTGATGTGTAAACAAGGCCCTAATTCAGTCCTTGGTTTGTCATAGTACTTGGCTGTGATATTAAATGGGCGTGGCACCAGATGAGCAAAACTGATTAAAACTCGAGGATCACTTCTTCTCTCCATCACATGAGAAGGCAGTAAGAAAATAATAATCTGGACCACTCATATTCACAGAGTGTTAAAAGAGCTCTCGAATGACATTAAAAAGGGGGAGAAACGGAGCCGGTCGGGCTGGACCATCTGCCCCACAGGGACATATTATACCAACCTTTGCCCCATGACCACACCTCCTCACTTGTAAAAAGCATTAATAGGATGTGGGAGAACAGGTGGATAGACCAGGCCACCAGGGAGGACCTGACCATGGGCGGGGAGACACGCACTCAGAGGATGTATTTCCTGAAAAAAGCCCATAAGCCCCCCATGTCCGTCAGGCCAATCTGTTCCGGCTGCTCCGGCCCCACTGAGGGGGTGTCCAGCTAGCTAGACCACACCCTAAAACTGGATGTCCCTCTGGTGGCTAACCATCTCAGAGACTCCACCCAATTTCTAGCTAGGCTGGAGTGAGAGACCGTGCCTGATCATGCCCTCCTCGTAATGACGGATGTCACCAGTCTCCATACAAACATCGCCAAGGTGGCAGATTTTTACGTCAGAAACTATAGGCACCTCTGGGCCCAGGGCCTGCCTGGTGGCCACCATGAAGATTGTTCTGCAACAACATCTTGTTTAATGATGTAATGTATAGCAGACCAGGGGAATGGCCTGGGGCGCCAAGTTTGCCCCCACTTTTGCCACAATATTCATAGGCATGCTGGAGACAGCCATCTGTGACCATGATGTTGCTGGTGCATACTGTAAGAGAAGGTGTTGCTGGTGCATATTGTAAGAGAAGGTGTCTATAGAGATGATGTTGCTGGTGCATATTGTAAGAGAAGGTGTCTATAGAGATGATGTTGCTGGTGCATATTGTAAGAGAAGGTGTCTATAGAGATGATGTTGCTGGTGCATATTGTAAGAGAAGGTGTCTATAGAGATGATGTTGCTGGTGCATATTGTAAGAGAAGGTGTCTATAGAGATGATGTTGCTGGTGCATATTGTAAGAGAAGGTGTTGCTGGTGCATATTGTAAGAGAAGGTGTCTATAGAGATGATGTTGCTGGTGCATATTGTAAGAGAAGGTGTCTATAGAGATGATGTTGCAGGTGCATATTGTAAGAGAAGGTGTCTATAGAGATGATGTTGCTGGTGCATATTGTAAGAGAAGGTGTCTATAGAGATGATGTTGCTGGTGCATATTGTAAGAGAAGGTGTCTATAGAGATGATGTTGCTGGTGCATATTGTAAGAGAAGGTGTCTATAGAGATGATGTTGCTGGTGCATATTGTAAGAGAAGGTGTCTATAGAGATGATGTTGCTGGTGCATATTGTAAGAGAAGGTGTTGCTGGTGCATATTGTAAGAGAAGGTGTCTATAGAGATGATGTTGCTGGTGCATATTGTAAGAGAAGGTGTCTATAGAGATGATGTTGCAGGTGCATATTGTAAGAGAAGGTGTCTATAGAGATGATGTTGCTGGTGCATATTGTAAGAGAAGGTGTCTATAGAGATGATGTTGCTGGTGCATATTGTAAGAGAAGGTGCCTATAGAGATGATGTTGCTGGTGCATATTGTAAGAGAAGGTGTCTATAGAGATGATGTTGCTGGGTGCATATTGTAAGAGAAGGTTCCTATAGAGATGATGCTGCTGGTGCATAAGCAACAATTTGAAATCAAAACTGCCAGCCCAGCAGAAAGAGGGGGAGAAATGACAATTACAAAACCTTTAATTTAATGCTTTAACCATTTGGTCCCTCTTGACCTGATAGTTCTCAGAGACAGCCAGCGGTCGGTTAGCATTTTTGGATGTGGCATATGTTGAGAACTGCTTGACCTTCAGCTACTCTGTCCTTTGGGAAGTAACCATCCACAGGCCCTAGCCCTAGCCAGGGTTGAGAGGTTAATGTATACCCGATGTGATGCCTGGAACTTGATTTGCTGCTTGTGCGCCGGCTAGGCTGGGGGTGGGGCTAGGGCTAATTGTAGCATGTGATTCCTGCAGTGAACGAGTGTGGCAGGTGCAGACAGCTCGTGAAGCCATGCCTGGATGGACACAGCTAAACACATGGCTCGCATATACTTCACACAGATTCCCTTGTCTCCCAGGTTTCCAATCTCTTAGCCACCAGAAAGAAACACGAGAATAGCACTTCCTCAAACACGACATCAGAGTGTATTCATCTCCCATTAGAGGGAAGAAGGGAGACTCTCTGTTAAGCTCTGCAAGATCACGGGCAGTAATAAAATGAAGAGGTTATTGTGTGTAGACTTCATATTCTTCTACACTTCATCATGAACTAATCGTTGAAGATCACCCCACGCAGTTCAACTAGATCAGCAAAGTTTGTTGTATGGGCAATTCTATTTTTGGCAACCATTTCTTCACAACAATTTTCATCTTATTTGTACCTTCTCTCTGGGATTGCTCAAGTTCTGAGGCAAGCAAGCCTTAGCACACTCTTACATTTTCTTCCTGGCCATTTTCCATGCTCTAAATGCCTCCCAGTGCCCAAGTCCCTCGAGCTTGAC
This sequence comes from Cladorhizidae sp. MBARI D1340-BT2, assembly GCA_028752905.1. Taxonomy (NCBI): domain Eukaryota; kingdom Metazoa; phylum Porifera; class Demospongiae; order Poecilosclerida; family Cladorhizidae; species Cladorhizidae sp. MBARI D1340-BT2. The sequence continues at coordinate 3,714,976 of JAQNBH010000009.1, read as the reverse complement.
GGGGGGGGGAGACTTCCCTGCTCCTTGCAGATTAGAGAATGCCCCATCAGTTGCTCCTGGGTCTTTCTTTAATTAGATTAGCTCCTTCTTCGACTAGCTCGCGAGAAAAAATAAAATAATAATTTTTGAAAGTTTATGTTTTTGTGGGTGTGCATTATTTAGTAAGTGCCTATTCTCAGTGAAGTGTGCTGGTGTTGGGGTGTGTGGTTGTTAAGTGCGTGGTGTTGGTGTGTGGTTGCTAAGCACGTGGTGTGCTGGTGTTGGGGTGTGTGGTTGCTAAGTGTGTGGTGTTGGGGTGTGGTTGCTAAGAGCATGGTTGCTGGTGTTGGGGTGTAGTTGCTTGCTTGCTTTCACATCCTCATTAGCTGCTCAGTTCTTCGGAGTTCGGGCTGCATGTCTTGTGTGCTAGCTTATTGAGCATCAATGAACCAACCGCTGACAAAATCCACCAGCCACGACTTTTCCCCCACAATCGAGAAAACGCAATGCATTGAACGATTTGGAGTCTGCTCTACTGAAACAGTTTGTGATTGGACCTGTTGTACAACAGGTTGCCATAGGAGGTCAAGAAGAGAGGCTCATAGAAGATCATTGAAGGTCACGTAGGCCCCACTGGAGGTGGTTTTGTTAGCTATTGGATTATGGAATGCACTGATTGCCACCAAATCTGCAACTAAGAAGGTGCCGGTCCAAAAAAAAGGATTCGAAGGCAGTTATGAAATATTGTGTGTGTGTGTGCGCGCAACTTTAAAAAAAAAATAATAATAAAATTGTCAAGTGTGTGTTGTTAAAACTCGCCGGCCGGCATCCAATCTCGTGACATCAGGACGAGAACTGTTGGATGCGTGGATAACTCTGCAAGGGTCATTGTGGTGGTTATGGACGAGAGAATCCTCGATGGTGTGTTATGAGTGAGGTTGCTGGGAGCGACAATGAAGGAAACTTTGCAGAATTTGAGCCACCAGTTCAGCAAGTGACACGTGCTCTTCTAAAATGTGCAGTTCTCATTCCTTAACAAGAGCTGGTCTTGTGTTTGCAATAACCAACCAACTTCTGGAAGCTCTAGAGAGCCATTTTCATAGAGGAGTCCACCAGTTGAGCAAACTTAAGCTGTCAGAATCTGACATAATCGAAGCTGGAAGTACACTGCAAAGCTTTAGTCACAAGGTGCTGGCAGATGATGCAATTATGATTGCCAACACTAAATCAGTTCTCGGGTGCAACTGTTGCCAAGTGTTTGGAGGGAGTGTGTAGCTGGTCCTTGCCCAACTCTAGTAGCTAACAATGCTGCAACAGCAGCAATGGTGTGTGCTAGCTTGTGTCGTTGACAAGAGTAAGAAATGTGAAAGTGTACAAGGGCCTTCTGCAATGTGGCTACACAAGAACTACAAGTCATGTGACGTGGAGGCTGTCGTCAGATCTGACGAAGACACCGTTGATGATCATTCAATGCTATTGTTTGTTTGGCTCAACCATGACTAACTGAACTTGTCCTTTAATGGAATTAAGTTGGATAGGGTGTTTCGTGCGAGTGATTCATCTCTAAACATCACAGGAACAATAAATATTGTATATTTAGGGCGAACAGGGGATAGATGGGTCGAAGAAAGGAAATGAGTGTATTCAAAATCATGGACACGATATTATCCAGCGCCATTTAATACAGCTCTATTTGATTTTGAATGGTAAAGAGTCATCACTGCCTATAGATCATATATATGTAGCCCATGCAACTTCTTATGTAACCAGCACATATGTCCTGTCTTCAACCTGCTGTTCTTTGGCAGATGTTTCAAAAGTTCACGCTTGTCTTGTTGTGACTTCATTTGTTGTGGTCTTTGTTGTTGTTGTTGTTTACTGTCTAGTATTTTAGATTCTCTGTTGGTGGGATGACAGATGTGGCTGAGATCAAAGGTCATCGTCGTACCTACGTGGGTGCCATGCCAGGAAAGATCATCCAGTGCCTCAAGAAGGTACAGACTGAAAACCCGCTCATCCTGATTGACGAGGTGGACAAGATGGGGCGTGGTCACCAGGGAGACCCAGCCTCTGCCTTGTTGGAACTCCTGGACCCTGAGCAGAATGCAAACTTTCTTGATCACTACTTGGATGTACCCGTTGACCTCTCCAAGGTGAGGGTACAGATCTCTCTTCATTAAGCATCCAATCAGATGCAACTAATTTTGAGTGAGCACATGATTGTAGCCACACCCACACTTGGTGGGCTTGCACGTGCCGAAGGTGTGGCATAGGCAGTGTTGGGTACCACCTTAAGGGGAGGGGGGGGGGGGGGGGGGACGAGTCTGAGCATGTCTGGAAAATGTGATTGTCGTTAGCACTTAAGGCGCTCCATTAGAGTCTTGCTGCTATCAAGTCCTTGAAGGAGGCCTAAGCTGATCTCTACCAAGGGATGTGCAGCTGCCAGCAAGTCCTTGAAGGAGGAGGCCTAAGCTGATCCTCTACCAAGAGCTGTGGAGCTGCCAGCAAGCCCTTGAAGGAGGAGGCCTAAGCTATCCTCTACCAAGAGCTGTGCAGCTGCCAGCAAGCCCTTGAAGGAGGAGGCCTAAGCTGATCCTCTACCAAGAGCTGTGCAGCTGCAAGCAAGTCCTTGAAGAAGGAGGCCTAAGCTGATCCTCTACCAAGAGCTGTGCAGCTGCCAGCAAGCCCTTGAAGGAGGAGGCCTAAGCTGATCCTCTACCAAGGGATGTGCAGCTGCTAGCAAGTCCTTGAAGGAGGAGGCCTAAGCTGATCCTCTACCAAGAGCTGTGCAGCTGCTAGCAAGTCCTTGAAGGAGGAGGCCTAAGCTGATCCTCTACCAAGGGGCTGACTCCACAACAAGGTAGGGCTGTACTGACTTGTGGAGGGTGTCTCTGAGTATTGAACAGCTGACCGACTGCTCAACTACTGGACTGTATAGAAGCAACAACAAATTTCCAGCTACGTATATAGGGTTGACTCAACCAGTTATGTGACCCTTTACCATACAATATATCAATATTGTATATAAAAGAGTCGCGGTCATGTGGTCTACAGCGGTACAAGTAGGACAGTTACAACTATTGAACGGGACACAATGAAATTGTTATCAGACTCTCTTATAGGAAGTGCTGGCCACTTGAAATTCCAAAGAGGTGTGCATTTATGAGTATGGCTGCCCTTGCAAACAAGGCGACATTACCAAGAAACTCCACTAGCTACGTCAGAGCTCATAAATTATGCAACAAGGCGACATTACCAACAAACTCCACTAGCTACGTCAGAGCTCATAAATTATGCAACAAGGCGACATTACCAACAAACTCCACTAGAGCTCATAAATTATGCAACAAGGCGACATTACCAACAAACTCCACTAGCTACGTCAGAGCTCATAAATTATGCAACAAGGCGACATTACCAACAAACTCCACTAGCTACGTCAGAGCTCATAAATTATGCAACAAGGCGACATTACCAACAAACTCCACTAGCTACACCAGAGTTCATAAATTATGCAACAAGGCGACATTACCAACAAACTCCACTAGCTACGCCAGAGCTTATAAATTATGCAACAAGGTGACATTACCAACAAACTCCACTAGCTACATCAGAGCTCATAAATTATGCAACAAGGCGACATTACCAACAAACTCCACTAGCTACGCCAGAGCTCATAAATTATGCAACATGGCAACATTACCAACAAACTCCACTAGCTACGTCAGAACTCATAAATTATGCAACATGACGACATTACCAACAAACTCCACTAGCTACGTCAGAGCTCATAAATTATGCAACAAGGCGACATTACCAACAAACTCCACTAGCTACACCAGAGTTCATAAATTATGCAACAAGGCAACATTACCAACAAACTCCACTAGCTACGTCAGAGCTCATAAATTATGCAACAAGGCGACATTACCAACAAACGCCACTAGCTACGCCAGAACTCATAAATTATGCAACAAGGCGACATTACCAACAAACTCCACTAGCTACGTCAGAGCTCATAAATTATGCAACAAGGCGACATTACCAACAAACTCCACTAGCTACGTTGGAGCTCACCTAATGCAAGCAGTTTGCTAGCGAGGGTGCTTCTAACCTAATGATGGATGGGGAGGAGACCATGCCCCTCAATCTCATTTTGTAGTCCTCTACTGGATATCTTATCCAAGCAACGCCGAATACTTCTGCTAGATCCTTTCCCGGGCAACGTCGGGTACTTCGGCAGAATAAGAAGTCGGGGATATAGGATGTGGCATGTTGGCAAGTTCTCATTTTATTTCATACTCTTGAAGAGGATTGGATGTGCAATTACATCTTTTAAGACGACTCTTTTTACCTGAGAGTTTTGTAGCACTCCCTGTATTGGCTCGACACACTTTTTTTAAATGGTGGCTGGTGAAATAACCAAGGCTCACATCTCGGCTAAACTCACATCTGCAGCTAGATGTCTAAATGCTGGTTTCAGCAGATATTTCAACAGAGTTTCATTTAGAAAATTGTCCAAGGGGGGTCAACTGGAGGAATCTGGATTTTAAGGAGGGGCATGATGGTTAAAGATGTGACAAAGTTTCTAATGAAAACTTTAATGAATTTTAATAATACAATTTCCAAGGGGGACAAAAATGTTCCAAGGGGGGGGGGGCAGCCACCGCCCCCTAAATGAAACCCTGTAATTAGAAAAGACTCTCCATGTGCCTTGAATCCTTCACTAAGCTAGTAAACTGACAGCACAAAGAACTGGTTGAAATCCATCGTCAAGGTGATTTTAAGGATCTTCTGTGTTTGTTTATTTCTCTCTCCACTTCGCATCGCTTGCGTACAAGAGGTCCATCCTTGACACTTTTTTCCACGCCTGAAGACCCCGAAATGTTCCAATGTACCTCCATGACTGCTCTGTTCCTCAAATGTGATAAAAAAGGGTTATGAAGGAGTGATTGTCGATCGACGTTACCAGGCCAGCTCACGTTCATAGTCCTGCATTGCTCAACACTCCAAACAAATGGGGGCGGGGTTGACTTTAAAACAGGAACATTAGCTAAACATCGGCTGTCGAGCGAATGCGTGTGACGATGTACGTGGAAGCCTAAATGTATGAGAATAGGCATACACACAACATGGCGGCCATTTATTACTCTGGTACGTAGACACTTATTACTCTAGTACGTAGACACACATGCTCGAGGCTAAAAGGGTTTTCAGAGCCTAGCTCCCCTCAGTTCCCACAGCATGTGCTCTGCTCTCTCTCTCTCACTCATTTCTTGCTCCCATTATCTTCTGTTTGTTTTACTTGTTTCCATCACTACCGCCCCCTCTCTTAGCGGTGCAATTAAGTGCATGCACAGAAGTGCAATGTTGCAGTTCACACACGCGTATAAGGAGAGGCCGTTTATTGCTCCGCGTGATGAACGTACGTACACATGCACGCTGGAGGCAAAAAGGTTTCACATGATTATACAGTGTCTCACTCCGCTCGATGCACTCCGCTCGATGATATATATATTTTTTAATTGAAGTCCTGTTATGCGGAAGTAAACTGAGCCCATGGAGACCACACCCATTGTGGTCAACAAGGGTACAGTGTTGTTTCCTTTCTTTCTAAATGTTTGTTCCTGCGTCTCCTGCGGCCATTTCTGTTTTCTTCCCCACACACAGCGTGCCATGCCTACGCTAGTCGCATTAATAAGACTCTAAATCTTCTAACACACATTCACAACTCATCGTTAGTTGCATTAATAATAACTTTAGACTCCAAATCTTCTAACGCACATTCACAACTCATCGTTAGTTGCATTAATAATAACTTTAGACTCCAAATCTTCTAACACACATTCAAAACTCATCGTTAGTTGCATTAATAATAACTTTAGACTCCAAATCTTCTAACACACATTCACAACTCATCATTAGTAATAACTTTAGACTCCAAATCTTCTAACGCACATTCATAACTCATCGTTAGTTGCATTAATAATAACTTTAGACTCCAAATCTTCTAACACACATTCACAACTCATCGTTAGTTGCATTAATAATAACTTTAGACTGCAAATCTTCTAACGCACATTCACAACTCATCGTTAGTTGAATTAATAATAACTTTAGACTCCAAATCTTCTAACACACATTCACAACTCATCGTTAGTCGCATTAGTCGCATTAATAATAACTTTAGATTAATAATAACTTTAGACTCTAAATCTTCTAATGCACATTCACAACTCATCGTTAGTCGCATTAATAATAACTTTAGACTCCAAATCTTCTAACACACATTCACAACTCATCGTTAGTTGCATTAATAATAACTTTAGACTCTAAATCTTCTAACGCACATTCACAACTCATCGTTAGTTGCATTAATAATAACTTTAGACTCCAAATCTTCTAACGCACATTCATAACTCATCGTTAGTTGCATTAATAATAACTTTAGACTCCAAATCTTCTAACGCACATTCACAACTCATCGTTAGTTGCATTAATAATAAATTTAGACCAAATCTTCTAATGCACATTCACAACTCATCGTTAGTTGCATTAATAATAAATTTAGACCAAATCTTCTAATGCACATTCACAACTCATCGTTAGTTGCATTAATAATAACTTTAGACTCCAAATCTTCTAACACATTAACAACTCATCGTTAGTTGCATTAATAATAAATGTTGACTCCAAATCTTCTAACGCACATTCACAACTCATCTTTAGTTGCATTAATAATAACTTTAGACTCCAAATCTTCTAACACACATTCACAACTCATCGTTAGTTGCATTAATAATAACTTTAGACTGCAAATCTTCTAACGCACATTCACAACTCATCGTTAGTTGCATTAATAATAACTTTAGACTCCAAATCTTCTAACACACATTCACAACTCATCGTTAGTCGCATTAATAATAACTTTAGATTAATAATAACTTTAGACTCTAAATCTTCTAATGCACATTCACAACTCATCGTTAGTCGCATTAATAATAACTTTAGATTAATAATAACTTTAGACTCCAAATCTTCTAACACACATTCACAACTCATCGTTAGTTGCATTAATAATAACTTTAGACTCTAAATCTTCTAACGCACATTCACAACTCATCGTTAGTTGCATTAATAATAACTTTAGACTCCAAATCTTCTAACGCACATTCATAACTCATCGTTAGTTGCATTGATAATAACTTTAGACTCCAAATCTTCTAACACACATTCACAACTCATCGTTAGTTGCATTAATAATAAATTTAGACTCCAAATCTTCTAACGCACATTCACAACTCATCGTTAGTTGCATTAATAATAACTTTAGACTCCAAATCTTCTAACACATTAACAAAACTCATCGTTAGTTGCATTAATAATAAATTTTGACTCCAAATCTTCTAACGCACATTCACAACTCATCTTTAGTTGCATTAATAATAACTTTAGACTCCAAATCTTCTAACACACATTCACAACTCATCGTTAGTTGCATTAATAATAAATTTAGACTCCAAATCTTCTAACGCACATTCACAACTCATCGTTAGTTGCATTAATAATAACTTTAGACTGCAAATCTTCTAACACACATTCACAACTCATCGTTAGTTGCATTAATAATAACTTTAGACTCCAAATCTTCTAACACACATTCACAACTCATCGTTAGTTGCATTAATAATAACTTTAGACTGCAAATCTTCTAACGCACATTCACAACTCATCGTTAGTTGCATTAATAATAACTTTAGACTCCAAATCTTCTAACACATTCACAACTCATCATTAGTTGCATTAATAATAACTTTAGACTCCAAATCTTCTAACGCACATTCACAACTCATTGTTAGTTGCATTAATAATAACTTTAGACTCCAAATCTTCTAACGCACATTCACAACTCATCGTTAGTCGCATTAATAATAACTTTAGACTCTAAATCTTCTAACGCACATTCACAACTCATTGTTAGTCGCATTAATAATAACTTTAGACTCCAAATCTTCTAACGCACATTCACAACTCATCGTTAGTTGCATTAATAATAACTTTAGACTCCAAATCTTCTAACGCACATTCACAACTCATTGTTAGTTGCATTAATAATAACTTTAGACTCCAAATCTTCTAACGCACATTCACAACTCATCGTTAGTTGCATTAATAATAACTTTAGACTCCAAATCTTCTAACGCACATTCACAACTCATCGTTAGTTGCATTAATGACTTCAAATCTTCTAAAGCACATTCAAAACTCATCGTTAGTTGCATTAATAATAACTTTAGACTCCAAATCTTCTAACGCACATTCACAACTCATTTTTAGTTGCATTAATAATAACTTTAGACTCCAAATCTTCTAACACACATTCACAACTCATCGTTAGTTGCATTAATAATAACTTTAGACTCCAAATCTTCTAACACACATTCACAACTCATCATTAGTTGCATTAATAATAACTTTAGACTCATCGTTAGTTGCATTAATAATAACTTTAGACTCCAAATCTTCTAACACACATTCACAACTCATCATTAGTTGCATTAATAATAACTTTAGACTCCAAATCTTCTAACGCACATTCATAACTCATCGTTAGTTGCATTAATAATAACTTTAGACTCCAAATCTTCTAACACACATTCACAACTCATCGTTAGTTGCATTAATAATAAATTTAGACTCCAAATCTTCTAACGCACATTCACAACTCATCGTTAGTTGCATTAATAATAACTTTAGACTCCAAATCTTCTAACACATTAACAACTCATCGTTAGTTGCATTAATAATAAATTTTGACTCCAAATCTTCTAACGCACATTCACAACTCATCTTTAGTTGCATTAATAATAACTTTAGACTCCAAATCTTCTAACACACATTCACAACTCATCGTTAGTTGCATTAATAATAACTTTAGACTCCAAATCTTCTAACACACATTCACAACTCATCATTAGTTGCATTAATAATAACTTTAGACTCATCGTTAGTTGCATTAATAATAACTTTAGACTCCAAATCTTCTAACACACATTCACAACTCATCATTAGTTGCATTAATAATAACTTTAGACTCCAAATCTTCTAACGCACATTCATAACTCATCGTTAGTTGCATTAATAATAACTTTAGACTCCAAATCTTCTAACACACATTCACAACTCATCGTTAGTTGCATTAATAATAAATTTAGACTCCAAATCTTCTAACGCACATTCACAACTCATCGTTAGTTGCATTAATAATAACTTTAGACTGCAAATCTTCTAACACACATTCACAACTCATCGTTAGTTGCATTAATAATAACTTTAGACTCCAAATCTTCTAACACACATTCACAACTCATCGTTAGTTGCATTAATAATAACTTTAGACTGCAAATCTTCTAACGCACATTCACAACTCATCGTTAGTTGCATTAATAATAACTTTAGACTCCAAATCTTCTAACACATTCACAACTCATCATTAGTTGCATTAATAATAACTTTAGACTCCAAATCTTCTAACGCACATTCACAACTCATTGTTAGTTGCATTAATAATAACTTTAGACTCCAAATCTTCTAACGCACATTCACAACTCATCGTTAGTCGCATTAATAATAACTTTAGACTCTAAATCTTCTAACGCACATTCACAACTCATTGTTAGTCGCATTAATAATAACTTTAGACTCCAAATCTTCTAACGCACATTCACAACTCATCGTTAGTTGCATTAATAATAACTTTAGACTCCAAATCTTCTAACGCACATTCACAACTCATTGTTAGTTGCATTAATAATAACTTTAGACTCCAAATCTTCTAACGCACATTCACAACTCATCGTTAGTTGCATTAATAATAACTTTAGACTCCAAATCTTCTAACGCACATTCACAACTCATCGTTAGTTGCATTAATGACTTCAAATCTTCTAAAGCACATTCAAAACTCATCGTTAGTTGCATTAATAATAACTTTAGACTCCAAATCTTCTAACGCACATTCACAACTCATTTTTAGTTGCATTAATAATAACTTTAGACTCCAAATCTTCTAACACACATTCACAACTCATCGTTAGTTGCATTAATAATAACTTTAGACTCCAAATCTTCTAACACACATTCACAACTCATCATTAGTTGCATTAATAATAACTTTAGACTCATCGTTAGTTGCATTAATAATAACTTTAGACTCCAAATCTTCTAACACACATTCACAACTCATCATTAGTTGCATTAATAATAACTTTAGACTCCAAATCTTCTAACGCACATTCATAACTCATCGTTAGTTGCATTAATAATAACTTTAGACTCCAAATCTTCTAACACACATTCACAACTCATCGTTAGTTGCATTAATAATAAATTTAGACTCCAAATCTTCTAACGCACATTCACAACTCATCGTTAGTTGCATTAATAATAACTTTAGACTCCAAATCTTCTAACACATTAACAACTCATCGTTAGTTGCATTAATAATAAATTTTGACTCCAAATCTTCTAACGCACATTCACAACTCATCTTTAGTTGCATTAATAATAACTTTAGACTCCAAATCTTCTAACACACATTCACAACTCATCGTTAGTTGCATTAATAATAACTTTAGACTCCAAATCTTCTAACACACATTCACAACTCATCATTAGTTGCATTAATAATAACTTTAGACTCATCGTTAGTTGCATTAATAATAACTTTAGACTCCAAATCTTCTAACACACATTCACAACTCATCATTAGTTGCATTAATAATAACTTTAGACTCCAAATCTTCTAACGCACATTCATAACTCATCGTTAGTTGCATTAATAATAACTTTAGACTCCAAATCTTCTAACACACATTCACAACTCATCGTTAGTTGCATTAATAATAAATTTAGACTCCAAATCTTCTAACGCACATTCACAACTCATCGTTAGTTGCATTAATAATAACTTTAGACTCCAAATCTTCTAACACATTAACAACTCATCGTTGGTTGCATTAATAATAAATTTTGACTCCAAATCTTCTAACGCACATTCACAACTCATCTTTAGTTGCATTAATAATAACTTTAGACTCCAAATCTTCTAACACACATTCACAACTCATCATTAGTTGCATTAATAATAACTTTAGACTGCAAATCTTCTAACGCACATTCACAACTCATCGTTAGTCGCATTAATAATAACTTTAGACTCTAAATCTTCTAACGCACATTCACAACTCATTGTTAGTCGCATTAATAATAACTTTAGACTCCAAATCTTCTAACGCACATTCACAACTCATCGTTAGTTGCATTAATAATAACTTTAGACTCCAAATCTTCTAACGCACATTCACAACTCATTGTTAGTTGCATTAATAATAACTTTAGACTCCAAATCTTCTAACGCACATTCACAACTCATCGTTAGTTGCATTAATAATAACTTTAGACTCCAAATCTTCTAACGCACATTCACAACTCATCGTTAGTTGCATTAATGACTTCAAATCTTCTAAAGCACATTCAAAACTCATCGTTAGTTGCATTAATAATAACTTTAGACTCCAAATCTTCTAACGCACATTCACAACTCATTTTTAGTTGCATTAATAATAACTTTAGACTCCAAATCTTCTAACACACATTCACAACTCATCGTTAGTTGCATTAATAATAACTTTAGACTCCAAATCTTCTAACACACATTCACAACTCATCATTAGTTGCATTAATAATAACTTTAGACTCATCGTTAGTTGCATTAATAATAACTTTAGACTCCAAATCTTCTAACACACATTCACAACTCATCATTAGTTGCATTAATAATAACTTTAGACTCCAAATCTTCTAACGCACATTCATAACTCATCGTTAGTTGCATTAATAATAACTTTAGACTCCAAATCTTCTAACACACATTCACAACTCATCGTTAGTTGCATTAATAATAAATTTAGACTCCAAATCTTCTAACGCACATTCACAACTCATCGTTAGTTGCATTAATAATAACTTTAGACTCCAAATCTTCTAACACATTAACAACTCATCGTTAGTTGCATTAATAATAAATTTTGACTCCAAATCTTCTAACGCACATTCACAACTCATCTTTAGTTGCATTAATAATAACTTTAGACTCCAAATCTTCTAACACACATTCACAACTCATCGTTAGTTGCATTAATAATAACTTTAGACTCCAAATCTTCTAACACACATTCACAACTCATCATTAGTTGCATTAATAATAACTTTAGACTCATCGTTAGTTGCATTAATAATAACTTTAGACTCCAAATCTTCTAACACACATTCACAACTCATCATTAGTTGCATTAATAATAACTTTAGACTCCAAATCTTCTAACGCACATTCATAACTCATCGTTAGTTGCATTAATAATAACTTTAGACTCCAAATCTTCTAACACATTCACAACTCATCGTTAGTTGCATTAATAATAAATTTAGACTCCAAATCTTCTAACGCACATTCACAACTCATCGTTAGTTGCATTAATAATAACTTTAGACTCCAAATCTTCTAACACATTAACAACTCATCGTTAGTTGCATTAATAATAAATTTTGACTCCAAATCTTCTAACGCACATTCACAACTCATCTTTAGTTGCATTAATAATAACTTTAGACTCCAAATCTTCTAACACACATTCACAACTCATCATTAGTTGCATTAATAATAACTTTAGACTGCAAATCTTCTAACGCACATTCACAACTCATCGTTAGTTGCATTAATAATAAATTTAGACCAAATCTTCTAATGCACATTCACAACTCATCGTTAGTTGCATTAATAATAACTTTAGACTCCAAATCTTCTAACACATTAACAACTCATCGTTAGTTGCATTAATAATAAATGTTGACTCCAAATCTTCTAACGCACATTCACAACTCATCTTTAGTTGCATTAATAATAACTTTAGACTCCAAATCTTCTAACACACATTCACAACTCATCGTTAGTTGCATTAATAATAACTTTAGACTGCAAATCTTCTAACGCACATTCACAACTCATCGTTAGTTGCATTAATAATAACTTTAGACTCCAAATCTTCTAACACACATTCACAACTCATCGTTAGTCGCATTAATAATAACTTTAGATTAATAATAACTTTAGACTCTAAATCTTCTAATGCACATTCACAACTCATCGTTGGTCGCATTAATAATAACTTTAGACTCCAAATCTTCTAACACACATTCACAACTCATCGTTAGTTGCATTAATAATAACTTTAGACTCTAAATCTTCTAACGCACATTCACAACTCATCGTTAGTTGCATTAATAATAACTTTAGACTCCAAATCTTCTAACGCACATTCATAACTCATCGTTAGTTGCATTGATAATAACTTTAGACTCCAAATCTTCTAACACACATTCACAACTCATCGTTAGTTGCATTAATAATAAATTTAGACTCCAAATCTTCTAACGCACATTCACAACTCATCGTTAGTTGCATTAATAATAACTTTAGACTCCAAATCTTCTAACACATTAAAACTCATCGTTAGTTGCATTAATAATAAATTTTGACTCCAAATCTTCTAACGCACATTCACAACTCATCATTAGTTGCATTAATAATAACTTTAGACTCATCGTTAGTTGCATTAATAATAACTTTAGACTCCAAATCTTCTAACACACATTCACAACTCATCATTAGTTGCATTAATAATAACTTTAGACTCCAAATCTTCTAACGCACATTCATAACTCATCGTTAGTTGCATTAATAATAACTTTAGACTCCAAATCTTCTAACACACATTCACAACTCATCGTTAGTTGCATTAATAATAAATTTAGACTCCAAATCTTCTAACGCACATTCACAACTCATCGTTAGTTGCATTAATAATAACTTTAGACTCCAAATCTTCTAACACATTAACAACTCATCGTTAGTTGCATTAATAATAAATTTTGACTCCAAATCTTCTAACGCACATTCACAACTCATCTTTAGTTGCATTAATAATAACTTTAGACTCCAAATCTTCTAACACACATTCACAACTCATCGTTAGTTGCATTAATAATAACTTTAGACTCCAAATCTTCTAACACACATTCACAACTCATCATTAGTTGCATTAATAATAACTTTAGACTCATCGTTAGTTGCATTAATAATAACTTTAGACTCCAAATCTTCTAACACACATTCACAACTCATCATTAGTTGCATTAATAATAACTTTAGACTCCAAATCTTCTAACGCACATTCATAACTCATCGTTAGTTGCATTAATAATAACTTTAGACTCCAAATCTTCTAACACACATTCACAACTCATCGTTAGTTGCATTAATAATAAATTTAGACTCCAAATCTTCTAACGCACATTCACAACTCATCGTTAGTTGCATTAATAATAACTTTAGACTCCAAATCTTCTAACACATTAACAACTCATCGTTAGTTGCATTAATAATAAATTTTGACTCCAAATCTTCTAACGCACATTCACAACTCATCTTTAGTTGCATTAATAATAACTTTAGACTCCAAATCTTCTAACACACATTCACAACTCATCATTAGTTGCATTAATAATAACTTTAGACTGCAAATCTTCTAACGCACATTCACAACTCATCGTTAGTTGCATTAATAATAAATTTAGACCAAATCTTCTAATGCACATTCACAACTCATCGTTAGTTGCATTAATAATAACTTTAGACTCCAAATCTTCTAACACATTAACAACTCATCGTTAGTTGCATTAATAATAAATGTTGACTCCCAAATCTTCTAACGCACATTCACAACTCATCTTTAGTTGCATTAATAATAACTTTAGACTCCAAATCTTCTAACACACATTCACAACTCATCGTTAGTTGCATTAATAATAACTTTAGACTGCAAATCTTCTAACGCACATTCACAACTCATCGTTAGTTGCATTAATAATAACTTTAGACTCCAAATCTTCTAACACACATTCACAACTCATCGTTAGTCGCATTAATAATAACTTTAGATTAATAATAACTTTAGACTCTAAATCTTCTAATGCACATTCACAACTCATCGTTGGTCGCATTAATAATAACTTTAGACTCCAAATCTTCTAACACACATTCACAACTCATCGTTAGTTGCATTAATAATAACTTTAGACTCTAAATCTTCTAACGCACATTCACAACTCATCGTTAGTTGCATTAATAATAACTTTAGACTCCAAATCTTCTAACGCACATTCATAACTCATCGTTAGTTGCATTGATAATAACTTTAGACTCCAAATCTTCTAACACACATTCACAACTCATCGTTAGTTGCATTAATAATAAATTTAGACTCCAAATCTTCTAACGCACATTCACAACTCATCGTTAGTTGCATTAATAATAACTTTAGACTCCAAATCTTCTAACACATTAAAACTCATCGTTAGTTGCATTAATAATAAATTTTGACTCCAAATCTTCTAACGCACATTCACAACTCATCTTTAGTTGCATTAATAATAACTTTAGACTCCAAATCTTCTAACACACATTCACAACTCATCGTTAGTTACATTAATAATAACTTTATACTCCAAATCTTCTAACGCACATTCACAACTCATCGTTAGTTGCATTAATAATAACTTTAGACTCCAAATCTTCTAACACACATTCACAACTCATCGTTAGTTGCATTAATAATAACTTTAGACTCCAAATCTTCTAACACACATTCACAACTCATCGTTAGTTGCATTAATAATAACTTTAGACTGCAAATCTTCTAACGCACATTCACAACTCATCGTTAGTTGCATTAATAATAACTTTAGACTCCAAATCTTCTAACACACATTCACAACTCATCGTTAGTCGCATTAATAATAACTTTAGACTCTAAATCTTCTAACGCACATTCACAACTCATCGTTAGTCGCATTAATAATAACTTTAGACTCCAAATCTTCTAACACACATTCACAACTCATCATTAGTTGCATTAATAAAACTTTAGACTCCAAATCTTCTAACGCACATTCACAACTCATTGTTAGTTGCATTAATAATAACTTTAGACTCCAAATCTTCTAACGCACATTCACAACTCATCGTTAGTCGCATTAATAATAACTTTAGACTCTAAATCTTCTAACGCACATTCACAACTCATTGTTAGTCGCATTAATAATAACTTTAGACTCCAAATCTTCTAACGCACATTCACAACTCATCGTTAGTTGCATTAATAATAACTTTAGACTCCAAATCTTCTAACGCACATTCACAACTCATTGTTAGTTGCATTAATAATAACTTTAGACTCCAAATCTTCTAACGCACATTCACAACTCATCGTTAGTTGCATTAATAATAACTTTAGACTCCAAATCTTCTAACGCACATTCACAACTCATCGTTAGTTGCATTAATGACTTCAAATCTTCTAAAGCACATTCAAAACTCATCGTTAGTTGCATTAATAATAACTTTAGACTCCAAATCTTCTAACGCACATTCACAACTCATTTTTAGTTGCATTAATAATAACTTTAGACTCCAAATCTTCTAACACACATTCACAACTCATCGTTAGTTGCATTAATAATAACTTTAGACTCCAAATCTTCTAACACACATTCACAACTCATCATTAGTTGCATTAATAATAACTTTAGACTCATCGTTAGTTGCATTAATAATAACTTTAGACTCCAAATCTTCTAACACACATTCACAACTCATCATTAGTTGCATTAATAATAACTTTAGACTCCAAATCTTCTAACGCACATTCATAACTCATCGTTAGTTGCATTAATAATAACTTTAGACTCCAAATCTTCTAACACACATTCACAACTCATCGTTAGTTGCATTAATAATAAATTTAGACTCCAAATCTTCTAACGCACATTCACAACTCATCGTTAGTTGCATTAATAATAACTTTAGACTCCAAATCTTCTAACACATTAACAACTCATCGTTAGTTGCATTAATAATAAATTTTGACTCCAAATCTTCTAACGCACATTCACAACTCATCTTTAGTTGCATTAATAATAACTTTAGACTCCAAATCTTCTAACACACATTCACAACTCATCGTTAGTTTGCATTAATAATAACTTTAGACTCCAAATCTTCTAACACACATTCACAACTCATCATTAGTTGCATTAATAATAACTTTAGACTCCAAATCTTCTAACGCACATTCATAACTCATCGTTAGTTGCATTAATAATAACTTTAGACTCCAAATCTTCTAACACACATTCACAACTCATCGTTAGTTGCATTAATAATAAATTTAGACTCCAAATCTTCTAACGCACATTCACAACTCATCGTTAGTTGCATTAATAATAACTTTAGACTCCAAATCTTCTAACACATTAACAACTCATCGTTAGTTGCATTAATAATAAATTTTGACTCCAAATCTTCTAACGCACATTCACAACTCATCTTTAGTTGCATTAATAATAACTTTAGACTCCAAATCTTCTAACACACATTCACAACTCATCATTAGTTGCATTAATAATAACTTTAGACTGCAAATCTTCTAACGCACATTCACAACTCATCGTTAGTTGCATTAATAATAACTTTAGACTCCAAATCTTCTAACACACATTCACAACTCATCGTTAGTCGCATTAATAATAACTTTAGATTAATAATAACTTTAGACTCTAAATCTTCTAACGCACATTCACAACTCATCGTTAGTCGCATTAATAATAACTTTAGACTCCAAATCTTCTAACACACATTCACAACTCATCGTTAGTTGCATTAATAATAACTTTAGACTCTAAATCTTCTAACGCACATTCACAACTCATCGTTAGTTGCATTAATAATAACTTTAGACTCCAAATCTTCTAACGCACATTTACAACTCATCGTTAGTTGCATTAATAATAACTTTAGACTCCAAATCTTCTAACACGCATTCACAACTCATCATTAGTTGCATTAATAATAACTTTAGACTTCAAATCTTCTAACACACATTCACAACTCATCGTTAGTTGCATTAATAACTTCAAATCTTCTAACACACATTCACAACTCATTGGCGACTTGCTTGGGGTGAGAAGGTGGTTGTGGTTGTCATGGTGCAATCTGGTACAATATTCGTGAGTGTTGTATCAAGCCGTATTATGATTGCTTTATTTGATTTTAAGTGGTAAAGGGTCATCTAACTGCTGGTGGTCTACACCTTTAGTCTTTTTGTCCAATAAACTGCACGCCCACACACACCATACTCCTCGATTAGACCGCCCACACACACCATACTCCTCGATTAGACCGCCCACACACACCGTACTCCTCGATTAGACCGCCCACACACACACCGTACTCCTCGATTAGACCGCCCACACACACCATACTCCTCGATTAGACCGCCCACACACACCGTACTCCTCGATTAGACCGCCCACATCGATTAGACCGCCCACACACACTGTATGACCGCCCACACACACTGTACTCCTTGATTAGACCGCCAGCAGGAAGCATGAAAACTCCAGAGAAAATGCTGTCTGGAGAGAGCAAGAAAGTTTGGCAAACCTGTCTCATGATAATCAAATCCTTCACAAGTTGCGGTGCTCCAGTTGAGACAGATGGTCACATGATAGCAGCGTTCACTGCCTAAAGCCCGGGCAAGTAGCAGAAAGTGCTACAGCAAACAATGCCAGTGAGCCGGCCAAACTCCACAGAAAAGGTGAGAGAGACTGACGATTACCATCTCTTCGCAAGCGACAAAGCTAACCATAAAGAAGACGAAACTAGAGGATGACAGCTGGAGCATGAACACCGCCATTATCACTAATTACCACTTTTTGAGATCTGGTGATCTCGTGCAGCTATTGTGCACGTGTCATTTAGGCATGTTGAAATACTCAAACATGCCCTCAGGTGGTGCACATGGCTAGGTTGCTCGCGTTCCATTTGAGGAAATGCGGAAGTTGATTTGTTTGCTCTTGTTCGTGTATTTTTGTTTGCTTGTTGTTATTTTATAGTTCAACTTGCGGAAAACCCAGAGAGAAACCGCTCCTGTATTTTTAATTGTTGCACACTACACTAGTCAGCACATACTATTTAGAGTCTGTTTAGAGTCAGCACGTACTGTTTAGAGTCGGCCAGGGCAGCCTCCGTCAGGCCATGGCAAGAGTTGCACAGAAAACTCCTGAACTAACCAAACATGTTTTATTGCTCAAGTGCACACGTGTGCTTTGTTGTGGAGATGTACTTTTGCTCACTTGGTTTGAAGAAATTCAACTAACAGCTCAGTCCAGACCCAAAGTGCAGCGCAGCTCGAGGCATATGAAGGATGATCCTTACCAATTCTGGTTTAAAACAACTTGTCTTAACTAGCTTGATTGCAAGGGTAGACTCATGTCTCCTTAGCTAGCTTGAGGGTAGACTGGTGTCTCCTTAGCTAGCTTGAGGGTAGACTCGTGTCTCTCCTTAGCTAGGCTTGATTGCAAGGGTAGACTCATGTCTCCTTAACTAGCTTGATTGCAAGGCTAGATTTGTGTCTCCTTAGCTAGCTTGAGGGTAGACTCATGTCTCCTTAGCTAGCTTGAGGGTAGACTCATGTCTCCTTAACTAGCTTGATTGCAAGGGTCGACTCTCGTGTCTCCTTAACTAGCTTGATTGCAAGGGTAGATTTGTGTCTCCTTAGCTAGCTTGAGGGTAGACTCTTGTCTCCTTAGCTAGCTTGAGGGTAGACTGGTGTCTCCTTAGCTAGCTTGAGGGTAGACTCGTGTCTCTCCTTAGCTAGGCTTGATTGCAAGGGTAGACTCATGTCTCCTTAACTAGCTTGATTGCAAGGGTAGACTCTTGTCTCCTTAGTTAGCTTGAGGGTAGACTTGTGTCTCCTTAGCTAGCTTGAGGGTAGACTCATGTCTCCTTAGCTAGCTTGAGGGTAGACTCTTGTCTCCTTAACTAGCTTGACTGCAAGGGTCGACTCATGTCTCCTTAGCTAGCTTGAGGGTAGACTCATGTCTCCTTAGTTAGCTTGAGGGTAGACTCTTGTCTCCTTAGCTAGCTTGACTGCAAGGGTCGACTCCCGTGTCTCCTTAACTAGCTTGATTGCAAGGGTAGACTCTTGTCTCCTTAGCTAGCTTGAGGGTAGACTCGTGTCTCTCCTTAGCTAGCTTGACTGCAAGGGTAGACTCTTGTCTCCTTAGCTAGCTTGAGGGTAGACTCTTGTCTCCTTAGCTAGCTTGAGGGTAGACTCGTGTCTCTCCTTAGCTAGCTTGATTGCAAGGGTCGACTCATGTCTCCTTAGCTAGCCTGATTGCAAGGATAGACTCTTGTCTCCTTAGTTAGCTTGAGGGTAGACTGGTGTCTCCTTAGCTAGCTTGAGGGTAGACTGGTGTCTCCTTAGCTAGCTTGATTGCAAGGGTCGACTCAAGTTCCCTTGGATATCGTTGTTTTGACAGCAGATTAATTTCTAAACACTTCTCCTATTGTATGCTGTGCTACTTTTGCCTGTTTCCATGTGGGCACAGCTACAGTCTCCTTGAGACTAGGTAAACTTAGCACGGATCTCCTTCAAGTTTGTTTCTGGCATGGCCTATGGCTCCCAGGTCAAGTTATTCCTGTTGTCCCTTGCCCCACCCTGCCTGGGTCCTCCGTGTGAAATCCCATTGAGGACAGACGGACAGGACCAAGGGGAATGTTGGTATTGTTTATTCATTATTATTAACAAACCAAAACATTATAGCCAAGCAGCGTCCTGCAAGAAGTCATTCAGGACAACTTCAGAGCTAACTAATCAAAGCGTTATTCTTAAAGTGTGTGTGTACACGGCCAATATAAACGCACAGATGCATGATCCATAATAGCTGCCTGGTTTCTTGAAGACCTGTGCTGTTTACTATTGCCACATGAGTAAGCTTCTCGGTCAACAACCAACTGATCACTTCCTTGCAGTATAAACTTGCAGCAGCTGTTGAGCTCAACTCAATATAACTCACAAGCGTGTTTATTGTGTTGACGATCCTTACCAGTTTATTATTTTAACCGGATCAGCAGAAGTCTTCTGCTATAGAGTTAGAAAATGAGCCTAGTTATGTGTGGGGGGGGGGGGGGGGGGGGTAGAGAGGAGGGATAAGATCTCGAAGACAAATTTCATGTTTTGGGGGCTAATGACTTGTTACCTTCGTAAGAGATCCAAGGCGTGCTGGATGTGTTTTTGGACCCACCCTGTTTAGGATACTACTATGAAGCTGCCGAAGTGTGTCGAGGGAGGATGTGCTGTTATTTTTGGCACCTGCCATTTTGGAGTAAAGGTCAAACCAATATAGGGGATGCTATCACGCTCCACGATACAAGACCCTTGAAGATGAATTTCGGGGGGGGGGGGGGGCGGTAAGAGGGTTTGCTTTTTTCATAGTTTTTGAGCCTGCCGGTCTCTTACCTCAACAAATGGTTCAAGGTGCGTTGGGAGTCTATTTGGAGCAAAGCCTCCCTGTAGGGGGCCAAGAAACTACCCGTGTGAGCTTTAGCTGAGATATAAGTTTCTCTTTGGGGGGAGCATCTTCTCGAAAAGGCTATACCAATACACCAATACAGCCACAGGTGTGAATCAGACAGATAGTTATGCAGCTAGGTGTGATCAGACACCACATTATGGAGCCAGGTGTGAATAGACACCACATTATGCAGCCAGGTGTGAATAGACACCATATTATGCAGCAAGGTGTGCATCAGACACCACATTGTGCAGCAATGTGTGCATCAGACACCACATTGTGCAGCAATGTGTGCATCAGACACCACATTGTGAAGCCAGGTGTGCATCAGACACCACATTGTGCAGCCAGGTGTGAATTTTCCAGTTTTTCTTGTGTGTGTTTGAATTGTCGTGGTTAGTTGGAGATGTAAACAATGAATTATTCCCAAATCACATTATGTGATGATTCTTTATGCTTGACCACATTGTGAATGATTTTGATCCCCCCACCCACCTCAACGTCCTCTAGTGGATCGTGCACGACATAAATGACAATTCTTCCAAGCAATGCCCTGGCATTGTGTGAAGACAAAAACCCACCAGTGAGACAGAGAGGAAGAAGCTGGCCATTGCCCACTTGTTCTGTTTGCACAAAGATACCCACCAAGATGGAAGAGGTTTGGCAGACGAGTGATGGAAGAAGAGATATGAAGAGATTTGATGAAGACGAGGAGGAACAGTCCAGTCTTGCTTATTGGTGGCCTTCAGTCTCATCATGATTCGTACACATCTACTGTACAAGCATCAATTTCTCATTCCATATTACATATTTAATATTAAAGTGTACGTGAACAGCATTTTCAACAGAATGAACAGGGACAAGACACATGATCTGTAGCTATGATGTCAGGACAAGGCTCACTCACTCCAGAGGCTCTGCCATGATCTGATTGCCTTCCCTTGCAACTCTTCTAGGCTCACTAGCTGTTGGTGTGCACTCTATAGAGGTCAGGATATTGTCAATAGCAACAACAAAACATGCAGATGTGTGCACATTACTTAGTTTTAAGTATTCGTGTGGGGCGCAAAGTTCATTGTTGCCAGCTGTTAGAGTGCATGTGATGAGCAACTAGCTTTTACTGAATGGGCTTTAATTTTTTCCCTCCATGCCAAAATGCCTGAGGCAGGCGCATGACGACCTTTGCACTATGGTTGGAACATTCATGCATGCGCGCGCACACACACAATGACACATTTACTGAGCGCGTGCTAACATATGCCCTTCTTTTGAGAGAGATGCAGTAATTCTAATTGCCATGAAGAAGCTGGTTTCAGTTCAACCCGAGCTGGCACAATGAAGCCAGTATCCATGAAATGTTTAGGCTGTGAGAGAGTGAGGCTGGTATCCATGAAATGTTCAGAGTGAAGCTAGTATCCATGAAATGTTCAGAGAGTGAAGCTAGTATCCATGAAATGTTCAGATAGTGAAGCTAGTATCCATGAAATGTTCAGAGAGTGAAGCTAGTACCCATGAAATGTTGAGAGAGTGAAGCTAGTATCCATGAAATGTTCAGAGTGAGAGAGTGAAGCTAGTATCCATGAAATGTTCAGATAGTGAAGCTAGTATCCATGAAATGTTCAGAGAGTGAGTGAAGCTAGTATCCATGAAATGTTCAGAGAGTGAAGCTAGTATCCATGAAATGTTCAGATAGTGAAGCTAGTATCCATGAAATGTTCAGATAGTGAAGCTAGTATCCATGAAATGTTCAGAGAGTGAAGCTAGTACCCATAAAATGTTGAGAGAGTGAAGCTAGTATCCATGAAATGTTCAGAGAGTGAAGCTAGTATCCATGAAATGTTCAGATAGTGAAGCTAGTATCCATGAAATGTTCAGATAGTGAAGCTAGTATCCATGAAATGTTCAGAGAGTGAGAGAGTGAAGCTAGTGCCCATGAAATGTTCAGAGAGTGAGTGAAGCTAGTATCCATGAAATGTTCCGAGTGAGAGAGTGAAGCTAGTATCCATGAAATGTTCAGAGAGTGAAGCTAGTATCCATGAAATGTTCAGATAGTAAAGCTAGTATCCATGAAATGTTCCGAGTGAGAGAGTGAAGCTAGTATCCATGAAATGTTCAGAGAGTGAAGCTAGTATCCATGAAATGTTCAGAGAGTGAAGCTAGTATCCATGAAATGTTCAGATAGTGAAGCTAGTATCCATGAAATGTTCAGATAGTGAAGCTAGTATCCATGAAATGTTCAGAGTGAGAGAGTGAAGCTAGTATCCATGAAATGTTCAGAGAGTGAAGCTAGTATCCATGAAATGTTCAGAGAGTGAAGCTAGTATCCATGAAATGTTCAGAGAGTGAAGCTAGTATCCATGAAATGTTCAGAGAGTGAAGCTAGTATCCATGAAATGTTCAGAGAGTGAAGCTAGTATCCATGAAATGTTCAGATAGTAAAGCTAGTATCCATGAAATGTTCCGAGTGAGAGAGTGAAGCTAGTATCCATGAAATGTTCAGAGAGTGAAGCTAGTATCCATGAAATGTTCAGAGAGTGAAGCTAGTATCCATGAAATGTTCAGAGAGTGAAGCTAGTATCCATGAAATGTTCCGAGTGAGAGAGTGAAGCTAGTGCCCATGAAATGTTCAGAGAGTGAGTGAAGCTAGTATCCATGAAATGTTCCGAGTGAGAGAGTGAAGCTAGTATCCATGAAATGTTCAGAGAGTGAAGCTAGTATCCATGAAATGTTCAGAGAGTGAAGCTAGTATCCATGAAATGTTCCGAGTGAGAGAGTGAAGCTAGTATCCATGAAATGTTCAGAGAGTGAAGCTAGTATCCATGAAATGTTCAGAGAGTGAAGCTAGTATCCATGAAATGTTCAGATAGTGAAGCTAGTATCCATGAAATGTTCAGAGAGTGAAGCTAGTATCCATGAAATGTTCAGAGAGTGAAGCTAGTATCCATGAAATGTTCAGAGAGTGAAGCTAGTATCCACGAAATGTTCAGAGAGTGAAGCTAGTATCCATGAAATGTTGAGACAGTGAGCGATTCCAGATCAGCCTGGAGCAGAGGCTGAGAGGCAAATGTGATCCAGTGGGTAGAGCACGGCGGGAAGTAGTGTGTGGCGATGGCTGACCATCACCAGCATCATCTAGCTGCATGTGTTGCAGACAGCAACTCCCACATCTAGACAGGCAGGGTGGGTGCGGTCGAACCCTAATGCCCAAGGAAAAGCTGGTTTCAACTTGCTAGCAAAGCAGGAGGTACACTGTTTGAGGAGACAGTCCAGACCAGTGGGATGAGGGCACAGGAAAGTTCTTAAACACCGATCCGTCTAGATTTTCAAAACAAATTAGATGGAAGGAAACCTTTGAAGAGTGGCAAGAGAAGGTCTAGACCACGAGATGGAGATATGCCTCCATGCTGAGAGAAAGCAGGAAAGCCACATGAACAGCAGCGACTGGTAGCGCAACAGCCCAGACCATAGTCATTTAGCTGGCTGCTCCTGTATTCGTGTTCTTCACTGCATTCCAGACATTTACTGATGTGCAACCATGTGTGAGGGGACATGGGTTCTGAAAAATGACATTTTTATTGACCCCAAAATCAAAATTGAATAGAAGTTTCTCAGCTACTACTACTATGAGCATTGGAAGCTTATGAAGTGCGTGCACTCGGCACTGCTAGCTAGCGTGTTGACTTGAGGGATGGTGCATGCAAGGGGTTAGTTTTATGACTGAAACCTGCAGAGCACCCGGTGGGTTCCCGTATGCCCGTCAATACGTGGGGAGTGTCTTATTAACGCTTCTCTTACTTTTGTCTTCATATTGCACAGGTGTTGTTTATCTGCACGGCAAATGTCACTGATACAATCTCTGGGGCTCTACAGGACCGCATGGAGATCATCCAAGTCTCCGGCTACGTGGCAGAGGAGAAGCTTGGTATTGCTGAGAGGTACTTGGTGCCACAGGCACAGAGGGAGGCGGGGTTGGAGGGCGGAGATAAGCTTGAACTTCAGACGGAGGCCATTGAGGTGTTGATTAAGTGGTATTGTCGGGAGAGTGGTGTCAGGAACCTGCAGAAGCATATAGAGAAGGTGTGTATACTGTCACATGATTGTCATGTGACTAACATGTTCTTGACTTTGGGGGGGGATTCTGTTTAGATCTTCCGTAAAGCAGCACTCAAGCTGGTGGAGTCGTCAGAGGAAGAACCTAAAGTCTGTGTAACATCAACTAATCTCGCTGACTTCGTGGGGAAACCCATTTTTACGTCGGACCGTATGTACAAGACCACACCCCCAGGAGTGGTAATGGGACTGGCATGGACGGCTATGGGAGGCTCCACCCTTTTTGTGGAAGCCATGGTCAGTCAGGCATCTGTGAAGGAACAAGAGGGTGGAGGGAAAGGTTCTCTTTTCTCTACTGGACAGTTAGGGGATGTCATGAAGGAGTCGACAGAGATCTCCTACACCTTTTCCAAGGTAATGTATGTGTGTTGTGTGCATGCAGAGTTGAGACTTCTGTCTGCATGAGCTTTTAGTACTTCTGGTTGTCTTGTTACTTCAGGCCTTTCTATCCGAGAGACATCCCGATGTCACGCTCTTGCATTCCTCTCCTATCCACGTGCATGTTCCTGAAGGTGCCACGCCCAAGGATGGGCCAAGTGCCGGTGTGACCTTAGTCTCCGCCCTCTTGTCGCTGGCCCTCAATAAACCTGTGAAGCAAAGTTTGGCCATGACAGGGGAGATCTCCCTCACTGGGAAGGTGAGAGGACAGTGGAAGGCGCTAATAATGTGTCTAGCTATTAGACTCTATAACCCCTACCTTGTTCCACACACACACACACGCACACACCCCTCCCTTCTTCCACACATGCACACACACACCCCTCCCTTCTTCCACACACACATGCACGCACACACCCCTCCCTTCTTCCACACACACATGCACGCACACACCCCTCCCTTCTTCCACACGCACACACCCCTCCCTTCTTCCACACACATGCACGCACACACCCCTCCCTTCTTCCACACACATGCACGCACACACCCCTCCCTTCTTCCACACACATGCACACACACACGTACGCACACACTGTAATCCCCTCCCTTCTTCCACATGCACACACACACTGTAATCCCCTCCCTTCTTCCACACATGCACGCACGCACACTGTAATCCCCTCCCTTCTTCCACATGCACGCACGCACACTGTAATCCCCTCCCTTCTTCCACATGCACGCACACACTGTAATCCCCTCCCTTCTTCCACACACACATGCATGCACACACTGTAATCCCCTCCCTTCTTCCACACATGCACACACACTGTAATCCCCTCCCTTCTTCCATGCACGCACACACACACTGTAATCCCCTCCCTTCTTCCACATGCATACACGCACACACTGTAATCCCCTCCCTTCTTCCACACATGCACGCACACACTGTAATCCCCTCCCTTCTTCCACACATGCATGCACACACTGTAATCCCCTCCCTTCTTCCACACATGCACGCACACACTGTAATCCCCTCCCTTCTTCCACACATGCACGCACACACTGTAATCCCCTCCCTTCTTCCACACATGCATGCACACACTGTAATCCCCTCCCTTCTTCCACACATGCATGCACACACTGTAATCCCCTCCCTTCTTCCACACATGCATGCACACACTGTAATCCCCTCCCTTCTTCCCCACACATGCACGCACACACTGTAATCCCCTCCCTTCTTCCACACACTCACGCACGCACACTGTAATCCCCTCCCTTCTTCCACATGCACGCACACACTGTAATCCCCTCCCTTCTTCCACACATGCATGCACACACTGTAATCCCCTCCCTTCTTCCACATGCACACACACACTGTAATCCCCTCCCTTCTTCCACACATGCACGCACACACTGTAATCCCCTCCCTTCTTCCACACATGCACACACTGTAATCCCCTCCCTTCTTCCACACATGCACGCACACACTGTAATCCCCTCCCTTCTTCCACACATGCATGCACACGCTGTAATCCCCTCCCTTCTTCCACACACATGCACACACACACACTGTAATCCCCTCCCTTCTTCCACATGCACGCACACACTGTAATCCCCTCCCTTCTTCCACACATGCACGCACACACTGTAATCCCCTCCCTTCTTCCACACATGCACGCACACACTGTAATCCCCTCCCTTCTTCCACATGCACGCACGCACACTGTAATCCCCTCCCTTCTTCCACACGCACGCACACTGTAATCCCCTCCCTTCTTCCACACATGCATGTCCGCAGGTTTTGCCCGTTGGAGGTATCAAAGAGAAGATTATTGCTGTGAGTGTGAGATGATATCCGTGACTTGTGTGGGTAGTTGTGATTTCCTCTGTAGTGATTACATCATCAATTATCCACTTCCTTATCTGGTTTCCACTGCTCAGATTATGACAAGATTGTGTGTGTGTGCGTGCGTTTTCTGCTGTTTTTAATCATGTATATATTGATATTACAAGAAGATGCGGTTTAAGAATCGGCTTGACTGAGATAAGCAATCGAAATCTTCTTTGTACTATGTCTACTGCTATGTCTACAACAAGCAAAAATAAATCCACCCAAGAACCTTTCGAGATGAGGGAGCCTTCGCCAGCAGAAGAGCTTCGAGAAATAGCAGAATCGTTTTGATTGAGACTATCCCAGATGCCATTCTCTCAACAACAAAATCTGCACCCCCTCGATCTGGAGTATAAAGTTTTGTCTCTTTTACACTGACTTGGCAATCAGTTGGGCATGCTCAAGCAAAGAGTTGGCGTTGGCGCACATCGTTATTTTTTCCTCTGTATATTCTGTAAATGTTTGGTTTGGCAGATAATATTTAGGTGGTCATTAATCATTCACTGGTGTAGTGAGTCCGTGTGCTTGACTGCATGCACACACACACACACTTAAGGAGGTGTGGTATGTTCAGCACAATACTGCGAAAAGTGTGTGTCTTCATCTTTCTAATTTCCATATCAAGCTAAGCCTGATGTTTACAATTTGATCTGATCACATGACGTGCAGTGCACTTGGGGAGCCTTATACAGATATTCATAACTATGCGACCTATTTGATCTTTGCAGGCTAAGCGTGCTGACGTGACTTGCATCATTCTCCCAGAAGAGAACCGCAGAGACGTGGACGAACTTGCAGATTTCATTATAAAGGGGGTGGAATTTCATTTCGTCAAACAGTATTCCGAGGTCTATGACATTATATTTGACTAGTAACTAACTGTTGACCCATTACCTAACCAGCCATCATCTATTATTTATGGACATCCTTGCAACTTCCTGGGCCTGAGGGCAATTACCTATTACTCCTCCCATTCAGCAAGTTGTGTAAGAAGAGTTATAATTTACTTAAATGAACTCTCCGTTGTTACAATGACTCAATAACCAACTTAAGGTGGGGCTTCACCTTTTTAACAAAAAAAAACGTTTGTCCTCTTTGTAATTCCCATAACTTTTCCCACCTTTACACTATGCAGATATTTTTGTTATCAAAGTGTTGCTTATTCCGTCTTCTTTCCAATGGTATCTGAAATGTCTATATAGACACATTTTATTAGAAGATACAAGTGACCGACCAAGACCCCTACCACTCGAGCGTTTGGCAGACCTAACTCAACACCACTAGAAGATCTTGCGCTCAAATTTGTTTTGTGGCTTCCTGAAACACTTGGCTGTAATTTGAGCGAAACCAATTTGGCTTGTGCATGACTGTTGGTGAGTTGCAATTGACCGTGTGGGTTGAACTCATTAACCCCAAAAGGTCATCTCTTCTAATGACTAACTTGGCAATGCTATTTTTTTTTTAAATATCCGATTCGCTCAAATTACAGAACACACAAAGAGCTTTCAAATGACACCAACAAATATTTTTTGGTTTAATTGTGACAATGTTCGCCAAACCCTTTTTTTAAAGTGAAAATCGGGTGAAAGTCGAGCAAGTAAATTTGAGTTGATTTGTAGCTCTCCATGGATGTGTCGTGTGTAAACCTTTAAGGATCGACCTTCTAGGAAGCCTTATCCTATACTGAAAATGCTCCTTTGTGGATGCGTTTCTGGGTGGTATATGTAATGCTGCAGAAACCATGGATCCCTCGAATTATATCCGCTCTAGCAACCCTAATGGTCATCAGACAAGGGATGGGTTACTGCAGTTTGTGGTTTTTGTAGTGCATCTGCATTATTACGTGTTCACCTGCAGTTGGTGAGCATGTGTACACTCACTGTTGAGTTTACTCTCCTCCACCCATGTATGTTTCCCCTCCATCCATGTTTGTTGCCCCTCCCACTTCTAGGGAGGGGGTATCCAGGCTGCTTGCTGTTGTAGCTACGAGCTTTTCCTCTTTTCCTGTTATTACATAGAAAGAAGCGAAATGACTTCTGAATGACCATGTTGGGCAGATGTGACATTGTTGGTTCTCTACAACTATGAGATGCTCCAGAAGCAAGTGGATGACAGCTGTATCAAGCTAAGAGTGTGCTGGATGCTAGAGGTTCCGTTTTAATGCTGCAACCCAATGCTGGGGTTGCCATCCTATTGTTAAGACACTACTTATTGAAGGAATCTCGAGCTATATAAAATCTCCTGTGCTTGCAGATAATATAATCATGTCTTTTACAAGTGTCAGTTTTTACTTTTATGCTCAAGGACTGCCACTTGACAAGACACCTGCTGTCCCCATAATCTGCAGCCATTGCTCACTACTTCGATTGCATGCGTGCGTGTGGTTTCTTTTTTCCTCTTCAAGTTTGTAAGAGACAACACCTGAAAAGCTGAAGTGAATGTCGTGTGTGGTCTTGTGCACACGAGCCCATTGGTAGCAACAACCCGCCAGATCAGATTTCTTAACTAGCTGGCCTTTGGCACACAAATCTGGTGTACTTTTGTGTCGAATTGAACACGACCACAATTTTCATGTGGAAGTTAGTATCTAGTCAGCAGTGTGGCATTGATATTTCAATGGACACAAAGGGACTCGACGAGAACCATGCCCAGGTAATCTGCCATTTTATGTTTGATGCCTGTACAAACTGTTGAGCTTGGTGAGGGCACAACCACACATTGTAACTACACTTACTAAGTAGGGAGACAACTAGAAACTACAGAGACAACTAGAAAAGAACTAAGTATATAAAGCTACCATGTGTCTTGAGTTGCATTGTTGATCACAAGTGCATTAGTGGCATTCTACTTGCATCCTCTTGGGCACTCCTCTGCAAACTTTGACGACTGGCCTTATGATTTTTTGGGGGGTGGGATCATACGTGCCATTTTGCTACTGAATTCTATGATTGTGTGTGTTAGGAAGGAGGGGGTGGGGGACATGCGAGCTACAGCGCTGTGTGTGCAGTGATCTTGTTTTGCCTGCATTGCAGTGTTCTATCTTCATCAGCATGCCGGATCTCTCCCTCCTGTAGTTGGCATGCTGACCTTGCTTCCGCTGGTCTTTGGAGCAATGCCAGAGTTGGAAGCTTGCCAATCCTCAAAGAACAAGGGGCACTTGGGATGGAGCCATTGTGAAGTGGGTAGTCTAGCTAGACAAAGGAGAAAAGGTGGAACCAGTCTCACCCACTTCTCAGGCTATTGAGAGGAAAATGGTTGCAATGGTGTGTGCGTCAGGACGAGTATAGTTTGCACAGCTTCTCTGCTGCAGTGTACACGATGCGGGAAGTAGTACCATACAATGATTGTGGCTACTGTAAGTTATCATTGGGGTTTGAGATACTCACTGCAGCCCATTTCAGCGGTTGGTTTTCACAAGTGAAATTCAAGTACGTACAGGCTCCTTAGGACCTTCCACTCTTAGCTCATCTCCGCTGCCAATAAGCGTGTGGTTTTAACAGTTGAGGGGTTTAACAGTTGAGGGAGGGGGTGTTGGTGGTCCACTATGGGGTTATATCCCACTTCAGATGAGAAATTATCTTCGCGGCATTGAATTTCTTCTACAAAACAAGATGCTGAAACATGATCTGCACACACTGTTTCCATGTAACTTGTGATGTACCAGGAAGCCTGATCAAGTTACCTGCACTGCCAGAAGCACAAGTGTTGGGATCATTTTCTTTACTTTTCGAGTCAGAGTTGATATTAAGCATCACTCGGTATCCTCGGCCAGTTCTTAGGATGTTAAGCAAAATCTCGTTCTTTACAGAGAGAGAGAGCAACAAATAGCAAGTGGGTTTTAATGAAAACCTCTTCAGAAAATAAACTTTCTTGATAACGCAACACAAATCATTTGAAACAAAAACAAAACCACCAAATTGTATACGTACAGAAACCAACTACACGATAAGCTTCTCTGATGAATTTTTCCCTGTGCTTGTCTGAATGACTAGAGGAATACTGTGTCATGTGAAAGATGATTCAAGCGTTCTGGATGATTACAACACATAGAATTATGCAAAACACTCAAAAAGTAGTTGGTGTGGAAACTGAAGATTCAAGAGGAAGGAATAAGATACTTGATTGAATTCTGATAAAAAAATTAACGTGTGTGTGTGTGTGTATGACTACAAGGATGAATGAAAACTTGACTAATGGTCGCACATATACATGTGCATGATGTAAGTGCACGACCAAGCTGTGAGCTACTGCTTAGTAGTAGCTGCCTTGATGAGAAGCAATGGCAGTAGAGTGCACAAAGCTGTTTTGATCTGCAGACGTCTGCAAAGGAAAGGGGAGGGGGGAAATGATGATCTAAAAGCTGCAAACTGGCAGGTAGATGTCCCCCCGATTGCTTGCTAGGAGTGTGAGTATAACAAAGTACTGACACACACACACACGCACGCAAAAACTCATTTACTACAAAAGCAAACAACAAGCAGCTTTCTGTGTGCAAAACATGTTGGCACACAAACTAGAACAACACTAAAGAAAAGTTTTCATGTCTATAATAAACATTGTGGGGAAAGACTGAAACTCTTATGGCCACGAGATGCACACAGAGTAAGCAATCGTGCATAATGTGTGTGTGCAGTCCGGCTCCTTAGAGTGGGTGGGTATCTAGAGGCGCTCGTGTTGTCGCTGCATGAACTGGTAGCGTGCACGCTCTCTTACAGCAGGTGCACATGCAGTTGTTTAATATACAGTCTTGGTGCCGAGTCAAGCATCATCAAAGAGCACAGGATGAGATGTGCTGTTATGTTTTAGTTTCAATGAACACACTTGTGTGTTGTTTCTTCTGTTAACAACTGCCAACATGATGCCAGCCAACTATGAAACTGACTAACCTCACTCGTTAACTGCTAATTTTGTGAATGTGCATCGAGTCTGGTCATGCATGGAGCGTCTAGTGTTGGGAGAGAGTGGCAGAGGAGAGAAAGAGACAGTCGTGTTGTTCAATTTTCCTATTAGTGTCCTATTAGTGTTCTATTAGAAGAGAGCCACTGTGGTAATGTGTTGCTATACTAAAGCCACAGACAGCATCAACCCAATGATGGCACTTTTAATATCAGGCAAGACTTTCCCCAGTAGTGAGCAAAGTGAAGGGAACAGTAATACTCATGTAGCTTAGCTTACTATGGAAGGGGCGGAGTAGTCCCCTGTAGTGTGATCAAAGTGAGGGATAGATGTGGAGGGAGAGCTCCAGGCCACGTGGCCCTGCTGGTACGACAGAATTGGAGAGACGGCAGTCTGGGTGGGTGTAGTTGGAGGCAGTGATTCATAACTGGAAGAACTTGAGGGGTATGTGAACGCAGGCATCCCTGGGTGAGGCGACATCTGTCCTAAGCTATCGGGGGTTAGTGGCGTCTGAGGGGTCAGGGGAGGAAGCACACACTACATGGCAGGAAGGGGGAGGGGAGGGGGGAAAAAGTGTAATAATAATTGCCCAGATAAAGTGCTGAACTTGTTGTCACCTTTATATGGTCAAGTATTGCAGCTGGTTCTTATATGTTGAACGGAGTAACATAAATAGTGGATAATGTTACATGGTGTAACGTAAGTCATGTAGAATGATGTAAGTGTATGCAAAGATTCCAGTGTCATTAGTAAATGAAAGCAGTTCCCTGGGAAGTGGGACACAATGCACTGTGGGTCACCAGCGCTCTGTGTGGGTCACCAGTGCTCTGTGTGGGGTACAGTGCACTGTGTTGGGCACCAGTGCTCTGTGTGGGTCACCAGCACTCGAGTGCTCTGTGTGGAGTACACTGTGTGCAGGGTTTCATTTAGAAAATTGTCCAAGGGGGGGGGCAACTGGAGGAATCTGGATATTAAGGGGGGGGGGGGCATGATGTCAAGCTCAACATCAATAAGAATTTTAATAATACAATTTCCAAGCAAAAAGGTTCCAACGGGGGGCAGCCACCCCCCCTCCCCCCCCCCCCTAAATGAAACCCTGGTGTGGGGTACAGTGTACTGTGTGAGGCACCAGCACACTGTGTGGCATGCTCGTGTCGAGCACACTCGTGTGGAGCACCAGCGCACTGTCTGGGATGTACCAGCAGACTATGTGGGGCCCAATACACTAAATGGGAGCACCAGAGCACTCTATGGAACACTGCACTGTACGAGCACTCTGTGGGCCTGCACACGTGGGGCACCAGCGCACACAATTGGTAACAGCAAACAGCTCATTGACTTATTACACCATCAAAGGAATCCTCATAGAGTTACTGGCTTTAATGATAACTGTAGATGCTTATACCAAGCCTAACAGTAGAGATGCATTATACCAAGGCTAACAGTGGAGATGCATTATACCAACTAACAGTGGAGATGCATTATACCAACTAACAGTGGAGATGCATTATACCAACTAACAGTGGAGATGCATTATTCCAAGGCTAACAGTGGAGATGCATTATACCAAGGCTAACAGTGGAGATGCATTATACCAACTAACAGTGGAGATGCATTATACCAACTAACAGTGGAGATGCATTATTCCAAGGCTAACAGTGGAGATGCATTATACCAAGGCTAACAGTGGAGATGCATTATACCAACTAACAGTAGAGATGCATTATACCAACTAACAGTGGAGATGCATTATACCAAGGCTAACAGTGGAGATGCATTATACCAACTAACAGTGGAGATGCATTATTCCAAGGCTAACAGTGGAGATGCATTATACCAAGGCTAACAGTGGAGATGCATTATACCAACTAACAGTAGAGATGCATTATACCAACTAACAGTGGAGATGCATTATTCCAAGGCTAACAGTGGAGATGCATTATACCAACTAACAGTGGAGATGCATTATTCCAAGGCTAACAGTGGAGATGCATTATACCAAGGCTAACAGTGGAGATGCATTATACCAACTAACAGTGGAGATGCATTATACCAACTAACAGTGGAGATGCATTATTCCAAGGCTAACAGTGGAGATGCATTATACCAAGGCTAACAGTGGAGATGCATTATACCAACTAACAGTAGAGATGCATTATACCAACTAACAGTGGAGATGCATTATACCAAGGCTAACAGTGGAGATGCATTATACCAACTAACAGTGGAGATGCATTATTCCAAGGCTAACAGTGGAGATGCATTATACCAAGGCTAACAGTGGAGATGCATTATACCAACTAACAGTAGAGATGCATTATACCAACTAACAGTGGAGATGCATTATTCCAAGGCTAACAGTGGAGATGCATTATACCAACTAACAGTGGAGATGCATTATTCCAAGGCTAACAGTGGAGATGCATTATACCAAGGCTAACAGTGGAGATGCATTATACCAACTAACAGTAGAGATGCATTATACCAAGCCTAACAGTGGAGATGCATTATACCAACTAACAGTGGAGATGCATTATACCAAGGCTAACAGTGGAGATGCATTATACCAACTAACAGTGGAGATGCATTATTCCAAGGCTAACAGTGGAGATGCATTATACCAACTAACAGTAGAGATGCATTATACCAACTAACAGTGGAGATGCATTATACCAAGGCTAACAGTGGAGATGCATTATACCAACTAACAGTGGAGATGCATTATTCCAAGGCTAACAGTGGAGATGCATTATACCAAGGCTAACAGTGGAGATGCATTATACCAACTAACAGTAGAGATGCATTATACCAACTAACAGTGGAGATGCATTATTCCAAGGCTAACAGTGGAGATGCATTATACCAACTAACAGTGGAGATGCATTATTCCAAGGCTAACAGTGGAGATGCATTATACCAAGGCTAACAGTGGAGATGCATTATACCAACTAACAGTAGAGATGCATTATACCAAGCCTAACAGTGGAGATGCATTATACCAACTAACAGTGGAGATGCATTATACCAAGGCTAACAGTGGAGATGCATTATACCAACTAACAGTGGAGATGCATTATTCCAAGGCTAACAGTGGAGATGCATTATACCAAGGCTAACAGTAGAGATGGTGTACGACAAGCCTGCAGAGATTCACTGCTTCAAACACACACACGCACACAGAAGAGATTGGGGTGGACACACACACGCACACATGCATGCATGCACACACACACACACACACAAAGTTGAGATTGGGGTGGAGGGATGGTGGGAATGGAATATCAGCTCCAGCCCGTATCGCAGAAGCTATTTGCCAGCTGTTGAGCGAGAGAAACACTGGTAAAGATTCACTGGCTCCTTGGATGAGATGGCTAATAGCGATCAGCTGTCTAGGATGATGTGCTGCACGTACTGCAATCCGAGGCCTACCGAGTGCTTTATCAACTGCACCAAATCACTCAACAAAAATGAGTGTTGCCCATGCACCACAGGAGACATCTTGAAATAGGAACCATCTAATCTCCCTCAATTTCTAGCCACAGGAACCTCAATCTCTACTGCATTATCTAACCAAACATTCAGATAACCTACCATTCCCTAACCATGCCTCCCTCCCTCTCTCTCTCCTTTTGTCGTCACCACGAGCATATATTCTCCCCCCCCATACACTCTTCAACTTCCAACTTCTCTAATTCCTTCCCTCTATATTCCATATCTTTCCTTCCTCATCATCTCCTACCCTCCCTCCCTCATCCTGGAGTCGCTCACGGGGTATTCTTCCCCACCCATCTCCCTCTCCCGTGCTCACGTTTCCACCAGGCGTGAGTATCTGGTGTTGCTGCTGCTGCTGCATGGCATCATCTTGCTTCAGCTTCTTCTTGTCTTTGCAGCGTTTGTTCTGGAACCAGACTCGGATGACCCTGGGATTCAGGCCAGTTATTTCTACCAGGTGCTCCTTCATAAGCGCATCAGGACGAGCATTGTTGGCATAGACCGTCCGTAATGTCTGCAGCTGCTGTTCTGTAAGGACTGTGCGTACACGTGGGCCTTTGTCCGAGTTCGAGCGCTTTGTGGACACCACCCTTGAGCCATTAGAGCCTCCAATGGAAGAAGATGAGGAAGAGGTCGAGCTGCTTGAGTTACCATTGGTAGTGCCAGTAAAGTTCTCAACGCTCATAGGGCCCGAGGAGTCTGGGGAACAGACACAAGGCAAAGAGGAAGGGAAAATAAAAGGACGTGGGGGGAAGGGGAGGGGGACCAGACGAAGAAAGACAATTGGAGGGAGAGAGAGATGGCAACAATTACAACAATCATAATTTTCAACTATCATTTGCTCCTGCAGCTCAGCCACTAGGACTACCTGGTAGTCACTGAGCTCAGCCACTAGGGCTGCCTGGTAGTCACTGAGCTCAGCCACTAGGGCTGCCTGGTAGTCACTGAGCTCAGCCACTAGTGCTACCTGGTAGTCACTGAGCTCAGCCACTAGGGCTGCCTGGTAGTCACTGAGCTCAGCCACTAGTGCTACCTGGTAGTCACTGAGCTCAGCCACTAGGACTGCCTGGTAGTCACTGAGCTCAGCCACTAGGGCTACCTGGTAGTCACTGAGCTCAGCCACTAGTGCTACCTGATAGTCACTGAGCTCAGCCACTAGGGCTGCCTGGTAGTCACTGAGCTCAGCCACTAGGGCTGCCTGGTAGTCACTGAGCTCAGCCACTAGTGCTACCTGGTAGTCACTGAGCTCAGCCACTAGGGCTACCTGGTAGTCAGCTCAGCCACTAGGGCTACCTGGTAGTCACTGAGCTCAGCCACTAGGGCTGCCTGGTAGTCAGTCACTAGGGCTGCCTGGTAGTCACTGAGCTCAGCCACTAGGGCTACCTGGTAGTCAGCTCAGCCACTAGGGCTACCTGGTAGTCACTGAGCTCAGCCACTAGGGCTGCCTGGTAGTCAGTCACTAGGGCTGCCTGGTAGTCACTGAGCTCAGCCACTAGGGCTGCCTGGTAGTCACTGAGCTCAGCCACTAGGGCTGCCTGGTAGTCACTGAGCTCAGCCACTAGGGCTGCCTGGTAGTCACTGAGCTCAGCCACTAGGGCTGCCTGGTAGTCACTGAGCTCAGCCACTAGGGCTGCCTGGTAGTCACTGAGCTCAGCCACTAGTGCTACCTGGTAGTCACTGAGCTCAGCCACTAGGGCTACCTGGTAGTCACTTCAGCCACTAGGGCTGCCTGGTAGTCACTGAGCTCAGCCACTAGGGCTGCCTGGTAGTCAGTGCTCACCTGGCATTTCAAGGGAAAACAAAACCTTTTTAAGGAGCTTGCTTCTAATTAAGTCAATGGGTTTTATTAGTCCTAGCCTATAGTGTTTATTACAACAAAAGAGTGCTTCTTTCAAAAGTTAGCTAATTGGGTCGAAAAGAAGTGAAAACAACCACAATGATTAAGAACTGACCCTCAATATGAATGACATGTACATGTGGAATATTAGATGAATGATGAATTTACAAAGAAATATGATTATGGTGTGAATCATACATGCTTTTTTGAACACAGTGTCGACACATTTGTTGTATGGAACAGGACATAGCCAGCTTTAAAGATAAACATTGCAGGCAGAAGAGGAATTGTTGCAGCTCATGTGTGCAGTCCAGGTTATTCACAGTCCAGGTTATTCACTAGGTTGTAAGGCAGCATTGCACAGCATAGTTCTAGAAAAACAGCTATCGGCCATTGATGACAAACTACCAGCTCATGTATTAGCATTCCCCTTGGTTTTTATACTCCCCCTTGGTTTTTATACTCCCCCTTGGTTTTTATACCTCCCCCTTGGTTTTTATACCCCCCCCCCCTTGGTTTTTATACTCCCCCTTTTTTTATACCCCCCCCTTGGTTTTTATACCCCCCCTTGGTTTTTATATCCCCCTTGGTTTTTATACCTCCCCCTTGGTTTTTATACCCCCCCCTTGGTTTTTATACCCCCCCTTGGTTTTTATACCCCCCTTGGTTTTTATACCCCCCCCTTGGTTTTTATACCCCCCCTTGGTTTTTATACCCTTGGTTTTTATACTCCCCCTTGGTTTTTATACCCCCCCTTGGTTTTTATACTCCCCCTTGGTTTTTATACCCCCCCTTGGTTTTTATACCCCCCCTTGGTTTTTATACTACCCCTTGGTAATTCATGCCAGGCACCTGCTCCACTTTGGCATGGATCAAAGATGTCTGCAGCTAAACATGTAAAAGATGTCTTCTATAAGCAGGAAAGAAAGCTAAGAACTGCCTTCTGCTATTTTACAAGATTTTTTTTTTACCGGCAAGGAACTGCAGGATGGTGCTGTGTCGTGCATCATGAGATGAAGCCAGACCGGGCAACACAACCATATATAGGAGGATGCTAGGGTTGTAACCACAGGATGCTTGGTTGTTAAGCCAAGAAGTCACATTGGTACACACTAGCAGCCTCCGAAAGTGACTTGGACCTGCAGAACACGAGGAGGAGGATGTTGGTGTGGCACTAGTCACAGGAATACCACATGGCCAGACAAAACAGTCCCACCAGCAAGAAGCAGAGACAGTTGTACTCTTAAGAGATGTCCCTGGCTAGGCTGAAGCCATGCAGGAGGGCATTCCTGAGGATAGGACGGCATCACTGACTATCTTCTACTAACTAATACATGACTGTAGGTTTGTGCGGCAGATAAACTCTATATTAACCTGGCTCACAAGGGGATTACATTGAGGTAAGGATACATTGAGGTAAGGAACCCTGGAGATGCTTTTGGAGCTGACAACATCAGAAACCTTCCCCCCCAGATGAGATAGGTATTTTTGTGGCTGGAAGAACAGGAAGTCCACTATCTCGGCATATCACAATATGTATGCACATAGTATGCTAGCAATGCCCTATCCTCTTATCTGGTGGCTTGGCCCTGACTTCCAATCCTGAGCTCACCTCTCCCCCATAGGATGGCTGTGGCTTGGCCGAGTGCCAAACACCCACACAATTAGAGCATAACTGAGGGAGAAATTGCATCACACACACACACGGCACGCACACACGGCACACAGAGATAAACTGCCATCTGCACACGACTTTATCCTCATTCCCCAACACACTAACAAATGTCGAGAGCAAGAGATGATGGGAAGCTAGCAGGGATGGTTAGTTATGTGGAGGAGAATTGTAGCAGGAATGAACAGAGTGTTAGACCCTCCCTGAGGGATCGCGCGATGAAATAATCACCTTTGCCCTGGTCATGGTGGACCCTGTGGCTTTATAAGGAGAGTATGGGTCATGTAATGTGGGCGTGTGAACCTTCATGGTGACTATGCACGAGACCAAACAGTACACAAGGATGAGAACAAAATAGCATTGTTACCTGCCTGCCTGTTGAGGCTCTAGGGACAGTCACTGCAACTAGGAGAGGCAGTTACTAAAGATGGGAGGACTAGGATAGGCAATGGACAACTAGGGCTACGACAGCTAAGGAGATGGCTAGGGCTATGGACAGCTAGGGATGGCTATACCTAGAGTCACCTAGGGATGCCTAGGGATGGCTATACCTAGGGACGGCGTAGGGCTAGGGTAGGGCTAGGGTAGGGCTAGGGCAGACTAGAGACAACACAGCTAGGGCTAGAGACAGCTAGGGCGAAAGACAGCTTAGAGAAGAGACAGCTAGCTATGGCTAAGGATCAAGTTAAGGCTAGAAAGTATGCAAAAATAAAAGTGGTGGGAAGGCTATTACTGGAGGATATATATCTTACCTGATGGAGAGTCCAATGGGTCATGTTGGAAGAGATCAAAGTCGCTCTTGCAGAACAGCTTTCCATCGCTGAGCCCAAACTGTTCCCCGGGTACCAGCTCCTTCTCACATGAGGAACAGCAGAAGCAATGCATGTGGTATACCTGTGGCGCATACACACACACACACACAAGAGATCACCAACAGCAGAGAGCAGCCAATACTAATCATGGACGTATTTACAAATGTACATCGTTTATAAACAATGGGCTGCAGTTAGAGTTGAACTCCAAATGTTCAGTCCAACAACAACAAAACACCTCAAAATGAACACTAGCACGTGCAGAAACTCAAACGGTCTAGTCCACAACAGGTCACATAACGTTTGCAGACCCCATCCGCAGCAGCTGTGCCGTTTGTTACCTTGCATGTGCAGCTCACGCAAGCGTCTTTGGCCAGTGAAACAGCACACAAAACAAGGTACACATTTTGGTGAGTTGCATAGTGTGGCTGCAAGGATTCAGCTACACCTACCTACAATCATTCTTGACCTTGGACGATGATAGACCATGATAGGCAGATGTTCTCCCACAGCAATGAGTCTGAACATGAGAAGGAGGTTGTGAGAGGGCGTATGTTGCTCAAGGTTGCGGACAGTGACTTACTGAAGAAGAGAAGCAGCAATGACATAAGGCAGAAGTGAAGAGGAAAAGAAGGACTCTGGTTGCAGAGACAGCTACAAGAGATATAACCTCGAGGAGAGAGTAGCTGTTGAAGAAAGCAATTGACTCACAGTCTTGACGAAAGTGTTGATGAGGCAGAGAGAATGAACATGGAAGCAAATGTTGCATGCACAGATGGAACAGGACCCATGCCGACCTGCAGGGAGCGGTGGACCCATGCACTGTTGCAGCGAGAGTCCAGGACAAATCCAAGACGGGGCGGACGTACACACTAGGTCATGTCACATGATGTGCTTTCGCTCACACAAAGATAAGAAACTGATGACTAAGTATATGTAGTACTAATTGCCTCTGTACACGTCTGACCCCAATTGGCACCAAAGGTCATAGGATAAACTGTGTGTACAGTTCCGGATGCACCGTCTCCTAGCTACGCTCCCAGTTAACTGCACTGAACCAAAGCCAGTTAATCGTTGCAGAACTAATCGATCAGCAGCAGGCCTACAGGGGCATGCATAGTGAGGAGGACAGGAGATTATCCATGATTTAAAAATAAAGATAATGCAAGAAGCAGCGCGTGACATCATCTCTTCTAGGCATAGGCAGCTGATTGAACTTGTAATAGTAATGAGTGACCACTGGGGTCTTGTACGGGGGTCTTGTACGGGGGTCTTGTACGGGGGTCTTGTACGGGGGTCTTGTACGGGGGTCTTGTACGGGGGTCTTGTACGGCGGTCTTGTACGGGGGTCTTGTACGGGGGTCTTGTACAGGGGTCTTGTACGTACGGGGATCTTGTACGGGGGTCTTGTACAGGCAACTCAAATGAGCTCTATCAAGTGATGTGTGGATTGTGCACGTGTCTCCATTGCAATGAGAGACAAAAGAGTTGTCAGCACTTCTCACCTTCAGAGGCACACACAAATTCCCACTGTGGCTACCTTGCACCTATTAGAGCTAGAGCAGCACTACAGAAAAGGGAGGGGGGATTGGTGAGCGAACCTTCAGCAGGACAGTGTGCTGCACATGCCGTAATTAGGATGCAAGGGACCATAGGGACCATGTGTGTAGTTATCAATCTGTGCAGCACACTGAGAAAAAATTAACAGATGGCTGGCCCGTCAAAAAGCATTTATGTACACAAGGCAATGATTGTCTTAGCAAAAAAAATATCGAGATAACTGGATGACCGTGTCGTGGACTGGCTTCACAGGAGTGACAATGGGCTACCAAGAGTGAGAACGGCCTGCACGGTTAGCAGCAATGTTGGGGCAAGGGTGTACTGGAGTTTTATCACATGACATGCTACTCAATCCCTCAACATCTTTAGCTGTGGAGGTGGATGCACCCCATGAGGATGTTGACACGATACGAAACTCGGCAAGGTATCTTTGCGTACATTGCAACTCGTTGCTACCACTCTCTCCCAGGCAACGAGTGCAAAAGAGAACAGACTACATGGTTGGTATTTAGAAGAAAGAAAACTGACTGCATGTAGTCAATAGAGGAGAGATGTGGTTGAACACAACTGAACAGATCGAGAGTGAAAATATTATCTAAATCAAAATGTCTGAAGATATTCATCAACTATTGCGTGATCTTCCCTTCAATCATCTGATGTATTTCCATCATCAAGCAAGCACACCTGACGACCTCTCACTCATATAGTTCAGTTCTCGTCAGCTTCTGCATGGTCTTCG
Organism: Cladorhizidae sp. MBARI D1340-BT2; assembly: GCA_028752905.1. Classification (NCBI taxonomy): domain Eukaryota; kingdom Metazoa; phylum Porifera; class Demospongiae; order Poecilosclerida; family Cladorhizidae; species Cladorhizidae sp. MBARI D1340-BT2. Next base: position 3,672,076 of record JAQNBH010000009.1, on the reverse strand, counting down.
GTACTCTGACAATTCCATCACCTAGCAAGCACTGCCTGATGACCACACTCTTAGTATGCTCTTACAGGGGAAACTGCTTCCAAGAACTCACAACAAATGCCCTCTTTTCAGCTGTATTCCACACATACCATACATGTCCTGCTTCAAACCCAGCCATCCCATTGTGCTGCAGGACATCCTGTTGTGCAACTGTCATAAATTGGGCATCTCTAAAGAACATGTACACTTACCCAAATAATACACACAAAACAAAAGACTTGGCAGGTGCTTCAGCACACAAAGACTTCCATTAGTTTCTAGTGACATTCAGAGGCAATGCAAGATGATCACCACTCCATCTAGCTAGTTCACATTAAGCTAGGGTCAGATCAAGTTGATCACCACTTCATTTAGTTAGCTCAATTAAGCTAGGGTCAGAGTTAAGTTGATCACCACTAGCTCACAATAAGCTAGGGTCAGAGTCAAGCTGATCACCACTCCATCTAGCTAGCTCAATTAAGCTAGGGTCAGAGTCAAGCTGATCACCACTCCATCTAGCTAGCTCAATTAAGCTAGGGTTAGAGTCAAGCTGATCACCACTCCATCTAGCTAGCTCACATTAAGCTAGGGTCAAAGTCAAGCTGATCACCACTCCATCTAGCTAGCTCACATTAAGCTAGGGTCAGAGTCAAGCTGATCACCACTCCATCTAGCTAGCTCAATTAAGCTAGGGTCAGAGTCAAGCTGATCACCACTCCATCTAGCTAGCTTAGGGTTAGAGTCAAGCTGATCACCACTCCATCTAGCTAGCTCACATTAAGCTAGGGTCAAAGTCAAGCTGATCACCACTCCATCTAGCTAGCTCAATTAAGCTAGGGTCAGAGTCAAGCTGATCACCACTCCATCTCAGCTAGCTCAATTAAGCTAGGGTCAGAATTAAGCTAGGGTCAGAGTCAAGCTGATCACCACTCCATCTAGCTAGCTCACATTAAGCTAGGGTCAGAGTCAAGCTGATCACCACTCCATCTAGCTAGCTCAATTAAGCTAGGGTTAGAGTCAAGCTGATCACCACTCCATCTAGCTAGCTCACATTAAGCTAGGGTTAGAGTCAAGCTGATCACCACTCCATCTAGCTAGCTCACATTAAGCTAGGGTCAGAGTCGAGCTGATCACCACTCCATCTAGCTAGCTCTAGGGTCAGAGTCAAGCTGATCACCACTCCATCTAGCTAGCTCACATTAAGCTAGGGTCAGAGTCAAGCTGATCACCACTCCATCTAGCTAGCTCACATTAAGCTAGGGTCAGAGTCAAGCTGATCACCACTCCATCTAGCTAGCTCAATTAAGCTAAGGTCAGAGTCAAGCTGATCACCACTCCATCTAGCTAGCTCACATTAAGCTAGGGTCAGAGTCAAGCTGATCACCACTCCATCTCAGCTAGCTCAATTAAGCTAGGGTCAGAGTCAAGCTGATCACCACTCCATCTAGCTAGCTCACATTAAGCTAGGGTCAGAGTCAAGCTAATCACCACTCCATCTAGCTAGCTCACATTAAGCTAGGGTCAGAGTCAAGCTGATCACCACTCCATCTAGCTAGCTCAATTAAGCTAGGGTCAGAGTCAAGCTGATCACCACTCCATCTAGCTAGCTCAATTAAGCTAGGGTCAGAGTCAAGCTGATCACCACTCCATCTCAGCTAGCTCAATTAAGCTAGGGTAAGCTAGGGTCAGAGTCAAGCTGATCACCACTCCATCTCAGCTAGCTCAATTAAGCTAGGGTCAGAGTCAAGCTGATCACCACTCCATCTAGCTAGCTCAATTAAGCTAGGGTCAGGGTCAAGCTGATCACCACTCCATCCACATTAAGCTAGGGTCAGAGTCCAAGATAATCACGTTGGTCTGATGTTAGAAGCCAGGACCTCAGAAATTAGAACAAAACATTTTATCCTGTGCTAAGTAATAGAGTTAGAGGTTGAGGGATGATAACCTTGCAGTAATGCCTATCTACAGCTATATAGCCCAAAGATAAAATTACAGCCAGCCAGGCAGTATTGGGCTTGGAGAGGCAGACATGGTTGACCTAGCAGCACACACTAAAGAGATTGGCACACACAGCGCCTTCAAAGTATCAGGTTATCTTATAAGCTCCATATGAGTGAGCCCTCTCCTTTGCTGAATAGCCAACCACGCCATGGAAAGGGTATGAATATCATTATATACGAAGTTCCATTGGCAGTCCAGGTGAGGTGGCACTGCACACACTCGCATGGACACACATGTGCATGCACAGGAGCACACACTCGCATGGACACACATGTGCATGCACAGGGGGACACACTCGCATGGACGGGGGGACACACTCGCATGGACACACATGTGCGTGCACAGGAGCACACGCTTGCATGGACACACATGTGTGTGCACAGGAGCACACACTCGCATGGACACACATGTGCGTGCACAGGAGCACACACTCGCAGGGACACACATGTGCATGCACAGGGGGACACACTCGCATGGACAGGACATACTCGCATGGACACACATGTGCGTGCACAGGAGCACACACTTGCATGGACACACATGTGCATGCACAGGGGCACACACTCGCATGGACACACATGTGCATGCACAGGGGCACACACTCGCATGGACACACATGTGCATGCACAGGGGCACACACTCGCATGGGCACACATGTGCGCGTGCACACATGTGCATGCACGCGTGGACACACATGTGCATGCACAGGAGCACACACTCGCATGGACACACATGTGCGTGCACAGGGGGACACACTCGCATGGACACACATGTGCATGCACAGGAGCACACACTCGCATGGACACATGTGCATGCACAGGGGGACACACTCGCATGGACACACATGTGCATGCACAGGAGCACACACTTGCATGGACACACATGTGCATGCACAGGAGCACACACTTGCATGCACACACTTGCATGGACACACTTGCATGGACACACATGTGCGTGCACATGGGGACACACTTGCATGGACACACATGTGCGTGCACAGGGGGACACACTCGCATGGACACACATGTGCGTGCACAGGGGCACACACTCGCATGAACACACATGTGCGTGCACAGGGGCACACACTCGCATGGACACACATGTGCGTGCACAGGGGCACACACTCGCATGGACACACATGCGCATGCACAGGAGCACACACTCGCATGGACACACATGTGCATGCACAGGGGCACACACTCGCATGGGCACACACTCGCATGTGCACACACTTGCATGGACACACATGTGCATACACAGGGGTACACAAACATGCACTCACACACTCACACACACACACACACACAACATGCTGCTAAGATAAACATACAAATGCAAATCTCAAAGGAAGTGATTTTGTGGTCCCTAACACATACCATTTCCCTGGCCCTCATGACATAATCTGAACCGGTGATGGGCTGCAGACATGCAGAACACTTGACACTAAACAGCCTGCAAGGAGAGGAGACCAGAGAGAGAGAGAGAGAGAGAGAAATTGAAAATAAATGAACTTGTCATAATATTATTGTTGCTCTACAAGCAAGCTCTTGAGATAACAGTTGTTTTATCACTTGACTGCCACAATCATATTCATGAGGACACAAACCAACTAGCCAGAGCCCCAGTGTGACCTTCTCCTGCTGTGCCCGCAAAACCAACCCTCCTCCCTCCCACACTACCACCAACACAGACAAGGAAAGGGAAGCAGCTGCTCCCACACCTTCCCTCCTGCAGCTGGCTGAAGGTGTGGGAGGAGGGGCCACAAAGATACCAGAGCTGGCACACATGACTGGGTCCAATAAGACCTCCCTACACCCACCCACACTAGAGACCACTAAACTGAGAGAAGTGGCCACTCCAACCAGCTGACTCTCCTCGTAAACGCTGGCGTCTTACATGAAAGCTCCCACAATTAACCAACAGCTTCATCATGTTCCTCCTGAACCAAAATATCGTGCTAAATGTACGCCCTAGTAAATGCATGCCCTATCATGCCTAAGTCAATGATGCCCTACCACATATATATTTTATCTATGCTCTAGCAAACACACACCTTATTATAGCTCATTATGATTATGCCATTTTATCCGTATTAATTAAATGCCTAGCTCCATTTGTATGCAGGCTACTATCTGCTTGACGATCTCTATACATAGATATTCCGTAACTATGACAGTTTCACTTCTTCAGGACTGGCAAGCTTCCAACTTTGGCATTGCTCCACTCCAAAGGCCAGATCAGTTAGCAAGGTCTCCATGCCAACTACAAGGAGGAACTAACCACACATACAAGACAGCAATGTCGGCTACATGGGCAGCTGTTTCTTCTATGGCAAGCATGGCAGGGCTACACTAGGAAACTGGAGATAAGAACGTTTGGAGAGAGAGAGGTGTGTGGGAGGGAGGAGAGGTGTGGACTATGGTGTGCCACCAGGCCAGAAGAGAGCCATATTTAGCCTGAAGAGTGCAACTCTCAGAACATGTACATTGTGGTATTATAGATCTGCATCCAAAGCAGGGAGAACAGAGGTGGTGAGAGGTTTCATGGGCTCGGCTCACTGACATCAAAGCAAAGTGGTTAGAGGATTGTCCTCAAGTTGACATGCTTTGCCCTTGGACGACCACTGATCCTCTGACTAACTCTTCCACTTGCTGGGGGAGGGGAATAGTGGTGTGTTGTGTGTGCATGTGTGTGGTGGTGAGGGCTGCCACTGCATGTGTGTGGTGATGAGGACAGCCATGGGTGATGAGGACAGCCATGAGCTGCCACTGTGTGTGTGTGGTGATGAGGGCAGCCATGAGCTGCCACTGTGTGTGTGTGGTGATGAGGACAGCCATGAGCTGCCACTGTGTGTGGTGATGATGAGGACAGCCATGAGCTGCCACTGCATGTGTGTGGTGATGAGGACAGCCATGAGCTGCCACTGTGTGTGGTGATGAGGACAGCCATGAGCTGCCACTGCGTGTGCGTGGTGATGAGGGCAGCCATGAGCTGCCACTGCGTGTGTGTGGTGATGAGGACAGCCATGAGCTGCCACTGTGTGTGTGTGGTGATGAGGACAGCCATGAGCTGCCACTGCGTGTGGTGGTGAGGACAGCCATGAGCTGCCACTGTGTGTGGTGGTGAGGACAGCCATGAGCTGCCACTGCGTGTGCGTGATGATGAGGACAGCCATGAGCTGCCACTGTGTGTGATGATGATGAGGACAGCCATGAGCTGCCCACTGCGTGTGTGTGGTGATGAGGACAGCCATGAGCTGCCACTGCATGTGCGTGATGATGAGGACAGCCATGAGCTGCCACTGTGTGTGTGTGATGATGAGGACAGCCATGAGCTGCCACTGTGTGTGTGTGGTGATGAGGACAGCCATGAGCTGCCACTGTGTGTGTGTGGTGATGAGGACAGCCATGAGCTGCCACTGTGTGTGTGGTGGTGATGAGGACAGCCATGAGCTGCCACTGTGTGTGTGTGGTGATGAGGACAGCCATGAGCTGCCACTGTGTGTGGTGATGAGGACAGCCATGAGCTGCCACTGTGTGTGGTGATGAGGACAGCCATGAGCTGCCACTGTGTGTGTGTGGTGATGAGGACAGACATGAGCTGCCACTGTGTGTGTGTGGTGATGAGGACAGCCATGAGCTGCCACTGTGTGTGGTGATGAGGGCAGCCATGAGCTGCCACTGTGTGTGGTGATGATGAGGACAGCCATGAGCTGCCACTGTGTGTGGTGATGAGGACAGCCATGAGCTGCCACTGTGTGTGTGTGGTGATGAGGACAGACATGAGCTGCCACTGTGTGTGTGTGGTGATGAGGACAGCCATGAGCTGCCACTGTGTGTGGTGATGAGGGCAGCCATGAGCTGCCACTGCGTGTGCGTGGTGTGGTGATGAGGACAGCCATGAGCTGCCACTGCATGTGTGTTGTGTTGAAGAGAGCCAAGAGCTGCAGATAGGCAACCTCCACTATCTAACAAAAGTTGGTGGAAGAAGAGAACAGGGAAAAAGAAAAAGAACACCCCCCCCCCCCAAAAAAAAACAACCAAAATGCCATAGAAGTTCCTCAGTTTAGGCTCAATTTACACATGAATTTCCTAACTGCTGCACATGCAGCTGCAGGAGTCCAGCCTGTCATTCCTATCACCACGAGGCTCTCATCACATTGCAGGAACAAGGTCACGCAGATAGAAATCACGATTCAACGACATGGGTTTAACTAGGGGCAGGGCAGAACCACTCAGGGGCGAGCCCAGCCCAGCCATCCACGTCCAGGACAAACTGCCTGGCTGGTTGCTGTCCCGACTAAGCTCCCGTGTGGCTAAAATGTTCCAACAAGAGCCAATGCCTTCACAATAATCAGGAAATAATCAAAGCCCTTCTGACTTGCATGCAACGCATGCGAGAGAATTTTGTCTTATTGGTAGTGTAGGCAGAGCAGCACCATTCACATGAAGCTCTCCTTCCTAGAGTTAGATGCATGTACATGCACGTGTGCCTGACAATGGCAGTCAAGACCAGTCGACCGATCAGGTATTGACTGCGCCTACACCCACTATCATTAACTAAGTGCCAGTGTCCGCAGAGCAATGGCTAATAAGCCAAACACCTTGACCCTGAACGTAGCCAGTACAAGCTGACCACCTCAAATACACAATACACATGCATGCACAAATAGCACACCGCAGCCACACAAACATACAGGTAACATTCCAATCAGGTTGTTTCAATGTGAGTTAACCTGCATTCTACATAGGCCAGGCTACTGGTAACATCCAGATTCTATTCAGACTCACAGCCAGCTCCATCACCTCTCACAGCCAGCTCCATCACCTCTCACAGCCAGCTCCGTCACCTCTCACAGCCAGCTCCGTCACCTCTCACACCCAGCCCCATCACAGCCAGCCCCATCACCACTCACAGCAAGCTCCATCACCTCCGACATATTTTGGGCAAGCATTCGCATGCTCCCATCTTCAGGTGCTAGATTCTCATGTCACTCCAGCATTGAAGCCTGGGGACACAAGCGCTGGCTAAATAATGCACACTGCTCTCCACTTACTGGTGACAAACTTCCAGCTTCCAGCTAGGCAGCATGGACAGCTTCCAGCTAGGCAGCATGGACAGCTTCCAGCTAGACAGCATGGACAGCTTCCAGCTAGACAGAATGGACAGCTTCCAGCTAGACAGCATGGACAGCTTCCAGCTAGACAGCATGGACAGCTTCCAGCTAGGCAGCATGGACAGCTTCCAGCTAGACAGAATGGCCAGCTTCCAGCTAGACAGAATGGCCAGCTTCCAGCTAGACAGAATGGCCAGCTTCCAGCTAGACAGCATGGACAGCTTCCAGCTAGAGAGCATGGCCAGCTTCCAGCTAGACAGCATGGACAGCTTCCAGCTAGACAGCATGGACAGCTTCCAGCTAGACAGCATGGACAGCTTCCAGCTAGACAGCATGGCCAGCTTCCAGCTAGACAGCATGGCCAGCTTCCAGCTAGACAGCATGGAGAGCTTCCAGCTAGACAGCATGGAGAGCTTCCAGCTAGACGGCATGGACAGAACATGGACAGAACAAAAGGTAAGAAAATCACCTGCATCTAACCTCTGACACACACACACACACAACCAGGTCCATCACCACTCACAGCCAGCCCCATTATCTCTCACAACTAGCCCGGTCACCTCTCACCTCCAGCTCCATTCACCACTCAGAGCAAACTCCATCAGCCAGCTCCATCACCACTCACAGACAGCTCCATCACCACTCACAGACAGCTCCATCACCACCCACAGCCAGCTCCATCGCCACCCACAGCCAGCTCCATCGCCACCCACAGCCAGCTCCATCGCCACTCACAGCCAGCTCCATCACCACTCACAGACAGCTCCATCACCACTCACAGCCAGCTCCATCGCCACTCACAGCCAGCTCCATCGCCACTCACAGCCAGCTCCATCACCACTCACAGACAGCTCCATCACCACTCACAGACAGCTCCATCACCACTCACAGACGGCTCCATCGCCTCTCACAACCAGCCCCGTCACCTCTCACAACCAGCTGTATCATCACCACTCACAACCAGCCAGGTCACCTCTCACGACCAGCTCCATCACCACTAATAGCCAGCTCCATCACCTCGCACCAAGAACTCGTACATATATATAGCGGTGTTATAAGCTACACTGAGCATGCTCAGTGTACTCATACATGGGTAGAACAGCTGGCAAGTCTGTGCTGAGATGTCCACTCGCAGGTGCAGACTATGGAAGAGGGGAAAGCCACAGATACAGTACAATGGTGCATGTCTGTAGCTGATCAATGAAGAGAAGGAGTGGCTATTTATTGCACACATGCTAACCTATTATTTGATCATCAGTCGTGCACACTCTCGTCTTAAAGTGAAGTAACGAGCTCTAATGATCAAAGAGAAATTGAAGCTTATTTCAATTCCTAGGAGCCATCACAAAATCACAAAACAGCCAAAGAGAGAAATACTTGATTGATTGGAAGAGCCAGAGCAGGGGAGCAGAGGCTGAGCAGAAGAGCAGAAGGCATGGTCTGTACACCCAACCTTGCTTCTTTGAATGCTCATCCTCTTGTCTTTCTTTCCTGCCATCAGTAACCTGCTGCGGTCTTCACCACAGCACTGCCAAAGGTTTACATAGACCATATTCCAGAGGAGAGATGGAAATATCTAAGCAGCAAACAGCACTGTCAAGACAAGGATGAGACCTAGCACAAATAGAGGTGAGGTCTTGGAACTCCACCTAGGTCTTAATCTCACGAATACACACCACATATTACGGCTTATTATGGAAGGTATCATTACAGAGTTCAGGTGGCTTTTTTTTTGTAAGCAGAGGAGCAGGATGAAGCAACGAAATAGCTAAAAGAAAACAATCTTCATCTATAGCAATGCAAGGATAATTATTATTGGTGCGCAATGCAAGGATAATTATTATTGGTGCATGACTCGAGTTGAACATGCCACTGGATAATTCTAGCCGAATTCTCAAAGGCTACTGCCAGCCTGTTGCTGAAAAGTAATCACATCCAAGTAGAGCATCACTGCTTCCACATGGTTTTATGTAGCTTCAATCCGCTGAAAATCTAAATAGCCTGAACTGTACATAAACTCAGCACATGGCCTGAAACCAGCAGAAACTGAAGCTAAGTCCTTCCAGATACTCTTACGACATTCTGCTGCTTAATTCTGCTTGTTGCTTAGCTGAAAGACTGTCTCTAAACTGTATAATGAGTAGGTCATCACAGTGGTGCATATCAAAATAGGCCATAAAGATCCACCCATCCCTGTAAGGTAAGAGACTACCCATGTAAATTAGCAGCTGCAGAGTGCAGGGGGGGGGGGGAGATAAGGAAGGGAAAAGGGAGGGGTGTGGAGATTAGATAGCATGCTCGCATGCACACACACACACAAACTATCTTGTATTCCATTTTGTTCAGTGCCGAAAAGTGCCTAATCTTGCACAAATTTTACCAACAGCATGAGGGGAAGTCGGACAAAACTTTTGGATTCAATTTTATCTAGTCCCTAAAGGAGCCCAGACTGGCACAAATTTTATCCAGTCCCTAAAGGAGCCCCGACTGGCACAAATTTTATCCAGTCCCTAAAGGAGCCCCGACTGGCACAAATTTTATCCAGTCCCTAAAGGAGCCCAGACTGGCACAAATTTTATCCAGTCCCTAAAGGAGCCCAGACTGGCACAAATTTTATCCAGTCCCTAAAGGATCTCGGACTTGCACAAATTTTGTCCCGAACCTACAGCATGTGGAAGTTCATCAATGAAGACAAACCTTTGCAAAGTTCTGGAACTGCCACTACTGGCCAATAGGAAAGCTGGCTGGAGGGCCAATTTTAATAATTTTGGTTGGCAAGGTACGTAACAGGATGGCTGCTACCATTCCATAAGCAACATCCATCACTAACAGGCTGATTCGCACACATGCATACACTCACATCATTATTATTCATAAAATAGACACTAGCATAAAACAAATGCCCCCCCCCCCCCCCCCCCCCCCCCAAAAAAACAAAAAAAACAGAATAACACGCCGTCTGTCGAGCGAGGAAAATCATCCTCATTCCCACATGGACACAGACTTTGAACTTGAACTGACCTCATGTAGTCATTCTTGCAGTAAGGCCTTCCCTCCTTGATGAAGCAGGTGCAGAACTCGTCCAGGTTCAGCTGGCACTCGCTGCACACCAGGCAGCTGGGATGCCACTCCATGTCGGGTGACACACGAAGTCTGTAAGTGCCCTCAAACGGCTTTTTGCAGCCGTAGCAAAGATGCGGACTCCTGGGGGAGTGGCCATCAGACTGATCTGAATCCGCTGCGTAAACAAAATGCAGTCGTTAAGAACCAAGCACATTATTGCTGTGCTGTCATTTAAGGCTTCAAACTATTCCATGCCAAGGCTGGCGTGAGTGGCCGAGCACAAGGCTGCATTCCATTCCGTTCTGTCCTTCCGTCACATTGTGAACAAGACAGCACAAGGAAATGTAACGGAATGCAACAATGTTCAATTCCAGCGTCAGCAACACGGCATCAGACTGACTATCACATTGCTCGCGTTATGAACTGCACCATCAGCAGTTTAGCCTTCAAGTAAATATTACAGCATTCATGGACGAAAAGGAGCCTTGAAAAAAATCCTCCTGGCTGTGTCGTTTATCTGCTGAAGGTGTAAGGTGTTTATCTGCTGAAGCATACTGGGATGCCAGGGCAAAGGACAATATCTGGAATCAGGTGGTAAGATAACTAGCTAATGGTTTTGTTAGTGGATGTAACTAGAGAAGCCTGTTAGCTAGCAGCTTGATACTGTGGTACTAACTCCTAGCATTCAACTAGCACAGTTAATAGTGGTGCAGCTAGTTTAGCAACAACATTTTGCTAGCTGGTGTAGTTAGTTAGTTAGTGGCAATAGTCTCTAGATGAATAACTTTTTGTTCACCTGTGTACACTCCAGCTGAAGCTGGTGTCACTCTGACCATTGGTGGTTCGAGTCAAAGTTCAAGATTGCTTACTTAATATTAAACATTATATTGTAAATCATGCCGTGCAATGTAACACAAAGGTTATGCTCATCCATCATATTGTGAACAGGCCTTCATAATAGCTAACACCTATACCATTAATATATACATTATACAATACACACAGTCGATAACCTCCTCCTTCACTCCTTCCACCCCATTCCAACTTTCCTACCTCCAGCAATCAAAAACGGAAAGAGAAATATATATATATATTTTAATCAAGCACTCTTGAAGCAACTATCCTAGCACAAGGTTCCCCGTCATGTTGCTCCTGGTCTCAGGTCATAGCCTTTCCTTAAATACACTTGTTTACATCACTGTCACTTTTATTTCCTGATCATCCACACGCTTTCCAAACACTATGGGTCAGTCCAACTCAGCACACTTAGCCATGTTTTGTTAAACTTCCTAAAGTCATCAGAAAATAAGTGCTTCTTCAAGCTAAGTCGATGAACCTCCCACCAGCTCAAGTAATAGAGCATGGCTGGGTTTGTCCTCCTCCCAGTTGGTGCTACTCCTCAGAAGCTTCAAGACCACACACAAATCAAGTTTTCTTTTCCACCACCTAACAAAACATCCCCCCCCCCCCTCCCCCTCTCCGCCCCCCAAGTCTATACACAACTTCTCGCTCACATCACCTCACCCATAGGCAACCAACCAATGAATACAATCAAACTGAAGATGAACTTACACCCTCAGCCAGGGCAATGATTAAATAAATAATTGTCCAACATTGCAAATATATCTATATGTAGTAACAGTAGTCTATGCAACGATGGAGGAGCTTTGCTCAGGGAGAGTAATTGCCTGTGTGTATGTATAGGAATGTTACTCAAGACCTGCACCAATACAGTTAACAACAAGTGTTAGTATACAGTAATAGTAGTCTATGTGAAGGAGGAGCTTTGCCGAGGGAGTGTAATAATTGCCTGTGTGTATATGAATATTGCTCAAGAGCCAGACCAACACAGTTAACAACATGTTAGTATATAGTAAAGGTAGTCTATACGATGGAGGAGCTTTGCTGAGGGAGTGTAATTGCCTGTGTGTATAGGAATTTTAATCAAGAGCTGATCAGTTAACATGTGCCACCGAAGTGTTAGTATACAGGAACAGTAGTCTACGTGATGAGGAGCTTTACTGAGGGAATAGGAGTGCTACTCAAGAGCTGGACCAGCAGTTAATAATATGTGCCACCAAAGATCCATTCCCCCAAAAGTATGGTGGAGAGATGCCATTATAGTTCTGTATTTGAATCAGTTTGTTGCTACTAAAAGGAACTGCATGTTTAAGTCCATGCAATTAGCCTAGCCTGTTGCTAAGGAGCAACATATTGACATCCTTATAATGACCTCAGTAACACGACACAAAAAGCTCTTATCCTTCATTTCCTCTCAGCATGCTGCTGATACAGAAAGATATTAATTAAAGACAGCAAATTGATCACAAATTGTGGTGCTATGACATGCTGCTACATTAATATCTCATTATCAGCTGGATGAGTCCTATTACACTGGAACCTGGCTTGAGTAAACAAACTGACACGATTTCACAAACTAATCACAGACCTTTCCCCTGCTGCCAGCATAAACTAGTTTCCCAGGGAAGACCCTCTGCAAAATACTTGCTCAGCTATCAAGAGTAACATGGCTTCCCTCTATATACTAAGCTTGGCCAATAATAACAGGCACTTGTATGGCCCAAGAGTCAAGTGCATTAGGTCATCTCACTTCACCTCACACATTTAGCAAGCTATTAAGCTAAGCAAAAAACGCAACAAAAATCCTACTAGATACCATTTTCACAGCACAGAGCTCTCTTGTTAGTTGTAATGTGGACCAATCTTTAAATACACGTACATCCATCCAGTTATCAACCTACCGGAGCTGGTGCCTAAGTAGCCAGCTTGCTAGTTTTCTCAAGAGCTAGCTAGCTAGCTAACTCAAGGTAAACACACATCCATGTATCAAGCAAAAAGACAACAATGATAGCGCACTGCGAGTTCTATGTGAGCTTACAGCCACCCGAAACCTTAGGGTAGTGTGCGATTTACCCGAGTTGTTGGAGTTGTTAGCGTTGTCCGGAGCTTCCATAGACGACAAGTCTGGACACTTTCTCTGCTGCTAGGCTTCACGAAACCTTCGGTCCTGCAGAAAAGGAGAAATTCCGGAGAATTTGATATAACTGCGCAGAACGGGCTTCTGCGCATCTTATATACGCACCGCCGCGCCAAAAAAATTGCGAACCAGTTCCTGATGTGAAATGCAGAAAGTGTGATATCAACAACTGGAGAGAGATTCTTATCTAACCAGCTTCAAAACTTGCAGATAAGCACATTAAAAGGCGTTATATGTCAATGTTTATCCTCTAGAAATACACGATGGCTTGTTCCCAATGCTCTCTGGGAAATCGGTGTTGCAACATGGAGCTTGGATCCTCCACACCAGATCTGCTGCTGGCTTCATCACTCCTCTCCATATTTTTCTGTCCTCCCTCCTTCTCCTTCTCCAAGGACATTTTGAGGAAAGCTACCAGCAACTTGCAACTGATCTCTTCCTCCAGAATGGCCTTGTTCTCTTCCATCTGATAACATGTGGCGATGAGTGTGGGATAGAGCAGGCAAGACAAACTGGGAAGGAAAGAAGGACAGAAAAAAATACACATCATCTCTTGCAATATACCAAATGATAAAACTCTTCAGAGAAAATGTTGAACCAGATAACCGTTATGTTTCTGACATGCAAACACCAGTCATTAATGTGACAAATTCGTCATGCGTGTCTGGTTACAAGATCAAGTGTAAGAGGTTTCAAACTGACTTATAGGATCACACATTCTTGTGGACCACATAACACACCACCACAGCGAGCTGATGCATCCACTCACTCCTCACTCGCCCATTCACACAACAGTCACCATGCATGTGTGCACGAACAGCATTCACCCAGACCATGTTCGTGTCCTAGAGATTAGAAATTTGAAGAACTTATCCATCTACATACCTGGGGTTGCTGAAGTACTCAAACGGCAGTCCACAGAGCTGCTGCAGGAGAGTTGGGCTTCGTCCAGATTGCAGGTAGACCTGAACGATATGCCCATCTCACCACACACCACACGACCACATTTATGTACACTACGACACTCTATTGCCAGCAAATGATCACACAGTGCATGTATTGTGTGCATATATGCATGCAGGTATGTAGATGCATGCCTGGTTGTTGGGATTGAGAACGCAGAAGTAACCCACGACAAGAATGAGTTCATGGAGAAGGTTGACCTGTTTGTAGTGGGAGCAGTACCTGTGTATGATTACACACATTATATACAAGTGTGCAGGCATCATGACACACATACACCCACCTCCACACCACATGCACACCAACGCACACGCACACACACCACATGCAGAGGCCTACGATTGAAGTCTGCACTACCCACGACTGACTTTCCAGCCTTCCTTCGTGAACAAGCCATTAAGCATCATGAGCCAATACACCAACTTTATTCCACCAGTAGAAACCGGCTATTTCTGAGGTCATTCAAAATCAAATGACTCAAGGATGAATCACTCGCACACACCTCTAGGCTGCTAAAATAGTTCTATTGCAATAATGCTTTATTGTTGAGACAGGGGACAGACTGGATAGCATACACAATTACATTTGTATTTATATAAAGACCTCGAGAGTAATCTCTGGTTATGGTGTCTTTCTTGAAGACAGGCACATCTCTTTTAAAGGAGGGCCTTGTCGGACCTCTCCTAGTCACAATACCAGCCCCAGCACTCACTGCTCAGTTAATATTCAATTAATTAATGAGCATACATAAGTAAGCTACTATGTGTCTTTGTGAAGAGCCAATGAAAATCATTAGAATCTTATGCTATGTATTATGCAGATAACCAATCAACTGATTGTGCACACATAGGACGGACACCCCTTCACATCAACAAAATTACCATCCACATGTGCGCACACTGCCACTCAAAACAAACAATCTGCAGGCCTCACCAGAGTAAGTAGCTCACAGTATGGCGGAATTCCAGGGATATCCCCTCAGCTCCCAAACAAGCCTGTGTTGTGGTGACGATGAGGTGTTAATTGGAACATGATCACATTAATTATTGCTTCCAAGTAGTCCGTGCACTGTTGTTAACTCCATAACACAACCACTTACACTGACTGGTGGGTGGATACAGGCAGGAGAACAGAACACAGAATGACCATCTCTACTCCCTCAGTCCAACTTTTTCCATCCCGTCTCCCTTCCCTACCCTCTCCTCCCATATCCATGCCTTCCCCTTTCTCTTCCCCTCGTCCTGCACCCACCCCTTGCCCTCCCCTTCTACCAAACTATTCCCCTCTATCTGTGTCACACCTGCACCATCTTGAGATCAAGGATGGAAGAGTTATTCAGAACCTTGATGGTGGCTGTGGCAATGGCCAGTGTGTGTTGCGTGAGAGCTGGTGGAACGTGCGAATGGCGAGGAGGACCATCGTACAACAAGATGGCATAGAGAAGCTGCATGAGCCCTACTAGCTCCGTCTGCTGCAGCAGTGCGATAAGGAGGCTGGGGTCATCACATGACTTCGAAGAGAAGACATCGACAACTCTGAAAAAAATAAAGAGTCATTTACATTTTGGCACATCACAAGCGACAAGGTGTGGACATCGTCAGGGCATACTAAGTGCATGTAATTTTCACATGTACTCATGTCGCAGGGTTGCATTGTACGAAGGCTGGAGGTGTCGTCCATCGTAGGCTCGCGTGTATATCCACACATGCATGTGCATGGACAGGGTGAAGGCAACATGACAAGGAGGACAGGAGTGTGTGTCTCTCTGCATGTACTTAGAGCACAATCATCGACATGTTTCTTGTACGGGAGCACCTCTCATGTGCAACAAGGTTGTTTGATCTATTCCCATGTCAGTCAACTCTCCCCTTATCCCATACTGGCCCAGGAAATGTTAGCCTTTCCTCATCATCTATTAATAAATTAATCTCCACGTGCTTGCGTGACTGACCTATGTACCTTGCCAAGTGGCTAGCGTGACTGACCTATGTGCCTTGCCAAGTGTTCATAAGGTGTTGCTTCTATGACTCTTCCACCCTCCCCACCAGTATTTCAACTTCCCTCTAGTCTTCTTTCCACATCCCACATACTTCCTTCTCTTTTCCTTCCTCCCACTCCTTCCCTCTCCTTGAATCTGCCACACCACATACCTTGTGTGCATGAAGGCTGTGATGGCCACCAGCAGATTGAGTCCCCCCAGGACTAGCTTGACGATGGAGACGTCCTTAATGGGTCCAGTGATGGAACTAAAATGCTCCCCCAGTCTGTCTATTACTCGCACACACACCATGTAGCTAAAGAAAGGAAGGGAGAAAGGGAGGAGGAGGAGATGAAAGGAGGAGAGAGGAGGCAGGATAAGGAGAGAACATGGAAAGATGGTTAGGTGGGAATTGGAGAGAAAAGGAAGGGGAAAAGAGTGTGAAAGGGGAATGCTTCACGGAGATTGCCTATTATTTTTTAGATGGGCCACCACGGAGCATGCTGGTGAAAGTGGAGTGCACCTTTCTGACGATGAGGGATGAATGCTTATGGTTATCAAAAGCTCCAAGCAACCTGTTTTTCTGCAAGTAAGGTCGACTCAAGCAGGAAGCCCTGCGTTCACCATTATCGAGTGCTATAACTGGTAAGGTTACTCAGAGAGATACCCTTCACTTTAGCAACTACTTTTCAAGGTTCGACAAGTATACAAAGAGCATGTGATAGCTCTTTTCACCCAATCATGTACTTCCATGCTAGCTGTGTGAAGCCTGTTTTTGACTTTTGGTGGTCAAAACACGGAAAAAGCTAGAATTTCATAGAGCAGAATTAGCATGCTAATTGATAGTCCTATACAAAGCTACAGTATGTCCGGTGGAGTGTAGTTTTTCTGTACTAGCATTCTATCTAGATTGCTGCCATGCTAGTTGGTGTGCACTTGCCTATACTGCCATGCTAGTTGGTGTGCACTTGCCTATACTGCCATGCTAGTTGGTGTGCACTTGCCTATACTGCCATGCTAGTTGGTGTGCACTTGCCTATACTGCCATGCTAGTTGGTGTGCACTTGCCAATACTGCCATGCTAGTTGGTGTGCACTTGCCTATACTGCCATGCTAGTTGGTGTGCACTTGCCTATACTGCCATGCTAGTTGGTGTGCACTTGCCTATACTGCCATGCTAGTTGGTGTGCACTAGCCAATACTGCCATGCTAGTTGGTGTGCACTTGCCTATACTGCCATGCTAGTTGGTGTGCACTTTCCTATACTGCCATGCTAGTTGGTGTGCACTAGCCTATACTGCCATGCTAGTTGGTGTGCACTTGCCATGCTAGTTGGTGTGCACTTGCCTATAATGCCATGCTAGTTGGTGTGCACTTGCCTATAATGCCATGCTAGTTGGTGTGCACTTGCCAATACTGCCATGCTAGTTGACTTTCAAGCCATTTTAGTGGTTATCTTGGAGAGTGTAAAAAAATTTGGGGCCTCCAAAACCCCTTAGTGAGATCTTAGACCTCCCCCTGGCACAAACAAATGAAACATTGCAAAGGAAGGAAGGAAGTGCCAAAAAAATAAGGAGAAATGAGAAGAAATGAGAGGAAATAAGAGGAGGAAGAGGAAGGGTTGTAATAGAAGTAATGAAGGAAGAAAGGAAAGAATAAAGGAAGGAGAGAGGGATGAAGGATGGGAGGAAGGATGGAAGGAGGGAGGGAGAGAGGAGGGAGAAAGGGGAAGGAAGGAGGGTGGAAAGAAGGCGGGAGAAAGGGAAGAGGTAGGATGAAGGATGGAAGGAAGGATAGAAGGAGGGAGGGAGGGAGGAGGAAGGAAGGAGGAAGAAGGTAGGATGAAGGATGGAAGGAAGGATAGAAGGAGGGAGGGAGGGAGGAGGAAGGAAGGAGGAAGAAGGGAGGAGGTAGGATGAAGGATGGAAGGAAGGATAGAAGGAGGGAGGGAGGGAGGAGGAAGGAAGGAGGAAGAAGGGAGAAGGTAGGATGAAGGATGGAAGGAAGGATAAAAGGAGGGAGGGAGGGAGGAAGGAGGGAGGAGGTAGGATGAAGGATGGAAGGAAGGATAGAAGGAGGGAGGGAGGGAGGAGGAAGGAAGGAGGGAGAAAAGGAAGGAGGAGGAAGTAGAAGAAAACATGATGGGGGAAATGGGTCAGGAGAGGAGGAAATGGTGGACCAGGAAAATAATTCTCCTACACTTGTTTGGTTTTCTGGTCTAGTTGCAGCTGGATCACCATGGTAATGAAGTACTAGAAGTGAAGTGAAACAGCAAACCATAGAGTCTGGGCTGAGAGGTCCAGTTAGCACAGACCACCACGTGCACATCTCGATTGCTCTTGCTAAGTGTCTGCTTGACTGATCATCACAGCCTATACTTGTTAATTAAGCGCTGGTGGTGACTACATAAGTCTTCTCCAGCTCAAGTGTCAATCTTCCTCCGATTACAGGGTCCATACAGACTTGTGGGCATGAGGTGTGTTGGCAAGCCTCTGCTCTGCAACAGCTCAATCCTCAGCCACCCTTTTAGCCAGCCTGGTCTATAGATGCAGCAATTGTACCTAGTAAATTTTTAATTTCATCTTCGCATGGGCACTGCGTGTTAAGAACAAACACAGTTTAAGAGGCCATTTGCAGTTTCTTGCTGACTGATGTACAAGCCCCCCCACATAATTAACAAGAATGCATTCACAGAACTCGTACTCCGCACTTGATGGCCTGACCTACCACAGTACTAGTCTAGTTGCGGGTTGGATTGGGCTGACTCAGCATAATCACGAACTGTATTATACATGAAGTGAAGTAGGAGGAGCCATGATGGACTATAATTAAAGAAATCTCATTTATATAGCCCTAGTCATAACAGCTGCTAAATGCTAAATTCCACCATATTAAGACTTTAAGACTTCCCATGTATTTGTGTGTGTGTGGGGGGGGGGGGGCTCTATTAGAAGTTTCATGGCTATTTTTATCAAAGTGTAATACATATATATACGTATATTTAGTAAGTCAAAATGGAATATGGCGAGTTATTTCATGAGCAGGTGCCTGTAATTTCACAAGCCGAAGATGAGTGAAATGACTCGCCATATTCCATGAGTGTGCTAAATTGTTTACGATATATATATTCATAATAATTACTATACTTCATGTAATGCTCGCTCGCTTGGTTGATCAGTCTGGATGAAATCTATAACACATTTAAGTCACTTCAGTCACTTCTAATTTGTTGACTATTTATAGCTATAGTGCTATCAATAAATTTCTTGTCTGATTCATCATCTAAAAGAACTGCTTTTGCTGTCTTGGAAAATGTTGCCATAATACTTGGAAAAAAGGTAGGTAATGATTATGCACATGCGCAGTAGAGTGAATAACCACTAGTGGAATACGGGAGAATATCTAATGCCGTGCCTATAAGAAATACTAGAGTGAGTACTGGATTCACTCGAATAGAAGTCGCACTAGAAAAAGTAGTCTTCCAATTGTAGCACACCCAGTTGATTACACAGCACTAGCGCCAGCATGCAGCCGGTAAGTCTCTCTTGTACTACACTATAAAAGCTACCGAGTTGATGAAGTAATTCTCCTGTGCTTGCAGTATATCTGTGAAGGTGAAAGTGTCTGAAGACGAAGAGATTCACAGCCTCAAGGAGGATAGAGTAGCAGCTTTAGCTGTTCCAGCCAATGCTGAAGCTTCTCGCCAGCTGTTGGAAGAGAGTGACAGTCATGGAGAAGATTCATTTGCCTCCCTGGAGGAGGATGAAGGGATTGAACTGAACTATGGGATTGAACTGAACTAACTCCTCATCGACAATAATGACCAGAAACTTGGTAACTGCCTGCAACTAGCTCTAGTTATATATCTTAGAAGGTAGTTTGCTGATGAAGGCTACAAATAGTGCTCAATGCTGTGTTAAGGCAGAGCTATTGAATATAGAAAAGTACTGGGATGGCTAGTCCTACTGCAGTTTCATGCGAATTTCATGCGAATGCAGTTTCATGCGAATGCAGTAGGACTAGCCATCCCAGTACTTTTCTATATATATATATATATTGTGTTTATAAACAGCGAGGTTATGACTATGCAGCCACAGTGCTGCAGTGTAACGCTTGCGCAGAGCAAAAAAAAAAGGCTGACTTTTTGTTGCTCAGTGCAAGCCCGCAGCACTTGTGTGGCAGGGTAGTCGCAACCTACGGTAGTTACACTGAAATAAATGGAAGGCGTGACTTCTATTTGAGTGAATATGGTGTACCAAGATCAAATATATAAATGTAATCTAATACATAAAAGTGAAAAATGTTTGTCTCTGTGTGTGTGTATCTGTGTGTGTATGTTGGCTTAAATACTTGGGATCCCATGGGCTGATCAAGACTAATTACTGTGTGGCCTTCAGGGACCACCCAAGGACGGTTTCAAGCCATAGAAATCTTTGATTTTGTTTTGGGGAATGAAGGAAATTGCTCCTTTTAGGCTATTAGCAATTGTTGGCCTTTTTTTAAAGCAATATACAGTACCTGCACATGCATTGTTCGCATTCCCAATGGATGATAGCACACAAATAATGCAACATGGCAGCATCACCAACAAACTATGCTAGCTACACTAGAGCTCACCTAATAATAATATAATGCAACATGGCAGCATCACCAACAAACTATGCTAGCTACACTAGAGCTCACCTAATAATAATATAATGCAACATGGCAGCATTACCAACAAACTATGCTAGCTACATTAGAGCTCACCTAATAATAATATAATGCAACATGGCAGCATTACCAACAAACTATGCTAGCTACACTAGAGCTCACCTAATAATAATATAATGCAACATGGCAGCATCACCAACAAACTATGCTAGAGCTCACCTAATAATAATATAATGCAACATGGCAGCATTACCAACAAACTATGCTAGCTACACTAGAGCTCACCTAATAATAATATAATGCAACATGGCAGCATTACCAACAAACTATGCTACTACACTAGAGCTCACCTAATAATAATATAATGCAACATGGCAGCATCACCAACAAACTATGCTAGCTACACTAGAGCTCACCTAATAATAATATAATGCAACATGGCAGCATTACCAACAAACTAGCTACACTAGAGCTCACCTAATAATAATATAATGCAACATGGCAGCATCACCAACAAACTATGCTAGCTACACTAGAGTTCACCTAATAATAATATAATGCAACATGGCAGCATTACCAACAAACTATGCTAGCTACACTAGAGCTCACCCAATTGCAACATGGCAGCATTACCAACAAACTATGCTAGCTACACTAGAGCTCACCTAATAATAATATAATGCAACATGGCAGCATTACCAACAAACTATGCTAGCTACACTAGAGCTCACCTAATAATAATATAATGCAACATGGCAGCATTACCAACAAACTAGCTACACTAGAGCTCACATAATAATAATATAATGCAACATGGCAGCATTACCAACAAACTATGCTAGCTACATTACAGCTCACCTAATAATAATATAATGCAACATGGCAGCATCACCAACAAACTATGCTAGCTACACTAGAGCTCACCTAATAATAATATAATGCAACATGGCAGCATCACCAACAAACTATGCTAGCTACACTAGAGCTCACCTAATAAATATAATGCAACATGGCAGCATCACCAACAAACTATGCTAGCTACATTAGAGCTCACCTAATAATAATATAATGCTACATGGCAGCATTACCAACAAACTATGCTAGCTACACTAGAGCTCACCTAATAATAATATAATGCAACATGGCAGCATCACCAACAAACTATGCTAGCTACACTAGAGCTCACCTAATAATAATATAATGCAACATGGCAGCATTACCAACAAACTATGCTAGCTACACTAGAGCTCACCTAATAATAATATAATGCAACATGGCAGCATCACCAACAAACTATGCTAGCTACACTAGAGCTCACCTAATAATAATATAATGCAACATGGCAGCATCACCAACAAACTATGCTAGCTACACTAGAGCTCACCTAATAATAATATAATGCAACATGGCAGCATTACCAACAAACTATGCTAGCTACACTAGAGCTCACCTAATAATAATATAATGCAACATGGCAGCATCACCAACAAACTATGCTAGCTACACTAGAGCTCACCTAATAATAATATAATGCAACATGGCAGCATCACCAACAAACTATGCTAGCTACACTAGAGCTCACCTAATAATAATAAATAATATAATGCAACATGGCAGCATTACCAACAAACTATGCTAGCTACATTACAGCTCACCTAATAATAATATAATGCAACATGGCAGCATTACCAACAAACTATGCTAGCTACACTAGAGCTCACATAATGCAAGCAGTTTGCTAGCAAGACAGCCTCTAGCTCAACTCTGAGGGGGGGGGGGAACACTACAGTTATGAAATGGCAAAATTTATAGAGGGTAGCATCGTTGCTAATGGGTTCGGAATTTTTTTGAGTAGCCCTACCCCCCCCCCCAGCTGCTGAGTCCTAGGCCTTGCTTCATGGGGAGCCCAGCTAGTCTAGGCCTTGCTTCATGGGGAGCCCAGCTAGCCTAGGCCTTGCTTCATGGGGAGCCCAGCTAGCCTAGGCCCTGCTTCATGGGGAGCCCAGCTAGCCTAGGCCTTGCTTCATGGGGAGCCCAGCTAGCCTAGGCCCTGCTTCATGGGGAGCCCAGCTAGCCTAGGCCTTGCTTCATGGGGAGCCCAGCTAGCCTAGGCATTGCTTCATGGGGAGCCCAGCTAGCCTAGGCCCTGCTTCATGGGGAGCCCAGCTATTGGATACCCAGGCTCAGCTTCATTGGCTGGGTGCAGCTGAAAGATACTGCTTACTAGGCAACTATTATGTTTTCAAGCTGATGTGGCAGACAGACAGACTAGCTATAACAACAATGTATGATCTGTGGTCAATAACTCAGGACCAGTCCAGGCAATGCCGGATGCCCCTGCCACTATACATATTTACTTACATATATATATATATACACACATATATATATACATATATATAACTCGATTACCCTGCTTTTCCAGGTAAAAAGGAATGTTTAGATTAGCGACACACTCATGTCATATTCAACAGGATCATGCATGCATAATTAATAAGGTGATAAATGAATTTCAGAAGGCAGAGGCTGAGTGGAGCCGTTTACAAGCAGGCCATGTCGCACAACACTGCTTGCCCACTTACACACATGCAAGCCATCCATACCAGATGTAGCAAGAATCACACGTGCGCAGGCGCACTTGCACGCACGCGCACTTGCACACACATACACACACCACTGCTACATTCCATCTGCACGCATGCAGAATACACACGGACATGACCACCGTCAGAGGCATTGTGTTTGGCCGTGGGAAGCTGGCCAGCGGCCAAGGCCCAGGTGCAGTGACACAGCGAGCCAAGACCTGTGGCAATGTAGGCATTCCTTGCCAAAGGATGGGGGAGACACGCTAATCTCTACAATGGCCGATAAGGAAGTGCTGAGTGGCTGTCCACCAGAGAGCATTGTTGTTCCTTCCTAATGGTGCAGCAAGAGCAAGCCACAAGCACTAACTGCACTGGTGCGGTGCTGCTATCAACCATGGACGGAAATTAGGAATACAGCTATGGGCAGGCTGAAGAGCTACATAGATACTTCCTTAATGCCGTCGTGCCAGCATCTTTGTGCTGCTTTCTCACTCTGTGCGTGCGAATGTCCTTCTCCAAGCTCCGATGCAAATAAACACTTTTTGTAAATTAGAGAAGACAATGGTTCTGTGTATACACACACACACACACGCACACACACATGCAACATCGTTTAAATTGAGATATATTTTAGTCTCGTCAAACACATACTATGTAGGATAAAGAAAGCCCACACTCTTTATAACTCTATAACAAGAAAAGTCCTTGGATTATGGTCTCTATGTTCTCCCCTGGCATCTCACTGTATTCCATATGCTGCAATCTAGATGTACAGTTCCTGATCTCTCGCTTGGCACATTCGTTCCTGTCTCACTGTCAATGGCGCAGCTCGGGGGCACTGTATTAGCTTACATTGTGCTCTCTCCTGGCATGTTCCTTCCTGTCTCACTGTCAATGGCGCAGCTCGGGGGCACTGTATTAGCTTATATTATGCTCTCTCCTGGCATGTTCCTTCCTGTCTCACTGTCAATGGCGCAGCTCGGCGGCACTGTATTAGCTTATATTATGCTCTCTCCTGGCATGTTCCTTCCTGTCTCACTGTCAATGGCGCAGCTTGGGGGCACTGTATTAGCTTATATTGTGCTCTGTCCCGGCATGTTCCTTCCTGTCTCACTGTCAATGGCGCAGCTCGGGGGCACTGTATTAGCTTATATTATGCTCTCTCCTGGCACATTCCTTCCTGTCTCACTGTCAATGGTGCAGCTCGGGGGCACTGTATTAGCTTATATTATGCTCTCTCCTGGCACGTTCCTTCCTGTCTCACTGTCAATGGCGCAGCTCGGGGCACTGTATTAGCTTATACTGTGCTCTCTCCTGGCACATTCCTTCCTGTCTCACTGTCAATGGTGCAGCTCGGGGGCACTGTATTAGCTTATATTATGCTCTCTCCTGGCACGTTCCTTCCTGTCTCACTGTCAATGGCACAGCTCGGGGGCACTGTATTAGCTTATATTGTGCTCTCTCCCGGCATGTTCCTTCCTGTCTCACTGTCAATGGCGCAGCTCGGGGGCACTGTATTAGCTTATATTGTGCTCTCTCCCGGCATGTTCCTTCCTGTCTCACTGTCAATGGCGCAGCTCGGGGGCACTGTATTAGCTTATATTGTGCTCTCTCCCGGCATGTTCCTTCCTGTCTCACTGTCAATGGCGCAGCTCGGGGGCACTGTATTAGCTTATATTGTGCTCTCTCCTGGCACATTCCTTCCTGTCTCACTGTCAATGGCGCAGCTCGGCGGCACTGTATTAGCTTATATTGTGCTCTCTCCTGGCACATTCCTTCCTGTCTCACTGTCAATGGTGCAGCTCGGGGGCACTGTATTAGCTTATATTGTGCTCTCTCCCGGCATGTTCCTTCCTGTCTCACTGTCAATGGCGCAGCTCGGGGGCACTGTATTAGCTTATATTGTGCTCTCTCCCGGCATGTTCGCTCAGTCCCAGCCTATTTAGATGTTGATAGCTGCTCACTTTCTCCTTGCAATTCCACTACTTAGATATTTGTTGTTTGCTCTAAGGGACTTTCATCTCTCTCCCATCCAGGAATTTCCTGCTCTCTACTTTTTTTTTGCTCACCTAGACAGTGTTGCTGTTTTTCTCTTTTCTCTCCTCAATCTTTGCTATTGCTGGCCTCCCTCCTAATCCACCTCAAGCTAGAATGAGAACATATACGATGTTTGCACGAGATACCTTGAGGCATTGGCTATAAATACACTGAGGCACTGGCTATAGGTTTGTGAGGAGATATCTTGAGGCAATATCCTAAGGCACTGACTATAGGCAGGTAAGATATCCTGAGGCAACATCCTGAGGTTCTGGCATGACTATCTTGAGGCACTAGCTATAGGCAGGTAAGATATCCTAAGGCACTTGTTATAGATATCCTGAGGCGCACTGGCTGTATATCCTCAGGCAGGCTATGGATATCCTAAGGCACTGTCTATAGATACCCTGAGGCACTGGCTATGGATGTCCATATACAACTCAACCGCAATAGGCACAATTATGGAGAGAGTGAGAGATATCTTGTGGCGCTGGCTATAAGCCAGTAATCTCTGAGTATACATGTATATATGTCATGTACATATAAAAGTTGCATATAGCTAGCTGGCCCGGTCTCTACCAGCACGGCATTAAGACGTAATGTGCGTGGTGCCGGATATATCCCTAAAAAAAAAGGTTTTCTACCAATTCTACAGGAGACTATCAGAAAGACGATCAGAACAATGTGTGAGCTCAGATTTTGGACTTACACCTACTTCCTAGTATGCACTTGGTCACATAATATTGTACTTTATAATAAACATACTTCATCATGACATAAGACTGCAGCCATTCTTGTAAACCTAAGATAGCATGTGGCAGAGGGTGCAGAGGTAGCCGTTCTTTTTTTAAATTAAAGGCATGATTGTATTAAGATAATAAATGAACTAGAATGTGCCAATATGCTCAATTAGTAACAAGTGTGCAATTAAGGTGAGACAGATGGTCATCTGCTCATGCTAATCACGTGAAACTGGTTCTAACATGATCAAGACCAGAACCCTCACAACGACTCTGATAAGCTAGAGATATGGCCAACACCAAAACAACTGATCTACAGATTACTGGCATCCGCTCACACTGTATCTAGTTGCATGAATCTGGTTGCTATGCTGTTGCTAGAAGAGAATAATGTTCCCCATTACCAACCCCCCTCCCACACCATCGAGCCTAGTTGCTATGCTGTTGCTAGGTGGGCCATGAAAGGATGGGAGAAACACACAGTGAAAGGAGAGGCTTCTCCTGGAGTGATTGTCTGTCAGGCAAAGGATTGGAATGCTCTATGCATTGATCCCAGTGGTGACCCTTACCTACTCCTCCAAGAAGCTTCCCAAACACAGCCTTTCTCTGCTCCTACATGTGCTATATAGTCAGTGCTTCATGTGCTCCAGCTATAACATTCCTATGCACTCTTCTAGTATCAACAGTTGTGTGTATTCCATGCCAGGATCAGCTGCAGAGCGGAGGACCATGTCAATCCTTTCCCCCTCCCTATATAGGTTTTTCCAAGGCAGAGCACGTAATTAAATACCTGGCACTTTGTTTAGGCATTGTCAGTTAACCACCACAAGCACCACTCACTCATGCCCCCGGGCAATCCAGGCACCTCAAAACGCCCAAGCCCTCATAGCTTAGTCTGCGGTTCACTCAAGACTACCACACAAAGGCATGAAGAATTGCTAAGTCAGACCACACCCATCTTGAACATGCTGCTATCTCTTTGTTACACACATGCTTCGGGGAGGGGGGGGGGGGGGGGGGGGGGATTTGCTTCCTCAACCTGGATCTGGTTTCTCACCCCTTGTAAATGACAAATGACTCTAGAGTGTAATTGACAGATCCTTGCATGTATGCCCCCTAATAATTTCATTCACAAACCCTTATTTTCCCCTGCACACCCTTCCCATTACACAAAATCCTAGAAACCCCCGACACCAACTGTGAGAATAATGCAAAGCACATTTCAAAATTAGCTTAGTGCCCGCACTGTTAGATGAAGGTCATCATTCAGTTTTGCTTGTCTCACAACTCTCACCTCAGTGCTTCACATATATACACTCAAACCTGCTAATGAGCGTGTATATTATCAGTAGTTAAAAGGGTAATTATTGTTTTTGTACATCTAGTACAGGCAATTTAGATCAAAGGTTATATTGTTTAGTGCACTAGCCCAATGTCATGGGTCAAAGGTATACAGGGAAAACTCTTTAACGGTGGGTGTGGTGTGCTCATGAGAGCAGGAAGAAAAAGATGGTGGGAGAGAGAACATGGTAACTGTGAGTGAGTGAAGTGTGCACTATTCTATCAATGGCCCCAGAGGAGACTGGGTCTTGATTTTGTCGTTTTTGACATCACATTACAACTATGTAGTGATGTAGTGCTTGGCTTGTGTATTGCTGCACGCTCTCCATTAGCTACAACCAACCTGCAGCTAGGTAGTATCTGTAGTGATGGAGTGCTTGGCTTGTGTATTGCTGCACACTCTCCATCAGCTACAACCAACCTGCAGCTAGGTAGTATCTGTAGTGATGCAGTGCTTGGCTTGTGTATGGCTGCACACTCTACATCAGCTTCAACCAACCTGCAGCTAGGTAGTATCTGTAGTGATGTAATGCTTGGCTACAACCAACCTGCAGCTAGGTAGTATCTGTAGTGATGTAATGCTTGGCTTGTGTATGGCTGCACACTCTCCATCAGCTACAACCAACCTGCAGCTAGGTAGTATCTGTAGTGATGTAATGCTTGGCTTGTGTATTGCTGCACGCTCTCGATCAGCTACAACCAACCTGCAGCTAGGTAGTATCTGTAGTGATGTAATGCTTGGCTTGTGTATGGCTGCACGCTCTCCTTCAGCTACAACCAACCTGCAGCTAGGTAGTATCTGTAGTGATGTAATGCTTGGCTTGTGTATAGCTGCACACTCTCCATCAGCTACAACCAACCTGCAGCTAGATAGTATCTGTAGTGATGTAATGCTTGACTTGTGTATAGCTGCACACTCTCCATCAGCTACAACCAACCTGCAGCTAGGTTATCTGTAGTGATGCAATGCTTGGCTTGTGTATTGCTGCACACTCTCCATCAGCTACAACCAACCTGCAGCTAGGTATTATCTGTGATGCAATGCTTGGCTTGTGTATTGCTGCACACTCTCCATCAGCTACAACCAACCTGCAGCTAGGTAGTATCTGTAGTGGTGCAGTGCTTGGCTTGTGTATGGCTGCACACTCTCCATCAGCTACAACCAACCTGCAGCTAGGTAGCATCTGTAGTGATGTAATGCTTGGCTTGTGTATGGCTGCACGCTCTCCTTCAGCTACAACCAACCTGCAGCTAGGTAGTATCTGTAGTGATGTACTGCTTGGCTTGTGTATTGCTGCACACTCTCCATCAGCTACAACCAACCTGCAGCTAGGTAGTATCTGTAGTGATGTAATGCTTGGCTACAACCAACCTGCAGCTAGGTAGTATCTGTAGTGATGTAATGCTTGGCTTGTGTATAGCTGCACACTCTCCATCAGCTACAACCAACCTGCAGCTAGGTAGTATCTGTAGTGATGCAATGCTTGGCTTGTGTATTGCTGCACACTCTCCATCAGCTACAACCAACCTGCAGCTAGGTAGTATCTGTAGTGATGTAATGCTTGGCTACAACCAACCTGCAGCTAGGTAGTATCTGTAGTGATGCAATGTTTGGCTTGTGTATTGCTGCACACTCTCCATCAGCTACAACCAACCTGCAGCTAGGTAGTATCTGTAGTGATGTAATGCTTGGCTACAACCAACCTGCAGCTAGGTAGTATCTGTAGTGAGTAATGCTTGGCTTGTGTATGGCTGCACACTCTCCATCAGCTACAACCAACCTGCAGCTAGGTAGTATCTGTAGTGATGTACTGCTTGGCTTGTGTATTGCTGCACACTCTCCATCAGCTACAACCAACCTGCAGCTAGGTAGTATCTGTAGTGATGTAATGCTTGGCTTGTGTATGGCTGCACGCTCTCCTTCAGCTACAACCAACCTGCAGCTAGGTAGTATCTGTAGTGATGTACTGCTTGGCTTGTGTATTGCTGCACACTCTCCATCAGCTACAACCAACCTGCAGCTAGATAGTATCTGTAGTGATGTAATGCTTGGCTTGTGTATTGCTGCACGCTCTCCATCAGCTACAACCAACCTGCATCTAGGTAGTATCTGTAGTGATGTAGTGCTTGGCTTGTGTATGGCTGCACATTATCTATCAGCTACAACCAACCTGCAGCTAGGTAGTATCTGTAGTGATGTAATGCTTGGCTTGTGTATGGCTGCACATTATCTATCAGCTACAACCAACCTGCAGCTAGGTAGTATCTGTGGTGATGTAATGCTTGGCTTGTGTATGGCTGCACACTCTCCATCAGCTTCAACTTCAACTAACCTGCAGCTCAATTCTTTCTTTCTGAATTTACATGCTTCAACAAATGTGAGATTAGTAGAAAAATGCATTGTATGAGATTCGCACCTTTCACGTGCCGTGCAAGTTGAGAGCTCTATGCAGATGGGACCCTCAGCCTCACGGCAAGGGTTAAAGGTTGCGCAAGTTTGTCTACAAACCGGGCCCAAGTCTTCAGAAGCGAACAAAGTCTATGTTCACCAAATATATATGTCATGCTAAGGGCAGGTCAACTAAGTGGTGCTTTTAAACAAGTTGCATTTAAGGAACACTTTTTCCCTTGAATTATTTCTCCCTTTTTTTTTTTAGTCCTGACACTGAAGCTCCTGACGTTGGAACCTGACGTTGGATGTACATGTGCACATAGAGGAACATCATCCACCCAACAGCGGAGCTCCGCTGTTCACACACAATCAAACTAACTGTGCACTCTACTGTGCTATCCACCGGTAGGTGGAGTCCACGTCTCTGAGCATTGGTGAAAATGGAGTAGAAACAAGTTAGGTGGAAAAGAGAGAAATACAAATTCTGAACTGCCAAGGAGAACCAGTTTAAGGAGCCCGAGTGAAGCAAAAGTGCCCAGAGAAATGCAAGGAACAGGTGAGCAGAATGCGAGACATCGCAGGCCAGCATGAGCTAAGCTGACAGCAGTAGAGCAAGACATGAGAGCAAGTGAGTTCAACAGGAAAGCACCGACTCACTGTGTAGACCAATAAGAGACAAACAGGAGAGTAGGACATCCATAACCAGTGGCAACAGGGAGGAGGGGTGGGGGGGTGGGGGAGGCCCACATTAGCTAAGGGAATCAAAACTGCAGGAGAGCAGGAAAGCCATGTCAACAACATTGAAATAGGATGAGATCAGGAGGATGTTCCAGGAGAAGGCAGGAAAGACATGGAGACAAAGTGACAGGCCAGGAGAGACTAATAATGGCATTTAAAAAATGCTATTCTTGTTAGCTGGATCTCCATCCTCAGTGATGCTTGGGTACATACCTCTAAGAGGTCATGGCCAACAGCCAGTTCACCTGGACCAGCTCGGGTCTCAGAGGCCAGTCCCTTCACAAGGAAAGCTCCTGGTTTCCCCTCCAGAGTGGAATTCTATTAGTTGAAGAGAGCACAGTGTCATGCACATATAAGGAGTTAGTTAGCGGTAATTACTGCTGCCAAGACTTTGGCAGGCAGAAGGAAAACTGGGCCGCACTGACCAGACTTGATTCCAGTATAGTGATTGGTAAAGGGTGTGGCTATGCAAGCCGACACTAGCTCAAGTCCTCCGCCGCCATATAACTTCTCATTTTGTCGTCCTATTCTTGCCATGCCCACCTCATTACACATGTTGCTATATCCTCTGTGTACACATCAGGTCATAAAATGGTCCTCCCCCATGTCTCTGGACTAATCCAGAATACATACTTTACCACATTTATAAATAAGCCCCTAGATAACATGCCACCATACTCTAGATAATTGCAGTAATAAAGCAGCTTCCTGTTTTCTATCAACACAATAATTACCTATTAACACTATTTTGGTTCACGACTATTAGCAGCCATAATTACTATTAACACTACCTTGGTCAGCAGTCATAATCACTACCTTGGTCATCAGTATGGGCAGTCATAATTACCTACTAATACTACCTTGGTCATCAGTATGGGCAGTCATAATTACGTCATAATTACCTACTAACACTACCTTGGTCATCAGTATGGGCAGTCATAATTACCTACTAACACTACCTTGGTATTCAGTATGGGCAGTCATAATCACTACCTTGGTCATCAGTCTGAGCAGTTATAATTACCTACTAACACACAATTGGCTGTCATAATTACCTACTAACACTACCTTGGTCATCAGTATGGGCAGTCATAATTACCTACTAACACTACCTTGGTCATCAGTCTGGGCAGTTATAATTACGTCATAATTACCTACTAACACTACCTTGGTCATCAGTCTGGGCAGTTATAATTACGTCATAATTACCTACTAACACTACCTTGGTCATCAGTATGGGCAGTCATAATTACGTCATAATTACCTACTAACACTACCTTGGTCATCAGTATGGGCAGTCATAATTACCTACTAACACTACCTTGGTATTCAGTATGGGCAGTCATAATCACTACCTTGGTCATCAGTCTGAGCAGTTATAATTACCTACTAACACACAATTGGCTGTCATAATTACCTACTAACACTACCTTGGTCATCAGTATGGGCAGTCATAATTACCTACTAACACTACCTTGGTCATCAGTCTGGGCAGTTATAATTACCTACTAATACTACCTTGGTCATCAGTCTGGGCAGTTATAATTACCTACTAACACTACCTTGGTTCATAAATATTAGCTGTCATAATTACCTACTAATACTACCTTGGTAATTACCTACTAACACTACCTTGGTTCATACTGTCATAATTACCTACTAACACTACCTTGGTCATCAGTCTGGGCAGTTATAATACCTACTAATACTACCTTGGTCATCTGTATGGGCAGTCATAACTACCTACTAACACTACCTTGGTCATCTGTATGGGCCAGTCATAATTATCTGCTAAAACAGTGCCGTAGGAGCAGGTGTGGTAGGTCTAGCAGCCGCCAGACTAAAGTTTGCCACATCAACTCTCATAAAAACAAAAAAAATGTGGATGTGGCTGAAGTACTGGAGCGTGCACAGCTTCAATTAGGCCACACCCACTACATGTTGACTCCTGTATGCAATTAAAGTGCATATCATCGTCGAGCTATTTTGACCGAAAACATTGCTCATT
This sequence comes from Cladorhizidae sp. MBARI D1340-BT2, assembly GCA_028752905.1. Lineage (NCBI taxonomy): Eukaryota > Metazoa > Porifera > Demospongiae > Poecilosclerida > Cladorhizidae > Cladorhizidae sp. MBARI D1340-BT2. The sequence goes on along the minus strand of JAQNBH010000009.1, from coordinate 3,639,445 downwards.
TTCCAAAGTGATGGTCTGGTTCAAAGGGTGAGGAGAGCAGGAGTTTCTGCACTGAGTGGTGTGACACATACAGCTGGCTACGATGTCAAAATAGGCACTGCTTTTCTTCCTTCTTTGTACTAGATATGTATGTAGCTTTCGGCTCCTTTATACTAGATATGTACGTAGCTTTCTACTCCTTTATACTAGATATATATGCAGCTTTCTACTCCTTTATACTAGATATATATGTAGCTTTCTAATCCTTTATACTAGATATATATGTAGCTTTCTAATCCTTTATACTAGATATATATGCAGCTTTCTACTCCTTTATACTAGATATATATGTAGCTTTCTACTCCTTTATACTAGATATATATGTAGCTTTCTGCTCCTTTATACTAGATATATATGCAGCTTTCTGCTCCTTTATACTAGATATATATGTAGCTTTCTACTCCTTTATACTAGATATATATGCAGCTTTCTGCTCCTTTATACTAGATATATATGTAGCTTTCTGATCCTTTATACTAGATATATATGCAGCTTTCTACTCCTTTATACTAGATATATATGTAGCTTTCCAGTCCTTTATACTAGATATATATGTAGCTTTCTGCCTCCTTTATACTAGATATATATGTAGCTTTCTGATCCTTTATACTAGATATATATGTAGCTTTCTGCTCCTTTATACTAGATAGATATATATGTAGCTTTCTACTCCTTTATACTAGATATATATGTAGCTTTCCAGTCCTTTATACTAGATATATATGTAGCTTTCTGCTCCTTTATACTAGATATATATGTAGCTTTCTACTCCTTTATACTAGATATATATGTAGCTTTCTACTCCTTTATACTAGATATATATGTAGCTTTCTGCTCCTTTATACTAGATATATATGCAGCTTTCTACTCCTTTATACTAGATATATATGTAGCTTTCTACTCCTTTATACTAGATATATATGCAGCTTTCCAGTCCTTTATACTAGATATATATATATGTAGCTTTCTGCTCCTTTATACTAGATATATATGTAGCTTTCTACTCCTTTATACTAGATATATATGCAGCTTTCTACTCCTTTATACTAGATATATATGCAGCTTTCCAGTCCTTTATACTAGATATATATGCAGCTTTCCAGTCCTTTATACTAGATATATATATATGTAGCTTTCTGCTCCTTTATACTAGATATATATGTAGCTTTCTACTCCTTTATACTAGATATATATGCAGCTTTCTACTCCTTTATACTAGATATATATGTAGCTTTCTGCTCCTTTATACTAGATATATATGCAGCTTTCTACTCCTTTATACTAGATATATATGTAGCTTTCTGCTCCTTTATACTAGATATATATGCAGCTTTCTACTCCTTTATACTAGATATATATGCAGCTTTCTACTCCTTTATACTAGATATATATGTAGCTTTCTGCCTCCTTTATACTAGATATGTGCTCCCATACACACTTAGAGAATATGTTTCGCTACCTGATGAACCGAAGATTGCTTCCTACGGACCTGTAACATCTTGATCATCATTATTAGCCGTCATAATTACTGCCTTGGCCATGATAGTTGTTGCCTTGGTGCCCCTCGCTCGGACTAGAGAGGTGTACCTCATTTGGAGTTCAATGTGACCCCATTAGGAATCATAGACCAATCAAGTGACACATAATAATGCGCATGGAGCTATCCACTTATACTCACGCTAGAGTACTCCCTTCCAACAGGAGCAGCATAAGAAGCCCCTCGCTCGCTCCTTCCTACCTCACTACCAACTCTACAATACAATCAGTTAAAGTAGACAGTCCTCTCTTCCCCCTAAATTATAATATTTTAACCACGTGCAGGCATAATCAACTTCCTATGGATGACTGGCCAACTAAGAGGATTGCGGACATTGGACCGTTGCAGAGCAGAGAGAGATGGGTCAGTGATGAGGGGGTATTCTCAATAAGGGAGTCAATTATGAGGGAATATTCGCTATGTGGGGGGGGAATGATGAGGGGATATTCTTAATGAGGGGGACAATGATAGAGGGATATTCTCAATGAGGTCAGTGTCGAGGGGACATACACAATAACGGGGGAGGGATGATAGGGAATATTTCCAATGAGGGGGCAATGATGAGAGATATTCTCAATGAGGAGGTCATTGATAAGGGTACATTCACAATGAGGGGGCAATGATGAGGGGATATTCCCAATGAGGGAGCAATGATGAGGAGACATTCCCAATGAGGGGGCAATGATGAGGAGACATTCCCAAAGAGGGGGCAATGATGAGGGGATATTCCCAATGAGGGAGCAATGATGAGGAGACATTCCCAATGAGGGGGCAATGATGAGGGGATATTCCCAATGAGGGGGCAATGATGAGGAGATATTCACAATGAGGGAGCAATGATGAGACATTCCCAATGAGGGGGCAATGATGAGGAGACATTCCCAAAGAGGGGGCAATGATGAGGGGATATTCCCAATGAGGGAGCAATGATGAGGAGACATTCCCAATGAGGGGGCAATGATGAGGAGACATTCACAATGAGGGAGCAATGATGAGGGGATATTCCCAATGAGGGGGCACTGATGAGGAGACATTCACAATGAGGGAGCAATGATGAGGAGACATTCCCAATGAGGGGGCAATGATGAGGAGACATTCCCAAAGAGGGGGCAATGATGAGGGGATATTCACAATGAGGGGGCAATGATGAGGAGACATTCCCAATGAGGGGGCAATGATGAGGGGATATTCCCAATGAGGGAGCAATGATGAGGAGACATTCACAATGAGGGGGCAATGATAGAGGGATATTCTCAATGAGGTCAGTGTCGAGGGGACATACACAATAACGGGGGAGGGATAACAGGGAATATTTCCAATGAGGGGGCAATGATGAGAGATATTCTCAATGAGGAGGTCATGAGGGTACATTTACAATGAGGGGGCAATGATGAAAGGATATTCCCAATGAGGGGGCAATGATGAGGAGACATTCACAATGAGGGCCAATGATGAGGAGATATTCCTATTGAGGGGCAATGATGAGGGGGCAATGTTGAGGGGATCATTCCAATGAAGGGGCAATGATGAGGAGACATTCACAATGAGGGCCAATGATGAGGAGATATTCCTATTGAGGGGGCAATGATGAGGGGATATTCCCAATGAGGGGGCAATGATGAGGAGACATTCACAATGAGGGGGCAATGATGAGGGGATATTCCCAATGAGGGGGCAATGATGAGGAGACATTCACAATGAGGGGGCAATAATGAGTGGATATTCTCAATGTGGGTGGCAACGATGATCTCAATAAGGTCAGTCATGAGGGGATATTCACAATGAATGGTGAGGGGGTATTCACTATGAATGGTGAGGGGGTATTCATAATGAGGGGTACACTCTGATTTGTCACATTTCGGAGAGAATACCAAGTATACTAACTACAGAATATACTAATGACATAGTTTACTAACCTAGAGGTATTAACTAATGTCGGTGTCCATAATTCACCCTCACCTGATGATGTCAGTGACTAACTGCCTCAGCTCCGCCTCCCCCTCGCCTTCCAGGGACAGTGAGGAGGCCAGCACGCTCACCATGGAAGCCAAGAGCCGGAGGAGAGATCCACACAGAGATGTACCATCGCACCCCACACTTGCCGCAACCTCATTAGCAACCCCAGGGAGCTGGGGGGGACCCTGGCATGATTGGGAGTGGATGGGAGAGCTGTTGAGAAGAGTGAGAGTGAGATCGATGAGAGGAACAGCTTTGTTGGAGGCGACCAGGTAGCGACAGACTTCAGGCTGATCTGCACATGTGGTTAGCAGGACAGACAGAGCCAACGAGAAGGTCCTGGAGAGCCATGAAATATAACATTACACAATAAGCAACAGCAAAGGACTGTCAGTAGTGGAGTACAGTGAGGGGCAAGTGAAGGTGGTGGTCGTATAAAGAACACTACGACAATAACAATAAAAACAACAACACCTACTTCTCCGGGAGTGTCCATTGTGTGCCACCATCCCCCACTGACAGCACTAGCATCTTTATGATAGAGGCCACACCTCCAAGGTGAGTAAAACAGAGCTTGTCGTCATTCACCAGTAAGGATCGGCCAATCTCGCCCAGGGCTCTGTCCACGCCGGGCAGTTGGAAGCTGGTCAGGTTGAGGCAGGCATGTCCCCCAGAGGAAGAGCTCAGTGAGCCTGCAGCATTCACGTGTTTGTTGATATCCCGAAGTGCTCTCTGCAACCTGTTCAAAAGAATCCAGCGGGAGAGATGAGACCCATTCTCCAACCCTCCTCCCTCTCTCCTCCCCCTCCCTTCCTTCCTCCCCTAGCCCTTGCTTGCCTTGTTCTTTGTGTGGAATGAGAGCTGCTGCCGCCGGAGAGAGTCTTGCTCTTCTCCAAGTCCTTAGCTCTGTAGAGGTTAATTGGTTGTCAGCAAAGCAGTCCCACTAGACTTCCCACTAGACTGTGTACTTACTTAACACACCTCTAGGATCATAATACTTCCATCAAACAACTCAGGAGGCAGAACATTTCAATTCACACCTCGGGGGGGAGACACTTCAATCACACACTTCAGGTAGGGGAAGAATATTTCAATCACATACCTCGGGGGCCAGGTCATTTTAATCACACACATCGGGAGAAAACATTTCAATTATACATCTCAGGGGAAAGGAGGTTTCATCCGAGGAAGAAGGGCCTACGTTGACGACTAGTGGGACCTTGTATGGTACTGGAGGGAATTAGAACTCTAGTTTAGTCCATTAAAGCCTAGACATGAATTCTTCAATATAATTGGCAGTTACTTTCAATAACTGGTGTAGGTGGTCCAGGTAATCGGTAATGGTCATCATTGTTATAGACCATGTTGTGCATTGCTGTGATGATGTGTAATGCTGAATGCCAACCAGGCACAATGGAGGTTTAAGCTAGCAACACTTCATCAGTTGGGCAAAACTAACATGTCTCATGATCCCTTCTCTGGCATAACATTCCATTGTTGGTTGAACAATCAGATACATGTGAATTCTACTTCACAATGAGCCATACAATAGAGCTTAGCCAAGACCACTAGCTGCGAGACACCGGGCTAGGTATGACCACACACACACAGCAGGTTAGCCAATAAGGTACACGCAAACAAGCAAATAAACAAATGACTCGCATTAGACCAGACCCTCTCTCTTCCAAACAGGTAAAGGGTCATTGACGAAGAGTGCAATAAAGATGGAAGTACAGTCAACCAAATATTCTGTGCTAGTTTTGGGGGTTGATGGAAGGAGAGCATCTTGGTGTATACTCCGACGCGTGCAGCAGAAATGTTTGTGGGGTAGAGGAAGATGTATCGTATATTATAACTTATAGGATGCACGCAAAATAGGATGTGATAATTACTCCACAAAAATGTAAATAAAAAAATTGGCAGACCCATCAGGTGCCTACAAATACCACAATCTGATTGGTAGGTGTAAGAACTCCAGATCCTTCTCTTAAGCCACACCCACACAAGAGAAGGTAAAATGATTGGTTGCATTAGGCTAGGAATAAAACTAACATAAATGTGATGGTTAGAATTAAGACTAGTGGATTAATCTCTGATTAAAGGCCTGACCGCACTGGAGCATTTTTACAGCCAGATCAGATTAAACTCACTAGAACAGGATCTGTCTACCTCATTAACACTTCAATCAACGCTTAATTAATGGCCTGAGTACCGCACTACAGGATTGTGTGGTGATATTCTTTCTCTTCTGGCAGAGATACACGAAAGAAGAGGTCAGAAATTGAGAGCTTTGGAGGGAGAAAAGACAAAGAATGAGTGAATTGCTCCAGCTTCACGTACATCGTAGTTCGTTGCTCATGTGATAATCAGTGTTTCTTGTGTACATCTTCTTCCAAAATGTCTGGTTCAGGCTTCAAAGAAAAAATATTTGGGAGGGAGGGAGGGGAGATCAACACTGATGTGAGTAAGATGAAGGGGAGGGAAGGGGGTGGAGGAAGGGGGTGGAGGGAGGGGGTGGAGGGTGGGGGGATCAACACTGATGTGAGTAAGACGAAGGGGAGGGAAGGGGGTGGAGGGAAGGGGGTGGAGGAAGGGGGTGGAGGGTGGGGGGGATCAACACTGATGTGAGTAAGACGAAGGGGAGGGAAGGGGGTGGAGGGATGGGGGAATTCATCGGAGGGTGAATGTGGTGGAGGTGAGGTGGGAGTTTGGATGGTGCTGGAAATATTGGGACGGATGACCTATGTACTGACGGCTGCTTGCTCTCTTCACCACAACCCCGAACATGAACACCATCCTCTCTCCCTAAACTTTGCCCCCATCTCCAGCCACCTTTGGCTCGGCTTCCTGCAGAAATTTGGTTCCCAGACAACAAACAACAAACTATTGTAGGACTCAGTGCTTGTAGTAGCCAGCCACTGCAAGCTAGGTAAGAACTACACTGCTGAAGCCACTACACCACTGGGACAAGTTCTTGAGACTTGCTCTGCACTGCTGCCAGGCACACTCATACCTTTGGTCAGCCTCTGCACCTTCTCATCCTTTGTCTTGCTCCTGGACACACCACTCAGGTGTGCTTTGGACAACTTCCTCTTTCTGACTACAAAACCTTTGTCTCTACAGCACTCCCGCCAGATGACACAGTAGACCTAAGGTCAGCAACTGAACTTTGTGCCCAAGCATTCATGGGAATCGGCCCCAACTACCAGCCAAGGTGGTTCGGCTGAATCAGAACTGGATCTTACCCGCAAAAAAGGCGAATAGTGTGGACGGCATTGGGAAGGATCACATCCACATCAGAGGTCTAGTGGGATGCGACTTAAGATTAGCGCTAGATTAACACCAGGACCACAAGACCATCAGGGTACCACTGGCTAAGGCCAGAAACTATGGCCGGGTTCACAATGTGAGAAAACGGATATGTCATAATGGAACAGATTTCTATAGTAATGCATAGTAACGCACTGTAATGCGTGTGGGGCATTTTGAGAATTGGCCTTTAGACCTTAGGCCTACACACAGCAAACCAGTCACTAGTTAGAATCTAGATCAATTGTATTCACAAGCCCCCATCTCAAAAAAAAGTGGGTTCATAGATTCATGCATATTTACACGCACAATGTTAGATGGCAACTGTACATCAAGTCATAAACACTGCTTGGCAAGCCATGGCTCCCACTTCGGTCACTTTCTTTATTGCATATCTGGCATTGTAGGAGTGACCTTGTTGAGAGGAGAGGGTGCCGTGCTAAATTGGTGTACATGCTTTAAATGGTAAAGGGTCATCCAATGTGTGGTCAACATGGGTAGACCTGTTCCCTTTCTTTTCTAGCAGTCAATCCAATGTAACTGTTCGATAGAAACATGTTGTCCTTGTTGGCTTGTTGGCTGTTTCTGTATATTATAGTTGAGTGGTGGAGGTGCACACCGACTTCTACAAAGTCAAACTTGGACCTTTGATGTTGCTGTACACTACACATATCAGCACATGCCATATCTTGTTGATCTTGTTGACTGTACCCATGTAGGGTCAGCTGTCGTCTTCTTCAAGGACTTGGAAACAGTTGCACAGAAGAAACAGCAGATGTTTTGGTGGAGGATTAGCTGTAGCTCCTTTGGACTTGGTAACAGTTGCCCAACAGCAGAACTCACCAAACCTACCAGCATTCATTCTGCTTACAAGCACAAGCATGAGCTAGAAGCTAGATCCATCAAGACGTTACTCACCAGCTGATCTTTACCAAATGTTTTTTACGCAACGAGAAACAGAATAGCTGTGGACATGTGTTGGAGCATTTGAGTCTTTCTTCAACATTCTTTTGGCCTGCCAGTCTACTACCTTAGCAAGCACGCAGGGAGCACTATCCAAAAACAGCCTTCAGCAGCTAAGAACTTCAGCAGCCAAGAAGCTACCAATACGAGTTTAGCTGACATACGAGCTTTGGTGGGTTTGTTGCTGTTTGCTGTGTTTTATTTTTATTTTATTTGGGGGGGGGGGGGGGGGATGCCATCCACCATTTTGAAATAGGGGTCAAACCAATATAGGGAGTGTTACTGCCTCCCCCCCCTCAATATAGACAGCTATATTTACAACTAAAAAACTATTGTTGTCATTTGCTAGCAAGAAGAGAAAAATACGTAACACCTCCACGGCCTCAAGATGCATATAACTAGAGCTGCACAAGCTAGATATATTTGTCCATGCTACTGAATGCTCATATATAGTCTCACAAGCTCGCTGGTCTGAGGAAGGCAGCTGGTCTGAGGAAAGCAGCTGGTCTGAGGAAAACAGCTGGTTGGTGAGTCTAGCTAGCTAGCAGCCAAAGCTAGCTATAACTCGTGTGTACGCTGGGAAATAGCTACAAAGTCAAATACTTGTTCACTAAGCCACGCAGCTAAAGACACAAACTTGCAGTCACTCACCACCAACCTTCAGAAAACTATCGATCCGGATATCAACCATAGAAACGCTGTCTTCTCCGATCGCACGGACATGTAAAAAATGTAAAACGGCTCAAAGACACACTTGCCTCTTTCCTGAACACATTCAGATTTATCCCAAACCACACCTCTTCAAGTGGCTCAAGCTGAAGGCTGGAAAGAGTTTGGAATGCACTCAAGTTTGTTCTTGTTGTAATTTGCTGCTGTTGTTGTTGTTGTTGTTGTTTTGTGTGATGGGAATTTTTTTTTTTTTTTTTACAGTGTGCACAGGCCTTTAAATGCTGACCATGCATCTCTCACTTTGAACTTAGTCTCTGTCTCAGTTTTCTGGACCTCTTCTTTCTAGCCTGTATCCTCTCCGGCACTCCATTACGAGCCTGGTGCTCCCCCAAGGTATCAATAATCACAGGGTCCTCCCCCATGTCCCCCTTGGCATCAGAGTTGGAGGTTGCTATAGCAAGTGGAAGTTGAGCAATGGCAGCTTGATGCTTCCTGCCCCGCAAGTGACTCATGAGGTAGACCTCCGACACAATCTGAGCAACATTTACAGCCACAGAGGAACAAAAAACAAAGATCAAATTGAAGTTGATTATTGAGAAGATTTTAATGTTATGTCAACTGAGAGTTCATTGAAAGACCATATGTTTATATTTATAATGCACGGCATTTGTGTGGCAAGCTGATGCATCTCAATGTTTCCTGGGGGGGGGGGGGGGGGGGGGGCACTTGTGTAGGGGGAGGGGCAGATCCCAATCACATGCTTCGGTTATTTCCAATTCCTAAGGAGGGAAGGGTAGGGGGGGAGCAAACCAGATCCAGAGATTCAGGGAAGGGAATGCCCCGCCCCTTCTTGGCACCCCTGAAAGAAAGCCATGCAACTTGCCAAGATTCAGCCATTTGATTTGACATGGATCGGCACTGGCAATATCGCCCCTAACCACCACGACAAACACAGCATCCCAAATTGCCTTGAGTCTTCTTTCCTACTGGCTCCGTTCAGTGCCCCTCCCCTTATGGCTTCTTGTGTTGGGTGCATCCCTCCTACATAATGCATCCACCCTCACAAGCACCAGCAATGTGGGTGAGAGAATGTGACAACACCGTCACTTACACATGCATACACGAGCTTGCTCACATCTAGGATGGCTGACCTGATGCAAGGGGTAAGTATGATTGTGCTAACTCTCCTTTACACAACCCAGCGTGAGGTATGCTTCCCTCGCCAAATGGGACATGGAAGGGGGAGGGGAGGGGAGGAGAGGAGATACGGTAAAAGGTACCTCTATGTTGCAAATAGTGCACCACTTCCTGGTCTTGTAGGCCTCGACTCTGGGGGCATGATCCATGGAGGCGTGGCGGGAGATGGTCACAGTGGCTAACTTCTTCTTCTGCTCCAACTGCTGGTCGTATCTTTTTGAAGATTCGTCTTGCTATACACACATACACCACACCACACACACACACACACACACACACACATTATCCACTGATTTGCTCCAAGTTTCTGTACAGACATACATGTACTTCAAGAGTTTAAATGAGCTATCGCACAGAAGTTGCTAAACATCTAGTGGTTCAGCCTGGCCTTGCTGAATTGTAAATCAACACATGCACTCTATATGATTCTTTGTTAGTGATCACATGGTTTTTCTGTTTGCCTCTTATTAGACTTGCAGTTACTGCAGCGGCTGCTTCGTCACCATAAGCTTCCATCTCTACACCAACAGAAAGCTGCACTCCACTCCCACCAGCATGCTCCCTGGTGACCCGGCTCAAAACCAATAGACAGACCACAAGCTCGGCAAGTCTACTACAGTACGGTCACTTACATTGCGGCTAGAATTGGCGGGGTCATTATAGCACTTCCTGCAGCTACTCGACACCGGGATAAGCCCTCAACCCTTTGAACCCTTAGAGTTAAAATTTGTATAAATGCATCTACACACAGAAATAAATGCTATTGTGATGCGAAAATATATTTAGAAAAGCTGGCAAGATTTGCAGTCCATCCTGAGACCACTGGAATCCTTTTCCTGGTCCTAGCATGACTCCTGCTTCCCTACCTTGTCGTCTTCGTCCTCTACCACACCCTCTACCCCTACCTCACCCTCTACCCCTACCTCACCCTCTACCCCTACCTCACCCTCTACCCCTAGCTGGCAGTATCTGATTGTCTGCTTCACTATCAGAGTCAGTACTTTGCTCCAATTCAAAGTCACCATGTGCTCATTATCATAACCTACCACATCTTCTTCAAGAAAACTCGAGATTTCAGCCAACCCCTGGTCCACTATCATCAAATTGATACTATTCTTCTTTCATAGATTGTCCAAACAAAGTGCGCAAAAAAACTCCACCAACTAATCAGTGGCGCAGTGCTGGAAAATATTGTTTTTTAGGCTTGGTAATGGTTCCACAGGAGAACTCCACCAACCAAACCTGCAGATATTTTTGTACAGGATCAGCTAAAGGATCCTTTGGACAAAGGAGCGAGAACTCCACCAACCAAACAGCAAACCAATGCACAGGTCATTTGTTCTGCTTGAATACAACACGTGCATTAGCTTTGATTATGCCGTCGACAAATAACTCAAATGTTTTATTCTGCCATCAAGAAAAGAGTAGCCGTGTGGGCATGCACTGCAACATGTGGAGTCTAAAGTGTCTATGATTGCACCTATTGCACGCAAGTTACGCGAGTGGGAACACAGATATAGAGACAAAGATACTTAGCCCCCTGAAGACGAATTTCAAGGCTTCTTTCACATTTTCTACAGTTTGGGGGTCTGCACTTTCTACAGTTTGGTGGGGGGACTGCCATTACTTCATCGCAGGATTCGAGGCACTCTGGGAGTCTTTTTGGAGCTAACAGCGGCCATCATGAGGAAGATCATGGACACATCGGATTTCCTATAGGGATTCCCCCTGAAGTGAAAATAGGATGATTGTTTGTTTGACCACTATAGAGTTCCAGGGGAATTACTGGTGGGGGACTTGAATACACTATAGAGTTCCAGGGGAATCCCTGGTGGGGTACTATAGAGTTCCAGGGGAATCCCTGGTGGGGTACTTGAATACACTGTAGAGTTCAAGGGGAATTACTGGTGGGGGACTTGAATACACTGTAGAGTTCCAGGGGAATTACTGGTGGGGGACTTGAATACACTGTAGAGTTCCAGGGGAATCCCTGGTGGGGTACTTGTAGAGTTCCAGGGGAATTACTGGTGGGGGACTTGAATACACTATAGAGTTCCAGGGGTGGGGGACTTGAATACACTGTAGAGTTCCAGTGGAATTACTGGTGGGGGACTTGAATGGATTGCCATGGGGTAACTTTTCATGAGGAAAGTCATGGGCACTTCAGATTTGGGACAAGAGTCCCCCCCTTCCCCCCCCCCCCCCCATATGCAAATGGCTCATAACAGCACAGCACTTGGCATTGTCAGCCAGTCAGCCTTTTTGTTTAGGGAATTACCTGCACAAAAAATCTGTGCTAGGTCTTATTATTAGAGCTCACCTAATGCAAACAGTTTGCTAGCGAGGCTGCTTCTGGTACGACATAAAAAAACAAACAATCGAGTGGCCATAATGAGCGGCCATAATGATAAGGTGTCTAGGTTCTGCTTCATTGGAATTCAGATACTGGGTGTAGGAGCCCAGCTACTGGATGCCTAGGCCCTGTTTCATGGCGAGATCAGCTACTGAGTGCCTGCATAGGGAGCCCAGCTACTGGGTACTGATGACAGAAACTGCTTACTAGGCACCTATTATTAAAATCTGTGTCATTTGCAATTTGGTACAGGGACATCAAATGAGTGGGTATATGCGGTAGAGTGTGGTATGCATTTTTGTGCTTTGACAAGTCATTCCCGTCTAGTTTTTTGTTTGGTATTTGATAAAACTTTTTTTTGTTGTTTTTGCTTGTTTTTGTTTTTGCTTGTTTTTAGATAAAACATTTTTCTTGTTTTTATGTAATCGTAACAAAAGAGGCTTCCTTCTAAGACTTGGCAAAGTTGCCAAGTGGAATGTCTGTCTCTCTCTCCTCATACCTCTCTCCACTCTCTCCGTATGTACATATTCTACTGTGGATGAACTTGGGGGTGAACACACTGGCACTCAGCCACATACCATATAGCAGATAATTTCCATGGGGCAATATTTTCATGGATTTCAAAAACTCATGGGGGGAAAATCAGTGGTTTACAACGAACTTGCTAATTATGCATCATGTTTGATAACTGCACCCCTTTTCAGGAAAAAAAATCTGGCAATGGTGAATTCCTTCAAAGTAGAGGCTCGGGGCTACAACACCTATTGGGATGCTGCCTTACACGAGCAACTGCAGGACTCGCATGAATCTGACCATCAGCATAATCTTTTTGCTGTGGCAGTGCTGAAGTCTGGGGGTAGTAGTTGGGTCACCTTCTCAGAATGATAGCTTTGGTCTGTTCCCTATTCTTTGAACTGTAGTGATTTATTGCATAGTTACAGGTGCTAGATGGCAGGTTGTCTTATTAGCCTTATTAAAGCAGCGAAGGACCACAGGAAAAGAAACCACTAGCTAGCTATTAAATAGTCCAGCACAATTAGGAGCAATCACCCTCGATGTTTCGACTAGATGCTCTAGCCTTCTCTAGCCTTCATCAGGAGAGTCACACTGAAGGGGGGTGTTCATATGTGGCACGGTTCTCAAGGAGTTCATATTTAATAAATAGTCTCGTGAGCTAGATGCTTTACTGACTCGCAACACTCTAAAGGTTAAAAAAATTGTAAGTTTTCTTTTAACCACAAAATCCACAAAGATATTGCCCCCACGGAAAATTTCCCACAATACGGTATGTGGGGTGAACTGCCTGACTAACAGACTGACCTTGAGCTGTAGCTTGCGTTCTAACTCCTCTGTGGAGGTCAACAGAGCCAAATTACGAGCCATCAACTTTCGTTCCCTCTCTCTGCAGAAACAAGAGCAGCAGCTACTTACTCAACTGTACATAACTTCTTCACTGCCTCACATCCTTTACCCTTTAACATTTCCTCAAGCGCTCACAAGGGCTGAGTGGATTGGGAGGGGAATCCTCTCTTCCCACCCTCTCCCCCAACCCCAACCCACATGGCTTACATCCTCTCTCCCTCCATCCTCGCAACACAACACTCATGCCTGCCTTCTTCTCTCCCTCCTCCTCGCAACTCAACACTCATCGCTGCCTTCCTCTCTCCCTCCATCCTCGCAACACAACACTCATGCCTGCCATCCTCCATCCCTCTACTCTCACAACCCAACTCTCATGGCTATCTTCCTCTCTCCCTCCTCCTCGCAACCCAACTCTCATGGCTATCTTCCTCTCTCCCTCCTCCTCGCAACTCAACACTCATGGCTGCCTTCCTCCATCCCTCTACTCTCACAAACCCAACTCTCATGGCTATCTTCCTCTCTCTCTCTTCACCCTCATCACTCTCATGGCTGCTCCTCTCTCCCTCCATCCTCGCAACCCAACTCTCATGGCTGCCTTACTCTCTCCCTCCATCCTCACAACCCAACTCTCGTGGCTGCCTTCCTCTCTCCCTCCTCCTCGCAACTCAACCCTCATGGCTGCCATCCTCTATCCCTCTACTCTCACAACCCAACTCTCGTGGCTATCTTCCTCTCTCTCTCTTCACCCTCATCACCCTCATGGCCACCTTCCTCTCTCCCTCCATCCTCACAACCCAACCCTCGTGGCTTCCTTCATCTCGCCCTCCATCCTCGCAACCCAACCCTCATGGCTTCCTTCATCTCGCCCTCCACCCACTTTACTTCAGCTCATGAATGACTGCAAATCAAAACCTCACTTAGCCTTCTCCTTGGCTGCATCCTCTCTGGCCTTTTCTCTGTCGAGTAACATCTGCTCCACCTTGGCCTCCTGTTCCCTCCTCCGATGATCCATCTCCAGCAGTTTCGACTGCCTATCTGCCTCCAATGCTCTCCTCCTCTCCTGCGCAGCCTCCTCTTTGGCGAGCTGCTCATCCTTCTTACGCTGGCGCTCATCCAGCAGCTCCTGCAGACGTGCCACTCTACCCTGCGACAGCAGACAAATGGGACACTTCATTCTCGAACAAAATACTTTCTTCCAGTTCACTTCTTCTCTCTCACTTTTTCCTTGCACCTCTTTCCTTCCTACCGTCACCTTCTTTTGGCAACCTCTCTCAAACTCTCATTCTCCATGCATGCACTACACTAACACCTTACTCACTTACCTTCACTCGTTCTCACACAAAACCTGAGCAATTGCATGCCCCTCCCCCCTCCATTCTCCCCCCCTGCCCCCAACAGCCCATGGCTACCGCATACATGGAGGGCTGACCTGACAACGCTCTTGGACTTCCAGTTTCCTGTTCTGTGCCTCTAGCGTATTGATGAAGGATATCTCGCTCACCTGTCAATGATGATAGTGACGGTGACAAAGAAATTAGTTTGTGGGGGCGTGTATTTATGAAAGGCTCACCTTGGCCTCCTCCTCCTGAGCTTTGCGTATTATCTCCTGCAAGTGTGACTCTCTCAGCATCTCTGCTCGTTGAAGTTTTTCTTCAAGAGCCTCCTTTCTATGGCGAGCTAGAGCATCACGACTCTCTCGAGCTTCACGGATCTACAAAAGAAAGAGGAAGATGGTGGGGAAGAGGGGGTTGGAGTACGAGGGGAGGGGGGAGGGGGAATGTGGAGTACAATGGGGAAAATTAAGAAGGAAATGAGAAACTGCCAGGAAGGGGAGGATGAGACTAAGAAGGGAGTGGAGGGATGGTGGGAGGGAGTGGGAAGGAGATGAGAGGGGCTGGAAGGTGGGAGGTTTGGAAACTTGGATGACTGAGGAGCTGAGGTTCTGGGATGGAGGGCTTGGAAAATGGAGGAGATGCTGGAAGGGGAACAGATTAAGAGACAACCCACTCAGGGGTACCTTATCTGCTTCTACTTTGGACTTCATCGCCTTCTCCTCTTGCAGTTTGGAGCGCTGGAGCAAAGCCTTGGCCTGTACAGAACAACAGACAGACTCATGTATAAAGCCACATATATACACAGTATATACATGTATGCCTGCACTCAGAATAACAGACAGACAGATGTACATATATGCCTGCACTCAGAATAACAGACAGACACATGTACATATATGCCTGCACTCAGAATAACAGACAGACACATGTACATATATGCCTGCACTCAGAACAACAGACAGACACATGTACATATATGCCTGCACTCAGAATAACAGAGACACATGTACATATATGCCTGCACTCAGAATAACAGACAGACACATGTACATATATGCCTGCACTCAGAACAACAGACAGACACATGTACATATATACCTGCACTCAGAATAACAGACAGACACATGTACATATATGCACAACAGACAGACACATGTACATATATGCCTGCACTCAGAATAACAGAGACACATGTACATATATGCCTGCACTCAGAATAACAGACAGACACATGTACATATATGCCTTAACAGACAAGACACATGTACATATATGCCTGCACTCAGAATAACAGACAGACACATGTACATATATACCTGCACTCAGAATAACAGACAGACACATGTACATATATGCCTGCACTAAGAATAACAGACAGACACATGTACATATATGCCTGCACTCAGAATAACAGACAGACACATGTACATACAGCAATATACAGTACATATACATGTATGCCACAATGCACAAACATGCACACACACACACACACCACACTATAATATACCTGCTTTTCTTGTTGTATCCGCCTGGACTCTTCCGTTTCTACAGGCCTACACATGGAAATATGGAGAGCACTTTGTTATGCTCACTCACTAAAGTTACATGGATGTACTCACAACAATGGAGATCAGTTACCATAGGACTAGGCTGCAGCTCACCAGGGAGGGCTATAGCACTCTCTCTATTGGCTTGACCCATTCTTTTTTAAATGGCGGCACACACACATACAAAAAAGCTCATAATCATCTAAAACTCACTTGGTAGCTTCTTGGCATGGTTTCAGCAGCTACTAACTCCAACAAGCTTCTTGGCATGCTTTCAGCAGCTACTAGCTCCATTACACACAGCTTCTTGGCATGCTTTCAGCAGCCACTAACTCCAACAACACAGCTTCTTGCTTTCAGCAGATACTAGCTCCAATAACACACAGCTTCTTGCCATAGTTTCAGCAGCCACTAACTCCAACAACACAGCTTCTTGGCATGCTTTCAGCAGATACTAGCTCCAATAACACACAGCTTCTTGGCATGGGTTCAGCAGATACTAGCTCCAATAAACACACAGCTTCTTGGCATGCTTTCAGCAGATACTAGCTCCAATAACACACAGCTTCTTGCCATAGTTTCAGCAGCTACTAACAACACACAGCTTCTTGCCATAGTTTCAGCAGCTACTAACTCCAACAACACACAGCTTCTTGGCATGCTTTCAGCAGATACTAGCTACAATAACACAGCTTCTTGGCATGCTTTCAGCAGCTACTAGCTCCAATAACACACAGCTTCTTGGCATGGTTTCAGCAGCTACTAACAACACACAGCTTCTTGGCATGGGTTCAGCAGATACTAGCTCCAATAACATGATGCCTTGAATCCTTCTCTAAGTAGACCTTATAAAACACTAAGGTTGTCTTCAAGGTTCTGGTATATACTTATGTGATTTATCAATCTCTGTTCTCTCCCATGCATATCTTGCATGCAATAGGTCTCTTCATAACAACTTTAGTCTTCATAACAACTTTAGTACCAAAAGACTTTGAATTTTCCAATAACTTGCAACGGCTAATTTATTTCTTGATTCAGAAAACATGGAAATGGCAAAAAAGGACACATCACTCCTGCGTGTGATAGCCAAGCCTGGCAGCTGAACCTGCAGTCGATCGAGTGTTATACTACTAGCAGCAAGTTCACAAGTAAGCTAATGACACTTTAACTTCAACTCTATACTATTCCTCAAGCGTTGCACAGACACGAAAGATCTTTGTATATCCGGTGTTATAATGCATGTGCAATGCTCAGGAATTCATTGAGAATCGTGAAGAAGAATCATAAGTAGGCATGGTTGAACGTTCCTGTGCAAGTCCCCCATCTCTAGCAATCACAATCAGTAAAATTGTCACCTCGGATCCCAAATTAGTGACGTGACAGCTGGGACCTTCAACAGACCAGGTGTAAACTTCTTGTGGGGCATGTTTATTAACAAACCAATGCTTGAGTTATCCTGTGTAACTGTTACCAGCAGTCCTTGAAGGAGGAGGCTGTAGCTGACCCTCTACCAAAGGGCATACTCTAAATGTAAAACCAGAGTAATAGCAACAACAACAACAATATATAGTAAGTGTTGACTTGTGTATAAGACAAGAAGAATCCCAATAAGAAAAAGTGTTCAAGACATTCATGGCTGGAGTCAAAGCTTGGACTTCGCAGAACCATGGCATAGAGGTCGATGCTCAACTGGTACAGCTCTTGATATCATAATTGGTGAACCAGACTACTTTCAACATTGCCACAGCTGACCAACCACTCAACTATAACTACAGGGAAAGAACAACAACAACAAATGAGGTAATGAACATTTTATTTCAATTTTGTTTTTAAAATAACGTAGCATGTTCGTAGTGAGACTTCATGTTAAAATGTAGTAGGGATGGCAACAATATTACACTCGGCTACGCGATGCAATTGCCATCCCCTCTATATACATGACGAGTGGTATTAAGACCAAATTTCACTATATATAAACCATCATATGTTAATACCATACAATACATTATAATCGCTTTCCATACTTTGCCCCCCCTCAAAAAATAACATTGATTTCCATAGCAAATGTGATTCGCACATGCTTATTAGCAGTAGAGTGTAATACACTTTTTTCATTGCTACTGGTGAAAGTGTAATTGGGTTCTGACTGGCTAATAACTGGGAAACACCATACCAATAGCCACAACGCTCTATGGCCTTTTATTAGGTTAACTCTTTGGACACCGGCTGAAACTTAGGTAATTGCCCCTCATGGGAGAGGAGGGATTGAGGTTGGGGGGGGGGGGGGGGAAGCTTCACTTCCAACAGTAGCTGACTCTGTGTTGATGAGCATGGATCTATAAGAGAGCTGTGGAGGAGTCTACTAGTGAGAATAAGCTTATAATGGCTAGTGGTACTAAATGCAAAGTCTAGTTATCTGGGCAGGTTGTGATCCATAGACTATTTATTTGGGTATATCTAGCTCAGTAATCCATATTTAGCGATGTAAATTCAAATGGATGGCTTACATTATTTGACACGTAGTTTGGGTGCACCTAGCCCATGCATGTTTGACAGTGGAAGTTATTCTCAATGAGTTTATGTTTTGCTAACCACATGTAGGGTCCCCTCTGTGTTCACCCTAGTTGATGCAGATACCATTTCTTTGTCATAATAGTTGGCTGTTTAACAAGTCTTGTGGATTCACGATCGTAAAACGGCGTCTCAGACGACCTGCTATGTCAAATAATTTATGCCTAGCCCTAGCCCTCGCGAGCACTATTTGGAACTTATTTAACTGAATTTGTGTGGCGCAATCTTGAAAAATCATGTGGATTACGTCATTATATTATAGGTTTAAATAGGTACCTAATTTATGTCAATATATTATAAAAAGTTTAAATAGGTACCTAATTTATGTCAATATATTATAGATTTAAATAGATTATGTCAATATATTATAGGTTTAAATAGGTACCAATAGATTATGGTTTAAATAGGTGCCTAATTTACGCTGCTAAACTATAGAATTACCTCTAGCTCTTGTGCTGGATGCCTGTACAACACACCAGAACCTAGGTTAGCAACACTACCTACCAGTTTAGTGCTCTGTCAACATAGCCATCTTGTGAAGGTGAGGGGCTATAGCTATTAAGAGTAGCTGTAGTCTTAACAGCACAACTACAGAGCAACACTGCATATGAAAATTAGAACTAGTTTTGTATGGAGAATCCTTTTTGATATATATACGCTGACCTCACCCGTACAGGAGTAGTAAAATTGGAGCGCTCACCAGAGTCCAAAGTGTTAGGTATGGTATTAAATAAGATAATGTTTGTGATCTGCATGGGCACATCCAGGTTCCTTTCTTCTTTGGCAATTAATGTATCAGTGCCTATGGATGATAACTGTTTGCCTAGAAAATCAGATGGATGAGTGCTTGCTGGGATAGCAATCCTGCGTCATGAAACTGGAAACTAGCACAGGAAATTCAAAATGATGTGCACTTTCATTATTTGTACTTGTGTGATCATTTGCTGCGAAGTTTGAAGGTTACAGCTGGCTCTATTAGGTGAGAATCTGTCATGTCCGGCCAATGTTATGTTGTTCTTGATCGTCAGGTTCACTAAAACCTCCAAGAGGTTGACTTCAGCTACATCCAATTCATCCTTCATCAGTATCCTTCCCCTTGGTTTCATGTAGGATTTCAACAAAAATTTGTACCGAATGCTTACTGTGATATATCCTGCCCACTGGAAACAGCATAGAGGATGCTTCCTACGTCAATGGGCACTAGCTCAGACCATCCTTGTGTGGCTTACTATGTCTGTGGGCACTTAATACACTTCTAAGGTAATCTGGCTTTGCCTAGTTGACCCTAGAGTGGATATTTGTAGTGACAAACAGTGATTCGCTGGGAGGAATATTCGAGGGAGGAATATTCAAGGAATGTGTAGTGTATGGAGCCCCACTATGCTCTGCTGCTCCATTGAACCTGGATAGTAACTATGAAACATGGAAACATTAGCCCCATTGAAAATCCCCCCCCCCCCCCCCGTTGAGTTGACCAGTAGTAATATAAAAAAATTATACAGAAACAAGGATACATTACCACACCCACTTCAACGACAACTTCAAAACACAAGCATAATTTGTATACACATATTTATTGTATCGCTTTAAATTTTGTAACTATACACATGTAGAGTATGCCTGCTTTAACCTGCTTTAAAAGGATAATGAAGGGGGTTTGCAAGAAAGTAATGCCCATCCTTGCTATCATTCTTTACTTACTCCTGGTCAACGAAGCCTTGCTGGCTGTAGAGCTTAAAATTCCAGCTGCAACATTACCATTGTGTGGTCTTACTCTCTGGAGCTTAAAATTCAGGCTGCAACATTATCATTGTGTGGTCTTACTCTCAGAAGCTATGGAGCTTAAAATTCCAGCTGCAACATTATCATTGTGTGGTCTTACTCTCAGAAGCTATGGAGCTTAAAATTCAGGCTGCAACATTATCATTGTGTGGTCTTACTCTCAGAAGCTATGGAGCTTAAAATTCAGGCTGCAACATTATCATTGTGGTCTTACTCTCAGAAGCTATGGAGCTTAAAATTCAGGCTGCAACATTATTGAAATCACCCTATCAGCGAGATAGATTATTATTACATGACACACACACACACACACACACACACACACACACACACAACACACACACCACACAACAAACCACACAACACACACACACCACACAACACACAACACACACGGTAGTTTGAACAGGAGAGTGTGAAATTGCTGCACATGCCATCATGCAGTATGACATTTCTCTTTCTCTCATGCCAATATGAGAGGCTAGTGTGCGCATGTGTGCAGGAAAAGGAAAGGGTTGTCACAACCACTGGCTACACGCAATTACAATTACCTATGCATGTGATGGGGACGTGCTGACTACAAAGACAGTACAAGCAAGTGAGGAAAGAACTGGCAGTCAGTCAGTCGAAAAGAAAGACGATGATGGGGGCATACGAAAGGTCTGTTACAGGATTTAGACAGCCCATGTACCATCCACCACATGCATGCTCTTCATGGCAGATCCTTCACATGCATACTCTGCATGAGATCCTTGAACCATCCAGCACATGCATGCTCTGCATGGCAGATCCTTGAACCATCCAGCACATGCATGCTCTGCATGGCAGATCCTTGAACCATCCAGCACATGCATGCTCTGCATGGGAGACCCTTGAACCATCCAGCACATGCATGCTCTGCATGGGAGATCCTTGAACCATCCACCACATGCATGCTCTGCATGGGAGACCCTTGAACAATCCAGCACATGTATGCTCTGCATGGGAGATCCTTGAACCATCCAGCACATGCATGCTCTGCATGGCAGATCCTTGAACCATCCACCACATGCATGCTCTGCATGGCAGATCCTTCACATGCATGCTCTGCATAGCAGATCCTTGAACCATCCACCACATGCATGCTCTGCATGGGAGATCCTTGAACCATCCACCACATGCATGCTCTGCATGGGAGATCCTTGAATCATCCACCACATGCATGCTCTGCATGGGAGATCCTTGAACCACCCAGCACATGCATGGGAGATCCTTGAACCATCCACCACATGCATGGTCTGCATGGCAGATCCTTGAATCACCCAGCACATGAGATCCTTGGAACCATCCATCATATGCACGCATGGGCAATCCATGGACCATCTGGACAGTATGTGCATGGTCTGCATGGGAGATCCATGAACCATCCAGCACATGCATTCTCTCCATGGGAGGTTCATAATAAAGATGTGAATTACTAAGGAATCCAGTATGTACCTCTTCCTCAAGGGTGAGGAGAGGCGCTGGTGCAGGTGGATGGCTCGGCCGGGAGAACGCAAAACATCTGACAGAGGAGGGGAATCACAGCGGTCTGCCCAAGACACCTCATTACGATAACTCTCACTTTCTGTATGGTGGGGGGAGGGACAAGGTGGGAGCAGAGTGGGGTAGAAAGGATGAGCGAGATTGGGGGAGATGAACAGTGACAGTGAGAGGTAGGAGAGACAGGGAGAAGGAGATGAGAATCTGAGAAGACAAGAGAGGTGTGGTATGTAAGAAAGTACCATTGTAGATAGCCAGCATATCGTTCCAGGTCCATGGTTCCTATAAAGGTCGCATGCAGAAGAAAGGATGAGTGAAAGACAGAGACAGACATATCAACACATTACTCACATTTTCAGGTTTCATGAAGAGACATGCTCTCTCCTTTCTGGTCTGCAGCTCTTCCATGTCTAGTTGAGGTATAGATATACTCTTCTCCTCCCCATCCGACGACTCGACCTCACCAGCACTCCCTTTTTCCTCCTCTAGCATTGCCTCCTCTGCCATATATTCATCTTCACAACCCTCACCTCCACTTCCCCCCTCTCCACCCTCCGTACCTTCCACATGTTCGGAACCCTCACATCCTCCTGTCAACTCCTCCTCACCTTCAACTATTCCACCCTCAGCTAAATCTCCCACCACACCTCCTCTGCTTCCACTACCACCAATCTCTCCATCCTCCTCTTCGCATACTCCATTCCCACTTTCCCCAACTTCCTCCACCTGTCTCCGCTCCCCATTGGCAGCCAAATCTCCTCCACTCTTCTCCGATCCATTGGTAGTCCCACCATCTCCACTCCTCTCTGATCCATTGGTAGTCTCTGATCTGTTGGGAGTCCCACCACCTCCATTCGTCTCTGATCTGTTGGTAGTCTCTGACCCATTGGTAGTCACTCCTCCATTCCTCTCTGATCCGTTGGTAGTCTCTGACCCGTTGATAGCCACACCACCTCCACTCCTCTCAGATACATCGGTAGTCTCTGATCTGTTGGTAGTCCCACCACCTCCACTCCTCTCAGATACATTGGTAGTCTCTGATCTGTTGGGAGTCCCACCACCTCCATTCGTCTCTGATCTGTTGGTAGTCTCTGACCCATTGGTAGTCACTCCTCCATTCCTCTCTGATCCGTTGGTAGTCTCTGACCCGTTGATAGCCACACCACCTCCACTCCTCTCAGATACATCGGTAGTCTCTGATCTGTTGGTAGTCCCACCACCTCCACTCCTCTCAGATACATTGGTAGTCTCTGACCCATTGATAGTCTCACCACCGCCACTCCTCTCTGATCCATTGGTAGTCTCTGACCCATTGGTAGTCACTCCTCCACTCCTCTCTGATATGTTGGTAGTCTCTGACCCGTTGGTAGTCCCACCACCTCCACTCCTCTCAGATGCATTGGTCGTCTCTGACCCGTTGGTAGTCACACCACCCCCACTCCTCTTTGATCTGTTGGTAGCTACACCCCCACTCCCCTCTGACCTGGTGGTGGTATCCACTTCTCCTCTCCTTGCTGATCCGTTCCCAATGCTCACTTTCCCACCACCTTGACCAGCAACTAATGTGCCCCCACTCTCCACAAGAAGGTCCGCAGCACCACTCCTTTTCCCTTCAGATCGTTTGCTACCACTACTTTTCAAGCGTGCTCGAGTAACTCTTTTCCAACCTTCGTCCTCAATCCTTTCTCTCTTCCTTTCTGGCAACCCCTTAGTGTGGCCCATATCATTGTCCAAATCACATGACCGAAAATCACATGACCGTGCAGAGCCTGCCTCTTTAGAAAGAGGTTGTGGCCCAGTATTGCACAAGGCCTGGTTGTTGCTAACTCCTTTAACTCTGTCTGCCCAAGTTGGTCCTCCTTGTAACTTTGCTATTTGCCTCCTAGATTTGCTGGAGCCATGATCACCAGGAGAACTTGAATGTAGACAAGACTGTAAGGTCACGTTCTTAGAGCTGCCCGTGTTGCTTAATTCTAGACTTCTAGCTGAGCTAGGTCTGGAGTAGGAAGGAGAGAGAGATTCCTGAGGGTTCAGAAAATGTTGATCATTCTTGGTAGGCGACGTAGGTGTGTGAGTAGTGTGCTCAGACTGAGGGTGTTGTTTGGTGTGCCTTATCATTTGACATTGTTGATGGCTGGCTAGATTGTGTGGGTGGAGAGGAGAGGGAGGAGGTGGGGAAGGTGTAGCTTTCATCAACTTCAATTTCCTGGGTTTACGGGGAGAACTACTGCTCTTCCTAACTTCCCAAGCTAAATTAGATGACCTACATAAGACACAGACAAGGCAACACACAGTAACAATAATAGTGATCACAGATGTCAACCAATTATCATAATGGACTGGAGGGACCAGCTACATATGTAAATGCATTCATGGAACACGACCACATTATATTATCTCTCCTTAGTAATAAACCTGCATTGACAAAGAAGTTCTAATGGTTTGTGCACACCCAGCATGTACTGTGACCCCATATATATCACTTGAAATATAATGGCCAGTTAGATTGTGAGACCTATTACAGCAAAACTGCTAGTGACAGCAGTGAAATACCATGTAGACTTCGGAATCACACTTAAAATGGTTCAGCATAGAACCATCTGTGCGCTTATAAAAATATTAGTAGATACATAATATATATACACACTATGTATCCATATAGTCAAACCCTATCCTCTTACATGCACGGTCGCATGGAAAGAGAGTCTGCTCAAATGCCGTAGAACATTTCCTTCTGGTTTGCCACTATTTTTGTGGCAAAGTAGAAGTTTACAAAGTTAAATCTGTCAAATCACATGTCCATATACATTGGCATGATTTTCTAACTGAATGCAAGGCATTAAATGGCAAGCGAAGGTGTAATGGAGAGAGTAAGAAAGAAAAACCAAGAAAAACCAAAAACTATTTCAGTTTGAAATCCTAGTATTGTTAGATTGCATTGCTTAGCCATTGTCTTGGCCTAAACATAGCTGATAGCTTAATACAATACTGATCAACACAGTATTGATGTCATCATAATGTTGTAATGCTACATAGGAAAGTAGCCAAGAATTGCATGTATTTATATATTCCTTACAGATTCCCAACTGTGCAAGGTTGAACAACCTGATGCCATGCGACATTTTGGGATGGCCAATGAAGCAGAAATGTGCTCGTGGGAATATGGCTGTTGAGGGGAGTTTTGCTACGATTACTTAGAAGCAGCTTTCCTTGGAGATGGGAAGCAGCTTTCCTTGGAGATGGGAAGCATGCTACACTAAGAGTGAGCTCATCAGGCAGTGCTTTCTGCAGGAATTCTCACAGGGGAAGCACATGCAAAAGCTGACAAGAACTTGTTTTAAAGTGATAGATTGCTCTCTTGACACTGTTTAGTGTGCTCAGTATGCTTTCGTTCATTAGTACTCCCTCCTCTACTATTATCTGCATCAGTTAACCTTCCTCTATATGACAACTATTAACCAGTTCTCTCTGCCCATAGAGAGCAGCAGTACAAATGTTTACCTTAACAAGATTGTACATCATCATGACAAAAATTATGTATTCCATCTCCATAGCTAGAGCATTTTTGTGAATTGAAGAACTATGTCAGAATGAAACTCCATCGTCCTTTCCTATCAGCTATTAACAACGCAGCCTGTTCTCACTTGCAGCCACCTTGTTTTTTTAATTATTTGCTGCTGTTTTAATTGATCTTACTTTCCACTATTACGACCATTCCCGGCTCACATAAGCCCTAAGGCAGATGACCTGTTCATATTTTTACGGGTGAACACAATATGGTGAATGTATCGGTAAATCATGCACAGCAATACCAAGTTATTCATCTAAGTCCCTACTGAGGGCTAGCTTTGCTTGCCAATGACAACTAAGCAAGGTGCTGACCTGGCAAAAAAAACACAATCTGTAGCATTTAAACAGAGTCGATGAAGATGTACACACTCGACTGCTTTACCCTATACTAAGCACTACTAGTTGGATATACACTTTGTTATGCTATCAGTGTTAGCATTCCTAGGTATACATACACACACATATACTGCATACATACATTCATTCCATACATACTTCGCATGGATGTCTGATTGGCCAAAGAGTTGAATTTTATGAATAAGAGCTTCAAAATCCTTCCGGCAAACTTCAAGAGTCATAATTACCTCCTGACAACATATCACAACAACAAGAGCAAATCATTTCTCAAATATCACACTTGATTCTTCCCCCACCTGACATTCCACTGTACTCTCGTCTTCCTCGCATGTTCTGTAGATTTCATCCACAGCTCGGTGAAGATTGTCAAACAGGTAAGACCAGTAGCGAGCCTGCAGGTTCAGCTTGGAAGGAGACTTTGAGCTTCGAGACTGACGGGACTGACGCTGCTGTGTTTTGGTGGAGTAGTACATGCATATCTCTTCTTGCTCACTCAGGGATGTCTGGGCCACACCGCTAAGGAAATGTTTATCTCCTTGGTCTTGGCTTGTCATTTCTCTGGTTATAGGCCTGGAGAGTTCACGAACGGAGTCGGTGGCTTTGGCTTGAGCGCCTTTTAGTTTCCCGTCCTTCCTCTGCCGGCCGTTGCTATGGCGCTTACCTGCCTCCGTTTGCGCCCCCGTTGTGCCGCCATGATCTGTACAAGATTTTGCAATGGGAACAGACCACGTCACCAAGTTTCTAGCACCCTTCCCTTCCTGCTCCACCAATTGCTTGATGCGTTCAGCAGAACTTTGCCTCGGCATAGCTGTACCACCACTTTACTAACTTCTAAACAATCTAATTAATGAGCACCATTGGAATAATTGTTGATCATAGTCCGCCTAATATACAAGACAACGCTGAATAAAATGTCTAAAGTTCTTCATTTTTGCTTTTCTTTTTCTTCTTTCCTTCTTCTCCAGCTACCACCACAGGCTTGTTGGTGGCATTCTTCTTAATAAAGGAGATGAAATCAGCCACCTCTCGTCCTCCCTAAACATACACACACCAGCCATTAATGCAGGATGAAAATAAACAGAGAAAAGAAAAGCCATACATACTTCATATTTCTTAGGCTCATCTTTGCTTCCAGCTGGCACCCAAAAGATGGTAGGAAACCTAGAATAATATTGGAATAATAATAAATCAAGTATCTGCAGCTGTTATTTTAATTAAATGCAGAGCTGACGAAACTTACCCAGTGACTTGATACATAGGAGGATAGTCATTAGCAGTAGCATCACTCTTGGCAATAACAATACTGGGATTATCAATCAACTGAGAGAGAACAAATAAGAATGAGTCAATACTAGAGGGTTTCTTTTGTTGTCGTTGTTTATTGTTGTTATTGTTGTTGTTTGGGGGGGGGGGGGCTCACTTTCTCTCCCAGCTCTTCATATTTAGGGGCCAGGGATTTGCAGTGGCCACACCATGGGGCGTAGAACTCCACCAGCACGTCCTTCGTCTCATCATTCACTATCTCGTCAAAGTTCTTACCCACCACAATCTACACATGAATCCACTCATGAGCTATGTCATTTACTTGATACGACACAACACATCATCCAAGAATTAGTATGGAAAGTTTGTCTCACCTTGACTGGTCCATCATTGTCTTCTGGGGCTTCCTCAGACTTCACATACAACTCTAAGTCCCCATCCAAATACTTCTGAACAAACATCTTGAAGGAATCCATACTGCATATAGCAGTAAAAATTATTATCAATGTGAATTTAACTCGGAGAGGAAATAGGAATTGGCTAACCTGAACTTCTCAGTCATAGCATACTTTCCCTTGGAATCATATACCCCAACTACCACATCAGCACTGGCATCTAAGCCAAGTGCCTCCAGTTCACCACGAAAGGATTCTTTGTCCGACACTGCAAAGTTCATTTTCCCCGAAAACTCCTTGGCAACCTTGATCACTCTGTATGCGTACATGGACATTACCGGATGTCAATGTTGGTAAGTATATAAAAGTGCAGTCAACATAGGAAAGAAGACAAATGACCCCGTTGAAGCATGATAAACAAGGCAATACCACATTCTACCTGTTTCTCCAGTAGTTGCTTCCTTTTGGGTTGTACTTGTAATCCACATCAA
This sequence comes from Cladorhizidae sp. MBARI D1340-BT2, assembly GCA_028752905.1. NCBI lineage: Eukaryota > Metazoa > Porifera > Demospongiae > Poecilosclerida > Cladorhizidae > Cladorhizidae sp. MBARI D1340-BT2. The sequence continues at coordinate 3,611,226 of JAQNBH010000009.1, read as the reverse complement.
AATATACCACAGCCAAAGGCTGTTTGGGTTCAAAGTACTTCATATTGTCATTGTTCCTGACACCAGCTATGCCCATACTGTACCAAACAAACAAAAGGAGACACAAGAGAAAGGATTAACACTGACAAAATGCTGCCACGAACGCTTGCTTACAATTTTTCCATTATGAATTCTTTCAACGTCCCTTCCCCATTGTATACTAACTGAGAGTCTTCTAGCTTGGTTCGCATCAAATTAGGAGTGAAGATCACCACATCACTTCGACGGAGATGAGGTGCGAAATTAAAAACAAGTGAAGATACAAGTTAACACCATACATACAAAACCCACTCCTATTCCACTTACTCCGAGTAATCGTGTCCTTCTTGAGTGGCAGTTATCCCAAACCTGAAGCTATCCTTCAGTGAACCAGCAGTAGACAAGAAATCAGACTTAAGTTTGCTGTCCTCATCTGAGAAAAAGCCTGTGTGCATGCAAATATGTTCCCAAGCAGTTAGTTAATTAAAGACTCAACTCCTTTAGTGTGAGAAAATGAAACAAACCAATAATCCCATAGTCTTCGTGGTCCATGAAGTTGGTGATTGCATCCATGTCAGAAAGTTCCTTGGCACTGGGACCACCCTGTTTCTTCATGTATGACACAATCCCATCTTGAGTTCAAAAGAGAAGAAATCATGCTTACAGTTTTTACAACACTTTTTACAACTCGGAAGTGTTGAAATGTCTTCCTCCATCATTGATTAGTAAGTATAGCCAGTATAGCCAGCACTGTTTCTACTGAGAATGTTATCACACTTTGGAGCTCCAATTTTAGAGGTAAGATGTGCAGAGAGGATAGAGCCAGCATCAACCAACTCTAATTGTAACTCTACATAATTATTATGCTTTAAGTCACTGTGGTCAAGCATACTAAAGATAGATGGGTAACAACCAGATCCATGTGCTCTTTGGAGTATTGTCTTTGGAGTATTGTAATGTTGATATGAACTTTTCTGTCTTTTGATATTGGCTGATAATAAAGCTAGCAAACTACTAATTGGTTAATTACAATGCCTAACCCAGCATACACATATAGACAGCAAGAGGAAAGTTTCACGTCAGTACTGGATAGCTGTTTACTTAATTAATTCACCTCCCTAGGCAGCCGTGCAAAGGAAGCTTACAACATTTCCTACATATAAGGTAAAAAGAATATTAATTGGGGCATTATTTTTGTGTTAACTTGTGGCATTGTGGCATCATTCTACTAGCAACAACAAAAATTAATGTTATAATTGAAATGATAACTATGGCAGCATGTCATACAGTGTCTTCTTAACTCTGAATCATATAGTAGTTTCATTATATGTTAAGTTAAGAAATGTTTTAAAAAAGAAAAGTTCATTTCAAAGGAGATTATAAGAAATAGGGAGTTTTGGAGATCAATTTGACGCAAAATAAAATTGATCAAGGGGGGTCATTACACAGCGAGGTACAAGCAGTGAGAATTAAAACTTACCTGCATTCCTGGGTCCCTCATAATCTGCACTAAACTCTCCTCCGCGGAAGATCTTGAGGGTAGGATATCCACTGACTCCATATTTCCCACACAGTTCATTGTTTGCTGGACAGTCAACTTTGGCAAGGAAGATGGGTGGATCATGGTCAGCCAAGGCAGTAGCAGCTCTATCAAACTCTGGAGCCAGCTTCTTGCAGTGACCGCACCTACGTGCACGATTCACACTTGTTAACATGCAGCTGCCCAATATGAAATTCTTACCAAGGAGCATAGAATTCCACCAAAACAATGTCTCTGTCTATTCCATCGCTGAAGTTGTCCGAGTCTAGTTCAAGAACATCACTATCCGCTTGAACTAGCACAGCAGCAGCTAACACGAACAAGATAACACTATGATACATGATTACGGGCTTTCTTCTCGACCGGACAAATTACTACACGTGCAGCTACTGTAATCGCGTGATCAGACCAAATGGCAAAATATCATGTATCCACGTATTTATTAATGATGCACAACCACAAGACAGAAAAAGTTAATCCACACCCCCACTAAGAGCAGCCTTTAGCTTTTGTCTCTTTAGCTTCTTCTGCGAGACTTTCTTCTTCTGTGCCGATTCATCTTCAGCCTTGGGAACAGCCTCATCTTTCTCCACCAGGAACATCTCTATGTGGCATGGCGAACTCATGAAAGCTATGCAAAGAATAAATCAACACATACATGATGGGAGGGTAAAAATTGATAACATGATGCGATTACGATTTATTCTTCCATGAGCACGGTAAGTTCTCCTACGCATCTTCTCTGCCCTGTTCACCTGGATGTGGTCGATCACAAGTGCATCTATATTCAGCATGCGCACCTCGGCATTACTCTCGGCGTTCTTCAGAAGTTGAATTAACACCTTAGCACTCTTCTTCGGCCAGCGACCTTGCGATCCTGGCATCTTGTGGTTCTTGGCCTAGTCAAATAATACAAGATTCAAATCTCATCCTACACAAACACCATCCCTTACCTGCGCTTTTCTTCCAACCCCGCCATTGAACCTTCTAAATGGAATAATCTGCTTCTTCTCAATGACATCACCCAAATACCGAATAGCCTTCTTAAGATGCATGTGCTTAATGGCCTGAGCCGCTTCCCTTGTGTTCTTAAAGTGCACCCTCAAATCCTTTCCCCTAGCTTTACATGCTATTAAAATAAAATAAATGCACACCATAAATAACCTACCTACAGATCACTGAAAGACAAATAACTTACATTTGGCCGCGTTCTCCGGCTCAATAGCGTATCTACCCATAGCTACAAAGGACCTACTGTAATAAGAAATAAATAAACGATCACATAAATAATATTCTCATTCCAAGTAATCAGTTTATGAGGACGATGGAAGAAGATTTGCAACAAGACACATGGACTAACCTTTCTCCGAGGAAAGCTGGGAAAGGTCGACGCATGCGTCATAGATTTACACACGTGGTTAATCCAGCACCGCCATGTTTTGTCTCGAGGGGTAAAAGTGCAGGTCTTGCTTATGGAGGGAAACGGTCCTCTCAGACCATGCTGAGATAATTTTTGTAATGCACACGTTACGTTGGAGAGTAAAGATGATCCTAAATCTGTTTGGTGTCGATTGTAATTTTTAAAAAATGTTGGGTAGGAAAGCATCAACAGACGTGCAAAGTAAAGTTCTTCGCAAAGGACTTAAGGAGAGTTCATTTATCTGCCCCATCTGCGACGATGTGATAGTTGAACGTTCGGGAAAGGTGGCTGGTCAAGAAGCGATTGAGTGCAATGGTGAATGTGCCACGTGGCTGCATCGGGATGTGCAGGCCTATCGAACGAAGGCATCAATTCAACGAGTCATTAAAGTCAAATGCACCATTTTATTGCCAAAAAAAATGTACACTGATGAGACGCTCTCTCATCAGCGGAGTGAAATATCCAGCATGAAGGTCACTATTCACAACCTTTCCTCTGAAATTGGAGGCATCAATGAGAAGTTGGCTAACTTTTTTGAAAGCCTCAAGCATATCACTAATAATTCTGTACCCCTACCCAAACCTCTGACAATGGCTTAGTCTCTTTTTCTTTACCATCAATCCAAGAACCTATTGAATCAATTGTCCCTTTTAGGAAGCCGAGTAAACACTGGACTCATACGGAAGTTTAATCTTCTCATTTTTGGCTTGGATGAGTGTGCTACTGAGCATGAATGCATTCGAAAAGATCATGAATGGGCTGGAAAAACTTTGTCAAGTTGACCCTATTGTTTAAAGAGCTTTCAATACGTGACTGCTTCAGACTAGGGAAATATGATAGCAGCCCAATCCTTGTTAAAATTTCGCGAAGTAGTGATGTTCAGTGGGTCTTATCTAATAGGAAGAAGCTGTCATCTATACCAGGTATCTCGATCAAACCAGATCAAATACCCGAGCTTCTTAAAATAGAGTCCCTTCTCTTGAAGGAGCGTAGAATTCTCATTGACTCCGGTATTAACAGAGGGTGGATTATTGTAAATCAGCGGAAGTATGATGTTATTTCCAATATGACATTCCAAAAAGGTCCTCTTGTCTCGGATATGATTCCAGACACTCCACTCCTCCCTTCTGCTATAAGCAATGCCTCTGCATCATGTTCTTCTGCCAATTCAGATACCCACTCAACTTTTTCTGATGTCACACCGGATCAATTTCCTCTATCCTCACACATGCCTGATTCTCCATTGACCCACCTCAGGATCCTACTCCAAATCAGGCTAGCCAATGACTTGGTACTGGGCACGGCTTACGTTGTAGCCTTTGGAATGCACGTAGTCTGACTAATAATTTTCAATCACTTTGCTACACTAAATCCTTTGATATATTCTCAATAACTGAGACTTGGCTCTTGCCACATACTTTGATGGTGAAATCCTCCCAGAGGGGTACACTATTTTCCGATGAGACAGAAAATGGAAGAGACGGCGGTGTCTTGGTGGCAGTCTCTAATGAAATTATCTCAAGCCATGTCCAAGTAAACTCCCCGTCAGAACTAATAGTTATACACCTCACCAAACCCACTGACACCTACATCTGTTGTGCGTACATCCCTCCATCGAGCCCCATCTCTTATTATAAGGATGTTATTCATTCTTTACAATCACTACCACACTCCTCGCACCTCATCCTTCTCTAGGTGACTTTAATGTTCCTGGTGTAAATTGGTTAACCTTATATGCACCTTCTCCCTTCTCTGCTTCTGTTTGTGACCTATTTTTTTTCCTTATGCAACTTGTCAAAAGCCCTACTCGCAAGCTAGGCAACACCCTCGTAGTGTTGTCTAACTCTCCTGACAACTTTAATCTGCTTATTGATTCATCAGTATGTGACAACTATCTTATTTCCTTTGATGTAGTTACCCCAAAGTTTCACACTGTTACACATCTCCTCATTACCTATTTAATTCTATAGAAGGCCACCTCCTTAGTGCCAGCTTTGACTACTGTCTTCAGTCAAATGATACCAACTTAATCTGGACTCGGATTAAGGGGAAATATTGAATGCCTGTCACTTGTTTGTTCCTATTACCAGGATAACCTACTCTCCAAGGTGGTTCAATGCAAAAATCAGACATATGGTAAATCAAGTTCGCACCCTTCATCGTCGCCAAAAACTCAAACCTACTGATCATCAACTCTCAAAGTTACATAACCTAGAGAATAGACTTCAAGTTGAATTCCAGTCATCAAAACAAGATTATTAATCCAACCTCATATCCACTTTCCTTGCAAATCCAAGCAAACTTTATAGGCACCTGAGAAATCTATCTCATCCGAATTCTACATTGTACCCCATCATTCAAGAATTTACCGCAGTTATCCAATCATCACAAAAGGTACTCTTGTTCAGCTCTTATTTCTTTAATTCTGTGTTTTCTTCAAGCAATTGTGTCCTCCTCTCCACCAATGTATTACCATCCCCTACCGAACAATTACATCACATTACCATGAATCAGATGTATCTGAGGCCCTGCATGCCTTAAACACAACAAACCACAGGCATCGATAACATGAGTCCACTCATCCTCAAAATGTGTTCTAACTCTTTGCTAACTCCAATAACACACCTATTGAAGACTCCTGCTATACCAGATGAATGGAAAATCCATAAGATAAGTACCAATACACAAGGGCAGCAGCCGCTCGGAAGTTCAAAATTACAGGCCAATTTCTCTGCTATGTATCTTGTCGAAAGTTTTGGAATCTATCATCTACAAAAAGATCATTTAAGGGGGGGGGACAGTTGAATTTTTCAATTTTTTTTTTTTAACTTATGGTTACGACTTTAGAGCTCCGTAGATTCTGCAAACTTCATGGTATGGACTTGATATATAGCTCAAAAGATAGGTCTCTCGTACTAGTAACTTGCCTATAGTTATATATACCTATGAAATATATTTTAGTATCAAAAGAGAGCACACAGAGAGACCTATCTTTTGAGCTATATATCAAGTCCATACCATGAAGTTTGCAGAATCTACGGAGCTCTAAAGTTGTAACCATGTTTAAAAAAAAAATTAAATGCAACTGTCCCTTCATCCGCCGCAACTTTCCAAAAATCAGTTTGGCTTCCTAAGTGATCACTCCTGCTTATCCCAGTAGCTATATTCATTCTCAGATATACATAACTCAATAGAGAACAAAGATGCTTGTGATGTTATATTTTTGGACTTTAGAAAGGCATTTGACTCAATACCGCACTCTGAGTTACTCTACAAACTATGGACCCATGGCATAACAGGCAATCTGTGGTGCTGGTTCAAAACATACCTTTCTGGTCGTTCTCACCTAGTGTCCATTGAAGGATCACTATCAGGTCTCCTCCCAGTTCGTTCAGGTGTACCCAGGGCAGTGTTCTTGGACCCCTTCTATTCCTTATTTTTGATGCCACTTCATTTTTCACCACTTACCTCTATGCTGACGATTACTAAACTCCTTGAGTCTGTCTCTCATGTAGATAACTCAACTCACCTTCAACAAGATCTTGACTCTTTAGCTTCTTGGTGTTCAAAATGGTAACTATCACTAAATCCCACCAAATGTGCAGCTCTGCGTTTTTCCCTATCAGTGTCATCCACACCTACCTACACAATAGATAACCACCCAATCAAATCTGTACATCAATACAGAGACTTCGGTATTCTTGTGACTAGTGGTCTGTCATGGTTAGAGCACATAATCTCTATTTGTTCGAATGCATATAGATCATTACATCTCATTCGTCGCACAATCGTTTCTAGCCTAAGGAAAAGACTATATAGCTATATATCTCCCTCATTCGCAGTGAGTTATCTTACTGTTCTCAACTCTGGAGACCACGACTGATCAAGGACATAATGTGCCTTGAAAGGGTCCAACGGAGAGCTACCAAGTTCATTTTGAACAATTACTCGTCTGATTATAAATCAAGACTGATATCTTTGCACCTACTACCTGTAATGTATTGGCTGGAACTGATGGACATTATGTTTCTAGTCAAGTGTCTGAAGGTCTCTTGGACATAAACAACTACATTTCATTTGTATCTTCTTCCACGAGAGCCTCTAGTGCAAATAAACTTCGACATAACTTCTGTTCCACATCTACCAGTCGTCACTTCTATTATAATAGAGTTGTCCACTTGTGGAATTCATTAGTGCCAATAATCGACATGTCCTTATCATTCTACAGTATCAAGCATCACATTATTGACTTTCTCTGGGACCATTTCTTGTCAAACTTTGACCCTGATACTCCATGCACATTTCACTATATCTGTCCTTTTTCCTCGTGCTCTATAATTCCCCACCTCTAATAATACTCATCCTGGCTTCACCAAATTATGGTGTTGTCCCTCAACAATCTCTTGCTGTTCATGGGGGCTTTTCTGTCATGTTGCTGATATTATGTACCCTGTCATTTGTTGTAAAGTTTAAAAACAACAACAACAAAAAAAAATTCTCAGATCTTGCCATTCATGTTAATGATTTAATGTTGCTATTGCTGAGCCTGTTAAGGCCATCACATATATAATACAGCACAGTGTGAAACTATTTAGTAACTAACCTAATAACAATCTATATTTTAAAAAGAAGTCAACAGTACTTAATTAATACAATTATCCACAATATTAAGTTACGAGTGTCCCGCTGCTCAGGAAGGGGGGGACAGGAGTGGACCAAAGATCATTCCTCAGCTGACCATACAACAATTCCTGTTGTATGTTAATTAAGCTCAAAGAATAGATAGCAGCAGGGGAGATCGTTTTGTACATTGAGTTAAAGGGAGATCCACTGATGAACTGTAGGATATCCATCTTGACTGGAAGTGATATTGAAATGGATGACAAAACTGATGAGTCTATTGCAGCAAGTAGTACGATTGTGAGGGGAAAAAGATGTTGTGCCTAATATAAGAAGTCAGCGCAATAAATCACGTGACGGTATATACACGCCAAGAGAAAGTCGGCAACGTCTTCACCAAATTTTATTTCCTCTGATCATGCTGTCATAATGACTGGCTCACAAGAATGAAGTAACTTCTATCGTCAATTTATCAAGGGTCTCTGGTGCCGTAACAATGACAGAATTCAATGACAGAATTGAAGACGGAAGTAAACAATCCAATAATGCTGCCTCACTGCACCCTATAAAAAAGAAAGTAGTTAGAGAATGCGTTGTAAATTGTTGCAATGAATTGTTACTTTAGTGGCTATTATCGTGGGGGGGGGGGTTGTTACTCGAAAAATCTTAATTGCTTCCATGATAAAAGGTGGTATATACTAAGGTAGAGGAAGGATCTGGAAAAATGGCTAAGCATAAAATTAAGTTATTAATGCACTATAGGGTCGTAGGCATTACACGGGATAGTATACTGACATAATATGATTCTATTCTCACAATTAGAATTAAGCAGTAAAAAAAGACCCTTTGCCGGAAACGCCAGTATCAGCGTAAAGGGTCGTCATATGAAATGTGGATGCAGTCTTGTTTCCTCTTCTTTGTTACAGGTCAATGTAGTGAGTAAATGAAACATTCTTGTTTTAAATTTATTGAGAGGTGAAGGACTACACCAAGTCAGAACTTCAGGGTCTCCAGGACTTTCAAGGTACCCATATATGGTAGGCTCTAGCCTCTGGCAATGGAATTGCACGAGAAAACTCAGCCAATCAAATGGCAGATGTTTTGTTAGAGGATAAAATTTGGACTTGATAGCAGTTTCCCAGGAGCAGTAACTCCACACAAACCATACAGCAGAAATGCATCATGTGTGGTATGCACTCGGTTCTGATTATAGAATAATAGGTGGGCCTAACTTTCTTGCATCACTGCTACTCTCACCTTGTAGCTGCACAATAGGAGAGATGATCTTTGGTCTCCCCTTAACACTCCTTGAGCAGCGGGACACTCGTAACTAACTGTATTATTATTAACTAAGTACTGTTGATAATATAGATTGTTGTTGGTGTTAGTTACTGTTACATAGTCACACTCTGTGCTGTAGTATGTGGGGGCCTTAACAGGATCAGCAGAATCGAGATTAAATCATTAGGTGGGCTAGCTTGTTGCTTAATCGAGGCCACTGCTACTCTCATCTTTGCTGCGTTTGTGCTGCGATTGAGTAACAGCTGCAAGGCATTTTGAGTAATCTGGTACCAAAAAATACATTCCAAATGGACCTTGTATGCAGTTATGCAGAGAAAGATAAGATGTGTGGATGATCCTTGAAGAAGGGTTCTGCCAGTTTACTACTTGGTGAAGGATTCAAGGTACGCTGGGAGGTCTTCTTGGAGCTAATATCAGCTGAAACTAAATACCCATTTTGCTACGAATCTAGGAGGATTCAAGCAGGAACCTTGCGATTGAGTGGAATACTTGTTGCACAGTTTGGAAGGTCAACAAGCATTGTCAACTCCTCCAGATCAACTAGAAGTCAGTTAATGTCTAAAGAACAGGATCTTGGTCCATTATCTTCTGCGTTGATCAACTATGTAAAGAAAAGATTACGATTTGTGGGTGTGTTGTTTCAGATGTTGATATTTTTCAACTACTCTTCTTACTTTGTCCCAATCCAATTCAAAATCACACTTGCCAAATAGACTTGCAAATCCAGGAAGTGATCTAGCCATCCAAAATTGTAGCCCCACACCTCTGCTCCTTCCCAAGTCTTGTCCTGGTCTCAGTATGAACCTGCTTATGTGACTCATCCTGGTCTAAGTATGAACCTGCATATGTGACTCATCCTGGTCTCAAGCATGAACTTACATGTGAACATCCTGGTCTCATGCATATGTGAACTCATCCTGGTCTCAGTATGAACCTGCATGTGTCACTCATCCTGGTCTCAAGCATGAACCTGCATATGTGAACTCATCCTGGTCTCAGTATGAACCTGCATATGTGACTCATCCTGGTCTCAAGCATGAACCTGCATATGTGAACTCATCCTGGTCTCAAGCATGAACCGGTATATGTGAACTCATCCTTGTCTCAAGCATGAATCTGCATATGTGAACTCATCCTGGTCTCAGTATGAACCTGCATATGTGACTCATCCTGGTCTCAAGCATGATCCTGCATATGTGAACTCATCCTGGTCTCAGGCATGAACCTGCATATGTGAACTCTTCCTGGTCTCAAGCATGAACCTGCATATGTGAACTCATCCTGGTCTCAGTATGAACCAGCATATGTGACTCATCCTGGTCTCAAGCAGAACCTGCATATGTGACTCATCCTGGTCTCAAGCATGAACCTGTATATGTGAACTCATCCTGGTCTCAGGCATGAACCTGCATATGTGAACTCATCCTGGTCTCAGGCATGAACCTGCATATGTGAACTCATCCTGGTCTCAAGCATGAACCTGCATATGTGAACTCATCCTGGTCTCAGGCATGAACCTGCATATGTGAACTCATCCTGGTCTCAGGCATGAACCTACTTATGTGAACTCATCCTGGTCTCAGGCATCAACCTACATATGTGAACTCATCCTGGTCTCTCAAGCATGAACCTGTATATGTGAACTCATCCTGGTCTCAGTATGAACCTGCATATGTGACTCATCCTGGTCTCAAGCATGAACCTGCATATGTGAACTCATCCTGGTCTCAAGCATGAACCTGCATATGTGAACTCATCCTGGTCTCAAGCATGAACCTGCATATGTGACTCATCCTGGTCTCAAGCATGAACCTACATATGTGAACTCATCCTGGTCTCAGGCATGAACCTGCATATGTGAACTCATCCTGGTCTCAGGCATGAACCTGCATATGCGAACTCATCCTGGTCTCAGGCATGAACCTGCATATGTGAACTCATCCTGGTCTCAGGCATGAACCTGCATATGTGAACTCATCCTGGTCTCAGGCATGAACCTACTTATGTGAACTCATCCTGGTCTCAGGCATGAACCTGTATATGTGAACTCATCCTGGTCTCAAGCATGAACCTGTATATGTGAACTCATCCTGGTCTCAAGCATGAACCTCCATATGTGACTCATCCTGGTCTCAGGCATGAACCTGCATATGTGAACTCATCCTGGTCTCAAGCATGAACCTCCATAAATGAACTCATCCTGGTCTCAAGCATGAACCTGCATATGTGAACTCATCCTGGTCTCAAGCATGAACCTGCATATGTGAACTCATCCTGGTCTCAAGCATGAACCTGCATATGTGAACTCATCCTGGTCTCAAGCATGAACCTGTATATGTGAATTCATCCTGGTCTCAAGCATGAACTTACATGTGAACTCATCCTGGTCTCAAGCATGAACCTGTATATGTGAACTCATCCTGGTCTCAAGCATGAACCTCCATATGTGAACTCATCCTGGTCTCAAGCATGAACCTGCATATGTGAACTCATCCTGGTCTCAGGCATGAACCTGCATATGTGAACTCATCCTGGTCTCAAGCATGAACCTGCATATGTGAATTCATCCTGGTCTCAAGCATGAACTTACATGTGAACTCATCCTGGTCTCAAGCATGAACCTGCATATGTGAACTCATCCTGGTCTCAGGCATGAACCTACTTATGTGAACTCATCCTGGTCTCAGGCATGTGAACTCATCCTGGTCTCAAGCATGAACCTGCATATGTGAACTCATCCTGGTCTCAAGCATGAACCTACATATGTGAACTCAATCATCCTGGTCTCAAGCATGAACCTGCATATGTGAACTCATCCTGGTCTCAAGCATGAACCTGCATATGTGAACTCATCCTGGTCTCAAGCATGAACCTACATATGTGAACTCAACCATCCTGGTCTCAAGCATGAACCTGCATATGTGAACTCATCCTGGTCTCAAGCATGAACCTGCATATGTGAACTCATCCTGGTCTCAAGCATGAACCTGTATATGTGAATTCATCCTGGTCTCAAGCATGAACTTACATGTGAACTCATCCTGGCCTCAAGCATGAACCTGCATATGTGAATTCATCCTGGTCTCAAGCATGAACCTCCATATGTGAACTCATCTTGGTCTCAAGCATGAACCTGCATATGTGAACTCATCCTGGTCTCAGGCATGAACCTACTTATGTGAACTCATCCTGGTCTCAGGCATGAACCTACTTATGTGAACTCATCCTGGTCTCAGGCATGTGAACTCATCCTGGTCTCAAGCATGAACCTGCATATGTGAACTCATCCTGGTCTCAAGCATGAACCTACATATGTGAACTCAATCATCCTGGTCTCAAGCATGAACCTGCATATGTGAACTCATCCTGGTCTCAAGCATGAACCTGTATATGTGAATTCATCCTGGTCTCAAGCATGAACTTACATGTGAACTCATCCTGGTCTCAAGCATGAACCTGTATATGTGAATTCATCCTGGTCTCAAGCATGAACTTACATGTGAACTCATCCTGGTCTCAAGCATGAACCTGTATATGTGAACTCATCCTGGTCTCTCAAGCATGAACCTCCATATATGAACTCATCCTGGTCTCAAGCATGAACCTGCATATGTGAACTCATCCTGGTCTCAAGCATGAACCTTCATATGTGAACTCATCCTGGTCTCAAGCATGAACCTCCATATGTGAACTCATCCTGGTCTCAAGCATGAACCTGCATATGTGAACTCATCCTGGTCTCAGTATGAACCTGCATATGTGAACTCATCCTGGTCTCAAGCATGAACCTGCATATGTGAACTCATCCTAGTCTCAAGCATGAACTTGCATATATGAACTGCCAAACCAAAATCTGCCTCTTTCAAAGAAATGGTCCATGGTTAGAGACAGTGGGAGCATAGGTATTTGTAGAGAGTGCGAGTCAAGATTTACTAGTGTGACCACACCTATTATTTTTCCAAGCTATTGTTTCTTGATGAGCTTCTTGCTGCTCGTGAGGTATCCAAACATCCTCTGGAGAGTGGAGTCAGTCACAACATGTGCTTGAGAGGCCATCCTACTGCTTGGTCCAAACAAAAGCTATGCATCACGTTTTCTAGCAAGCATATCCATCAGATGCCTCCTTTTTTTAATGAGGTGGCTTCCAGAAACAACAGGAAAGGTGGGCTAGGGCCAGGGCTAGGGCTAGGGGAAGAAACTGTCAATGACGGGAGTTGCGATTCTCTCGGCAACGTTCACCAAGACACGTGTTGTTCAAGACAAGTTTTATGATGTCTAGCACGAAAGCTTCACACGCTTCCTCGATTGTGGGAGTAGCTCTTGGGTAATGTTCGCCCGGGGAGGATAGGAGTATATATCGATGTCACACTTAAAGCTAGTTTACATGCTGTGCAGCTGATTTTGTTTGAATGCAAATAACTATGGCAACGAGCATGCCATCTTGTATAGTGTACAACATGAAGAAACAAGTTAGATAAAAGGAGACACTTATGCTGGAGTCCTTGTTCTTCTCTGCTGTTTGGTTCATGGGGTTTCCCTGCCACGAATTTTTTATTTGAAAAAAGCAATTTTTGGACCTCTATTTTAAAATGGAGAGGGGGGGGGGAGAATAAAGTTAATATCTCAGCTAAAACTCACTTTGGGGGCTTCTTAGTCACAGTCTTCAGCTGATTTTTGACTCCCAAAACACATTAAGTGTACCTTGAATCTTCGCGAAGGTAGTAAAGGATGAGCCCCCCAAAACATGTTAAAACTGAAATTTCATATTCAGGTAACTATCATGTACTCCCACACATAACTTGCTTAAATTAAGTCTATCACAATTTAATATATACCCAAAACATGTATATATAATATGAGAAATAATACAATATTAAATACAATGTCCAAAAAATATCACAATTTTACTATTATACCAGAAGACACCAAAATTGTCCATAATATTGCAATGGCTTAATTTAGTACCCTCATTCTGTGTATGTACATTTCTACTTCTCACATGAACATCCCAACTGGTAAAGGATCATTGATCTCATAAACCCGCTTGTGCACTACACCCAAATGGTAAAGGATCATTGATCTCATAAACCCTCTGAACATTTTCCTACCAAAAGTGATTTCCCTCTATTGTGACAATAGTTAACAGCGCAGACCTTCAACAAAACCAGGTAACTACTTATAACTCATGTGTCTGTGTATTACATATATAGCTAGGACTAGGGCTAGGGCATGTGACTATTTTAATCTTGGGTTAGTTCTGGTGTTACACTGAAGGAAAAAAACATTTACTGGACCCTTTACCTATTAATACAATGACCCATCTATATCCCTAAACAAAATGGCTGACAACACCAAGTAATATGAATCACCACAGAAACTTGTTGGATTTAACCTCTCCATAAAATTCCATGAAAATATATCTGTGTAAATGTGTACCAGAATTGTACTGCCAACAGCCAAACTGAAACAACGGGTGAAAACACAACCTCCTTGGCAGAAATAAAAACTCGATTGGATTGACTTGTCAAAAAAAGATGTTTCAGAATTTTACTGTTTTGGTTTAAAAAAAAAGTATATTATACACTCGATTAAAAGTAAAGGGTCCTGTGACCATACGAGTAAATTCTTGTTTTGCCCTGTCTGGTCAAGCCGGTATGGTGAGTGAACTTCTCTAGTCCAGGAGTTGTAATGACAAGAGCGAGCTTCTGCAACTCCAGCATGAGCGGTGTTTAATACTACATGTACAACTATTTTATTAATTTTATATATACCATATGCATGCTAGAAGGCAATTAGAGCCAGCCCTTTGGTAAGGTGTCTACTACTCCTCAAGAACTTGCACAGGAGACCATGATTTATCTATATAAACTTAAACTCAAAGTGACCAACAGAAAAAACCAACTGGTGGTTCAGCTCGACTAGGCTCAATGTTGCACCTGCTCAAGTGTGATTATTGTTTCGATGATCCCTCCCCACTTTTGTATTTGTCTGAATCATAGTTATTGTTGGGTCTTTTGGTACCGTGAATGGACTTCTTATGGTACTGAAGTTTTGGGGAAGAAGATAGACAAATTTATCTGGTCTGCCAGTTTACTACCTTAGCAAAAGATTTAAGGCATGCTGAAGGAGTTATTAGCTCCAAAAACACCATTTAGGCTATAGCTGATATAATTATTATATTGTTGGGTTGTTGTTTTTTGTTGTTGTTGATGTTGTTCCCCCCCCCCCAATCCTGAGAGGATAATGATGAAATTGAAGTTGACTGAGCTCATCTTGTGGCAAAAGGCCCTCACTGGTTGACTGACACAAAATAAAGAAGCTAGTCGCCAGTTCTGTGGAGTGGTTGTTGCATGAGCCTTTATCACTGCAACTCACGTAGCCAACATTGGATTGTTATGTTTGGAGTTGAGATGATTCTTGGTCAGGCCTCGGCCTCTTCTAACTCGGCTAATACTGTACAAGCAGAGACCAAGCGCTTCTCCGAGGAGGAAAAGCATACAGTTCTCATTTCCAACAAGGACAACTTATCTGTTAGAACTGTTGATGTTTTGATTTCTTTATGGAGTTGCACTTGCTTCTCACAACACGGAATGTAGTGAGTTTGGCATTCACTGTGAAGCCATACCACACCAGTTGTCTTGACAGATGAGGCAGGTGGAGATGAGGCAGGTGGATGTGGGGGGAGAAGGAAGTGTTCGCATGCTGCACCACCTTCTGTGGCAAGTGCTAACTGGCAGGCGCCAAGGTCCCACATCTTCCTAGTTGTATGGCATACCAAGTGAAACTCTTCTCAACTCATTGCTTCAACTGAACAGACTTATCTTTTGAGGAAGCTTTCTGGAATTAAATACTTTATAATTGATCTTTGATAGTGAAGGAGCATTCAGACACTGAAGAACACAGGGTTATGCATTCAGACACTGAAGAACACAGGGTTATGCATTCAGACACTGAAGAACACAGGGTTATGCAATCAGACACTGAAGAACACGGTTATGCATTCAGACACTGAAGAACACAGGGTTATGCATTCAGACGCTGAAGAACACAGGGTTATGCATTCAGACACTGAAGAACACAGGGTTATGCATTCAGACACTGAAGAACACAGGGTTATGCATTCAGACACTGAAGAACACAGGGTTATGCATTCAGACACTGAAGAACACAGGGTTATGCATTCAGACACTGAAGAACACAGGGTTATGCATTCAGACACTGAAGAACACAGGGTTATGCATTCAGACGCTGAAGAACACAGGGTTATGCATTCAGACACTGAAGAACACAGGGTTATGCATTCAGACACTGAAGAACACAGGGTTATGCATTCAGACACTGAAGAACACAGGGTTATGCATTCAGACAATGAAGAACACAGGGTTATGCATTCAGACACTGAAGAACACAGGGTTATGCATTCAGACACTGAAGAACACAGGGTTATGCATTCAGACACTGAATAACACAGGGTTATGCATTCAAACACTGAAGAACACAGGGTTATGCATTCAGACAATGAAGAACACAGGGTTATGCATTCAGACACTGAAGAACACAGGGTTATGCATTCAGACACTGAAGAACACAGGGTTATCCATTCAGACACTGAAGAACACAGGGTTATGCATTCAGACGCTGAAGAACACAGGGTTATGCATTCAGACACTGAAGAACACAGGGTTATGCATTCAGACAATGAAGAACACAGGGTTATGTATTCAGACAATGAAGAACACAGGGTTATGCATTCAGACACTGAAGAACACAGGGTTATGCATTCAGACACTGAAGAACACAGGGTTATGCATTCAGACACTGAAGAACACAGGGTTATGCATTCAGACACTGAAGAACACAGGGTTATGCATTCAGACACTGAAGAACACAGGGTTATGCATTCAGACACTGAAGAACACAGGGTTATGCATTCAGACGCTGAAGAACACAGGGTTATGCATTCAGACAATGAAGAACACAGGGTTATGCATTCAGACAATGAAGAACACAGGGTTATGCATTCAGACACTGAAGAACACAGGGTTATGCATTCAGACACTGAAGAACACAGGGTTATGCATTCAGACACTGAAGAACACAGGGTTATGCATTCAGACAATGAAGAACACAGGGTTATGCATTCAGACACTGAAGAACACAGGGTTATGCATTCAGACACTGAAGAACACAGGGTTATGCATTCAGACACTGAATAACACAGGGTTATGCATTCAAACACTGAAGAACACAGGGTTATGCATTCAGACAATGAAGAACACAGGGTTATGCATTCAGACACTGAAGAACACAGGGTTATGCATTCAGACACTGAAGAACACAGGGTTATCCATTCAGACACTGAAGAACACAGGGTTATGCATTCAGACGCTGAAGAACACAGGGTTATGCATTCAGACACTGAAGAACACAGGGTTATGCATTCAGACACTGAAGAACACAGGGTTATGCATTCAGACACTGAAGAACACAGGGTTATGCATTCAGACACTGAAGAACACAGGGTTATGCATTCAGACAATGAAGAACACAGGGTTATGCATTCAGACACTGAAGAACACAGGGTTATGCATTCAGACACTGAAGAACACAGGGTTATCCATTCAGACACTGAAGAACACAGGGTTATGCATTCAGACGCTGAAGAACACAGGGTTATGCATTCAGACACTGAAGAACACAGGGTTATGCATTCAGACAATGAAGAACACAGGGTTATGCATTCAGACACTGAAGAACACAGGGTTATGCATTCAGACAATGAAGAACACAGGGTTATGCATTCATACAATGAAGAACACAGGGTTATGCATTCAGACACTGAAGAACACAGGGTTATGCATTCAGACACTGAAGAACACAGGGTTATGCATTCAGACAATGAAGAACACAGGGTTATGCATTCAGACACTGAAGAACACAGGGTTATGCATTCAGACACTGAAGAACACAGGGTTATGCATTCAGATACTGAAGAACACAGGGTTATGCATTCAGACACTGAAGAACACAGGGTTATGCATTCAGACACTGAAGAACACAGGGTTATGCATTCAGACACTGAAGAACACAGGGTTATGCATTCAGACACTGAAGAACACAGGGTTATGCATTCAGACACTGAAGAACACAGGGTTATGCATTCAGACACTGAAGAACACAGGGTTATGCATTCATACAATGAAGAACACAGGGTTATGCATTCAGACACTGAAGAACACAGGGTTATGCATTCAGACAATGAAGAACACAGGGTTATGCATTCAGACAATGAAGAACACAGGGTTATGCATTCAGACACTGAAGAACAGGGTTATGCATTCAGACGCTGAAGAACACAGGGTTATGCATTCAGACAATGAAGAACACAGGGTTATGCATTCAGACACTGAAGAACACAGGGTTATGCATTCAGACACTGAAGAACACAGGGTTATGCATTCAGACACTCAAGAACACAGGTTTATGCATTCATACAATGAAGAACACAAGGTTATGCATTCAGACACTGAAGAACACTGGGTTATGCATTCAGACACTGAAGAACACAGGGTTATGCATTCAGACACTGAAGAACACAGGGTTATGCATTCAGACACTGAAGAACACAGGGTTATGCATTCAGACAATGAAGAACACAGGGTTATGCATTCAGACACTGAAGAACACAGGGTTATGCATTCAGACACTGAAGAACACAGGGTTATGCATTCAGACACTGAAGAACACAGGGTTAAGAACACAGGGTTATGCATTCAGACACTGAAGAACACAGGGTTATGCATTCAGACACTGAAGAACACAGGGTTATGCATTCAGACAATGAAGAACACAGGGTTATGCATTCAGACACTGAAGAACACAGGGTTATGCATTCAGACAATGAAGAACACAGGGTTATGCATTCAGACACTGAAGAACACAGGGTTATGCATTCAGACACTGAAGAACACAGGGTTATGCATTCAGACACTGAAGAACACAGGGTTATGCATTCAGACACTGAAGAACACAGGGTTATGCATTCAGACACTGAAGAACACAGGGTTATGCATTCAGACACTGAAGAACACAGGGTTATGCATTCAGACGCTGAAGAACACAGGGTTATGCATTCAGACAATGAAGAACACAGGGTTATGCATTCAGACAATGAAGAACACAGGGTTATGCATTCAGACACTGAAGAACACAGGGTTATGCATTCAGACACTGAAGAACACAGGGTTATGCATTCAGACACTGAAGAACACAGGGTTATGCATTCAGACAATGAAGAACACAGGGTTATGCATTCAGACACTGAAGAACACAGGGTTATGCATTCAGACACTGAAGAACACAGGGTTATGCATTCAGACACTGAATAACACAGGGTTATGCATTCAAACACTGAAGAACACAGGGTTATGCATTCAGACAATGAAGAACACAGGGTTATGCATTCAGACACTGAAGAACACAGGGTTATGCATTCAGACACTGAAGAACACAGGGTTATCCATTCAGACACTGAAGAACACAGGGTTATGCATTCAGACGCTGAAGAACACAGGGTTATGCATTCAGACACTGAAGAACACAGGGTTATGCATTCAGACACTGAAGAACACAGGGTTATGCATTCAGACACTGAAGAACACAGGGTTATGCATTCAGACACTGAAGAACACAGGGTTATGCATTCAGACAATGAAGAACACAGGGTTATGCATTCAGACACTGAAGAACACAGGGTTATGCATTCAGACACTGAAGAACACAGGGTTATCCATTCAGACACTGAAGAACACAGGGTTATGCATTCAGACGCTGAAGAACACAGGGTTATGCATTCAGACACTGAAGAACACAGGGTTATGCATTCAGACAATGAAGAACACAGGGTTATGCATTCAGACACTGAAGAACACAGGGTTATGCATTCAGACAATGAAGAACACAGGGTTATGCATTCATACAATGAAGAACACAGGGTTATGCATTCAGACACTGAAGAACACAGGGTTATGCATTCAGACACTGAAGAACACAGGGTTATGCATTCAGACAATGAAGAACACAGGGTTATGCATTCAGACACTGAAGAACACAGGGTTATGCATTCAGACACTGAAGAACACAGGGTTATGCATTCAGATACTGAAGAACACAGGGTTATGCATTCAGACACTGAAGAACACAGGGTTATGCATTCAGACACTGAAGAACACAGGGTTATGCATTCAGACACTGAAGAACACAGGGTTATGCATTCAGACACTGAAGAACACAGGGTTATGCATTCAGACACTGAAGAACACAGGGTTATGCATTCAGACACTGAAGAACACAGGGTTATGCATTCATACAATGAAGAACACAGGGTTATGCATTCAGACACTGAAGAACACAGGGTTATGCATTCAGACAATGAAGAACACAGGGTTATGCATTCAGACAATGAAGAACACAGGGTTATGCATTCAGACACTGAAGAACAGGGTTATGCATTCAGACGCTGAAGAACACAGGGTTATGCATTCAGACAATGAAGAACACAGGGTTATGCATTCAGACACTGAAGAACACAGGGTTATGCATTCAGACACTGAAGAACACAGGGTTATGCATTCAGACACTCAAGAACACAGGTTTATGCATTCATACAATGAAGAACACAAGGTTATGCATTCAGACACTGAAGAACACTGGGTTATGCATTCAGACACTGAAGAACACAGGGTTATGCATTCAGACACTGAAGAACACAGGGTTATGCATTCAGACACTGAAGAACACAGGGTTATGCATTCAGACAATGAAGAACACAGGGTTATGCATTCAGACACTGAAGAACACAGGGTTATGCATTCAGACACTGAAGAACACAGGGTTATGCATTCAGACACTGAAGAACACAGGGTTAAGAACACAGGGTTATGCATTCAGACACTGAAGAACACAGGGTTATGCATTCAGACACTGAAGAACACAGGGTTATGCATTCAGACAATGAAGAACACAGGGTTATGCATTCAGACACTGAAGAACACAGGGTTATGCATTCAGACACTGAGGAACACAGGGTTATGCATTCAGACAATGAAGAACACAGGGTTATGCATTCAGACAATGAAGAACACAGGGTTAAGAACACAGGGTTATGCATTCATGCAATGAAGAACACAAGGTTATGCATTCAGACACTGAAGAACACAGGGTTATGCATTCAGACAATGAAGAACACAGGGTTATGCATTCAGACAATGAAGAACACAGGGTTAAGAACACAGGGTTATGCATTCAGACACTGAAGAACACAGGGTTAAGAACACAGGGTTATGCATTCAGACACTGAAGAACACAGGGTTAAGAACACAGGGTTATGCATTCAGACAATGAAGAACACAGGGTTATGCATTCAGACAATGAAGAACACAGGGTTATGCATTCAGACACTGAAGAACACAAGGTTATGCATTCAGACAATGAAGAACACAGGGTTATGCATTCAGACAATGAAGAACACAGGGTTATGCATTCAGACACTGAAGAACACAGGGTTATGCATTCAGACACTGAAGAACACAGGGTTATGCATTCAGACGCTGAAGAACGCAGGGTTATGCATTCAGACACTGAAGAACACAGGGTTATGCATTCAGACAATGAAGAACACAGGGTTATGCATTCAGACACTGAAGAACACAGGGTTATGCATTCAGACACTGAAGAACACAGGGTTATGCATTCAGACACTGAAGAACACAGGGTTATGCATTCATACAATGAAGAACACAGGGTTATGCATTCAGACACTGAAGAACACAAGGTTATGCATTCAGACACTGAAGAACACAGGGTTATGCATTCAGACACTGAAGAACACAGGGTTATGCATTCAGACACTGAAGAACACAGGGTTATGCATTCAGACACTGAAGAACACAGGGTTATGCATTCAGACAATGAAGAACACAGGGTTATGCATTCAGACGCTGAAGAACACAAGGTTATGCATTCAGACACTGAAGAACACAGGGTTATGCATTCAGACACTGAAGAACACAGGGTTATGCATTCAGACAATGAAGAACACAGGGTTATGCATTCAGACACTGAAGAACACAGGGTTATGCATTCATACAATGAAGAACACAAGGTTAAGCATTCAGACACTGAAGAACACAGGGTTATGCATTCAGACAATGAAGAACACAGGGTTATGCATTCAGACAATGAAGAACACAGGGTTATGCATTCAGACAATGAAGAACACAGGGTTATGCATTCAGACAATGAAGAACACAGGGTTATGCATTCAGACGCTGAAGAACACAAGGTTATGCATTCAGACACTGAAGAACACAGGGTTATGCATTCAGACACTGAAGAACACAGGGTTATGCATTCAGACAATGAAGAACACAGGGTTATGCATTCAGACACTGAAGAACACAGGGTTAAGCATTCAGACACTGAAGAACACAGGGTTATGCATTCAGACACTGAAGAACACAGGGTTATGCATTCAGACACTGAAGAACACAGGGTTATGCATTCATACAATGAAGAACACAAGGTTAAGCATTCAGACACTGAAGAACACAGGGTTATGCATTCAGACACTGAAGAACACAGGGTTATGCATTCAGACACTGAAGAACACAGGGTTATGCATTCAGACAATGAAGAACACAGGGTTATGCATTCAGACACTGAAGAACACAGGGTTATGCATTCAGACACTGAAGAACACAGGGTTATGCATTCAGACACTGAAGAACACAGGGTTATGCATTCAGACAATGAAGAACACAGGGTTATGCATTCAGACACTGAAGAACACAGGGTTATGCATTCAGACACTGAAGAACACAGGGTTATGCATTCAGATACTGAAGAACACAGGGTTATGCATTCAGACACTGAAGAACACAGGGTTATGCATTCAGACACTGAAGAACACAGGGTTATGCATTCAGACACTGAAGAACACAGGGTTATGCATTCAGACACTGAAGAACACAGGGTTATGCATTCAGACACTGAAGAACACAGGGTTATGCATTCAGACACTGAAGAACACAGGGTTATGCATTCATACAATGAAGAACACAGGGTTATGCATTCAGACACTGAAGAACACAGGGTTATGCATTCAGACAATGAAGAACACAGGGTTATGCATTCAGACAATGAAGAACACAGGGTTATGCATTCAGACACTGAAGAACAGGGTTATGCATTCAGACGCTGAAGAACACAGGGTTATGCATTCAGACAATGAAGAACACAGGGTTATGCATTCAGACACTGAAGAACACAGGGTTATGCATTCAGACACTGAAGAACACAGGGTTATGCATTCAGACACTCAAGAACACAGGTTTATGCATTCATACAATGAAGAACACAAGGTTATGCATTCAGACACTGAAGAACACTGGGTTATGCATTCAGACACTGAAGAACACAGGGTTATGCATTCAGACACTGAAGAACACAGGGTTATGCATTCAGACACTGAAGAACACAGGGTTATGCATTCAGACAATGAAGAACACAGGGTTATGCATTCAGACACTGAAGAACACAGGGTTATGCATTCAGACACTGAAGAACACAGGGTTATGCATTCAGACACTGAAGAACACAGGGTTAAGAACACAGGGTTATGCATTCAGACACTGAAGAACACAGGGTTATGCATTCAGACACTGAAGAACACAGGGTTATGCATTCAGACAATGAAGAACACAGGGTTATGCATTCAGACACTGAAGAACACAGGGTTATGCATTCAGACACTGAGGAACACAGGGTTATGCATTCAGACAATGAAGAACACAGGGTTATGCATTCAGACAATGAAGAACACAGGGTTAAGAACACAGGGTTATGCATTCATGCAATGAAGAACACAAGGTTATGCATTCAGACACTGAAGAACACAGGGTTATGCATTCAGACAATGAAGAACACAGGGTTATGCATTCAGACAATGAAGAACACAGGGTTAAGAACACAGGGTTATGCATTCAGACACTGAAGAACACAGGGTTAAGAACACAGGGTTATGCATTCAGACACTGAAGAACACAGGGTTAAGAACACAGGGTTATGCATTCAGACAATGAAGAACACAGGGTTATGCATTCAGACAATGAAGAACACAGGGTTATGCATTCAGACACTGAAGAACACAAGGTTATGCATTCAGACAATGAAGAACACAGGGTTATGCATTCAGACAATGAAGAACACAGGGTTATGCATTCAGACACTGAAGAACACAGGGTTATGCATTCAGACACTGAAGAACACAGGGTTATGCATTCAGACGCTGAAGAACGCAGGGTTATGCATTCAGACACTGAAGAACACAGGGTTATGCATTCAGACAATGAAGAACACAGGGTTATGCATTCAGACACTGAAGAACACAGGGTTATGCATTCAGACACTGAAGAACACAGGGTTATGCATTCAGACACTGAAGAACACAGGGTTATGCATTCATACAATGAAGAACACAGGGTTATGCATTCAGACACTGAAGAACACAAGGTTATGCATTCAGACACTGAAGAACACAGGGTTATGCATTCAGACACTGAAGAACACAGGGTTATGCATTCAGACACTGAAGAACACAGGGTTATGCATTCAGACACTGAAGAACACAGGGTTATGCATTCAGACAATGAAGAACACAGGGTTATGCATTCAGACGCTGAAGAACACAAGGTTATGCATTCAGACACTGAAGAACACAGGGTTATGCATTCAGACACTGAAGAACACAGGGTTATGCATTCAGACAATGAAGAACACAGGGTTATGCATTCAGACACTGAAGAACACAGGGTTATGCATTCATACAATGAAGAACACAAGGTTAAGCATTCAGACACTGAAGAACACAGGGTTATGCATTCAGACAATGAAGAACACAGGGTTATGCATTCAGACAATGAAGAACACAGGGTTATGCATTCAGACAATGAAGAACACAGGGTTATGCATTCAGACAATGAAGAACACAGGGTTATGCATTCAGACGCTGAAGAACACAAGGTTATGCATTCAGACACTGAAGAACACAGGGTTATGCATTCAGACACTGAAGAACACAGGGTTATGCATTCAGACAATGAAGAACACAGGGTTATGCATTCAGACACTGAAGAACACAGGGTTAAGCATTCAGACACTGAAGAACACAGGGTTATGCATTCAGACACTGAAGAACACAGGGTTATGCATTCAGACACTGAAGAACACAGGGTTATGCATTCATACAATGAAGAACACAAGGTTAAGCATTCAGACACTGAAGAACACAGGGTTATGCATTCAGACACTGAAGAACACAGGGTTATGCATTCAGACACTGAAGAACACAGGGTTATGCATTCAGACAATGAAGAACACAGGGTTATGCATTCAGACACTGAAGAACACAGGGTTATGCATTCAGACACTGAAGAACACAGGGTTATGCATTCAGACACTGAAGAACACAGGGTTATGCATTCAGACACTGAAGAACACAGGGTTAAGAACACAGGGTTATGCATTCAGACACTGAAGAACACAGGGTTATGCATTCAGACACTGAAGAACACAGGGTTATGCATTCAGACACTGAAGAACACAGGGTTATGCATTCAGACACTGAAGAACACAGGGTTATGCATTCAGACACTGAAGAACACAGGGTTAAGAACACAGGGTTATGCATTCAGACACTGAAGAACACAGGGTTATGCATTCAGACACTGAAGAACACAGGGTTATGCATTCAGACACTGAAGAACACATGGTTATGCATTCAGACACTGAAGAACACAGGGTTATGCATTCAGACACTGAAGAACACAGGGTTATGCATTCAGACAATGAAGAACACAGGGTTATGCATTCAGACACTGAAGAACACAGGGTTATGCATTCAGACACTGAAGAACACAGGGTTATGCATTCAGACACTGAAGAACACAGGGTTATGCATTCAGACAATGAAGAACACAGGGTTATGCATTCAGACACTGAAGAACACAGGGTTATGCATTCAGACACTGAAGAACACAGGGTTATGCATTCAGACAATGAAGAACACAGGGTTATGCATTCAGACAATGAAGAACACAAGGTTATGCATTCAGACACTGAAGAACAGGGTTATGCATTCAGACACTGAAGAACACAGGGTTATGCATTCAGACGCTGAAGAACACAGGGTTATGCATTCAGACACTGAAGAACACAGGGTTATGCATTCAGACACTGAAGAACACAAGGTTATGCATTCAGACACTGAAGAACACAGGGTTATGCATTCAGACACTGAAGAGCACAGGGTTATGCATTCAGACACTGAAGAACACAGGGTTATGCATTCATACAATGAAGAACACAGGGTTATGCATTCAGACACTGAAGAACACAAGGTTAAGCATTCAGACAATGAAGAACACAGGGTTATGCATTCAGACACTGAAGAACACAGGGTTATGCACTCAGACACTGAAGAACACAGGGTTATGCATTCAGACACTGAAGAACACAGGGTTATGCATTCAGACAATGAAGAACACAGGGTTATGCATTCAGACACTGAAGAACACAGGGTTATGCATTCAGACAATGAAGAACACAGGGTTATGCATTCAGACAATGAAGAACACAAGGTTATGCATTCAGACACTGAAGAACAGGGTTATGCATTCAGACACTGAAGAACACAGGGTTATGCATTCAGACACTGAAGAACACAGGGTTATGCATTCAGACAATGAAGAACACAGGGTTATGCATTCAGACAATGAAGAACACAAGGTTATGCATTCAGACACTGAAGAACACAGGGTTATGCATTCAGACACTGAAGAACACAGGGTTATGCATTCAGACACTGAAGAACACAAGGTTATGCATTCATACAATGAAGAACACAGGGTTATGCATTCAGACAATGAAGAACACAAGGTTATGCATTCAGACACTGAAGAACACAGGGTTATGCATTCAGACAATGAAGAACACAGGGTTAAGAACACAGGGTTATGCATTCAGACACTGAAGAACACAGGGTTATGCATTCAGACACTGAAGAACACAGGGTTATGCATTCAGCCAATGAAGAACACAGGGTTATGCATTCAGACAATGAAGAACACAGGGTTATGCATTCAGACACTGAAGAACACAGGGTTATGCATTCAGCCAATGAAGAACACAGGGTTATGCATTCAGACACTGAAGAACACAGGGTTATGCATTCAGACAATGAAGAACACAGGGTTATGCATTCAGGCACTGAAGAACACAGGGTTATGCATTCAGACACTGAAGAACACAGGGTTATGCATTCAGACACTGAAGAACACAGGGTTATGCATTCAGACACTGAAGAACACAGGGTTATGCATTCATACAATGAAGAACACAGGGTTATGCATTCAGACACTGAAGAACACAGGGTTATGCATTCAGACAATGAAGAACACAGGGTTATGCATTCAGGCACTGAAGAACACAGGGTTATGCATTCAGACACTGAAGAACACAGGGTTATGCATTCAGACACTGAAGAACACAGGGTTATGCATTCAGACAATGAAGAACACAGGGTTATGCATTCAGACACTGAAGAACACAGGGTTATGCATTCAGACAATGAAGAACACAGGGTTATGCATTCAGACACTGAAGAACACAGGGTTATGCATTCAGACACTGAAGAACACAGGGTTATGCATTCAGACGCTGAAGAACACAGGGTTATGCATTCAGACACTGAAGAACACAGGGTTATGCATTCATACAATGAAGAACACAGGGTTATGCATTCAGACACTGAAGAACACAGGGTTATGCATTCAGACACTGAAGAACACAAGGTTATGCATTCATACAATGAAGAACACAGGGTTATGCATTCAGACACTGAAGAACACAGGGTTATGCATTCAGACACTGAAGAACACAGGGTTATGCATTCAGACAATGAAGAACACAGGGTTAAGAACACAGGGTTATGCATTCAGACACTGAAGAACACAGGGTTATGCATTCAGACACTGAAGAACACAGGGTTATGCATTCAGCCAATGAAGAACACAGGGTTATGCATTCAGACAATGAAGAACACAGGGTTATGCATTCAGACACTGAAGAACACAGGGTTATGCATTCAGCCAATGAAGAACACAGGGTTAAGCATTCAGACACTGAAGAACACAGGGTTATGCATTCAGACAATGAAGAACACAGGGTTATGCATTCAGGCACTGTAGAACACAGGGTTATGCATTCAGACAATGAAGAACACAGGGTTATGCATTCAGACAATGAAGAACACAGGGTTATGCATTCAGACACTGAAGAACACAGGGTTATGCACTCAGACACTGAAGAACACAGGGTTATGCATTCAGACAATGAAGAACACAGGGTTATGCATTCAGACAATGAAGAACGCAGGGTTATGCATTCAGACACTGAAGAACACAGGGTTATGCATTCAGACAATGAAGAACACAAGGTTAAGCATTCAGACACTGAAGAACACAGGGTTATGCATTCAGACACTGAAGAACCAGGGTTATGCATTCAGACAATGAAGAACACAGGGTTATGCATTCAGACACTGAAGAACACAGGGTTATGCATTCAGACAATGAAGAACACAAGGTTATGCATTCAGACACTGAAGAACACAAGGTTATGCATTCAGACAATGAAGAACACAGGGTTATGCATTCAGACACTGAAGAACACAGGGTTATGCATTCAGACACTGAAGAACACAGGGTTATGCATTCAGACACTGAAGAACACAGGGTTAAGAACACAGGGTTATGCATTCAGACACTGAAGAACACAGGGTTATGCATTCAGACACTCAAGAACACAGGGTTATGCATTCAGACACTGAAGAACACAGGGTTATGCATTCAGACACTGAAGAACACAGGGTTATGCATTCAGACACTGAAGAACACAGGGTTATGCATTCAGACACTGAAGAACACAGGGTTATGCATTCAGACACTGAAGAACACAGGGTTATGCATTCAGACACTGAAGAACACAGGGTTATGCATTCAGACACTGAAGAACACAGGGTTATGCATTCAGACACTGAAGAACACAGGGTTATGCATTCAGACAATGAAGAACACAGGGTTATGCATTCAGACACTGAAGAGCACAGGGTTAAGCATTGAGACACTGAAGAACACAGGGTTATGCATTCAGACACTGAAGAACACAGGGTTATGCATTCAGACACTGAAGAACACAGGGTTAAGCATTGAGACACTGAAGAACACAGGGTTATGCACTCAGACGCTGAAGAACACAGGGTTATGCATTCAGACACTGAAGAACACAGGGTTAAGCATTCAGACAATGAAGAACACAGGGTTATGCATTCAGACAATGAAGAACACAGGGTTATGCATTCAGACAATGAAGAACACAAGGTTATGCATTCAGACACTGAAGAACACAGGGTTATGCATTCAGACAATGAAGAACACAGGGTTAAGAACACAGGGTTATGCATTCAGACACTGAAGAACACAGGGTTATGCATTCAGACACTGAAGAACACAGGGTTATGCATTCAGCCAATGAAGAACACAGGGTTATGCATTCAGACAATGAAGAACACAGGGTTATGCATTCAGACACTGAAGAACACAGGGTTATGCATTCAGACACTGAAGAACACAGGGTTATGCATTCAGACACTGAAGAACACAGGGTTATGCATTCAGACACTGAAGAACACAGGGTTATGCATTCAGACACTGAAGAACACAGGGTTATGCATTCAGACACTGAAGAACACAGGGTTATGCATTCAGCCAATGAAGAACACAGGGTTATGCATTCAGACACTGAAGAACACAGGGTTATGCATTCAGACAATGAAGAACACAGGGTTATGCATTCAGACACTGAAGAACACAGGGTTATGCATTCAGACAATGAAGAACACAGGGTTATGCATTCAGGCACTGAAGAACAGGGTTATGCATTCATACAATGAAGAACACAGGGTTATGCATTCATACAATGAAGAACACAGGGTTATGCATTCAGACACTGAAGAACACAGGGTTATGCATTCATACAATGAAGAACACAGGGTTATGCATTCAGACACTGAAGAACACAGGGTTATGCATTCATACAATGAAGAACACAGGGTTATGCATTCAGACACTGAAGAACACAGGGTTATGCATTCAGACACTGAAGAACACAGGGTTATGCATTCAGACACTGAAGAACACAGGGTTATGCACTCAGACACTGAAGAACACAGGGTTATGCATTCAGACACTGAAGAACACAGGGTTATGCATTCAGACACTGGGTTATGCACTCAGACACTGAAGAACACAGGGTTATGCATTCAGACACTGAAGAACACAGGGTTATGCATTCAGACAATGAAGAACACAGGGTTATGCATTCAGACACTGAAGAACACAGGGTTATGCATTCAGACACTGAAGAACACAGGGTTATGCATTCAGACACTGAAGAACACAGGGTTATGCATTCAGACACTGAAGAACACAGGGTTATGCATTCAGACACTGAAGAACACAGGGTTATGCATTCAGACAATGAAGAACACAGGGTTATGCATTCAGACAATGAAGAACACAGGGTTATGCATTCAGACACTGAAGAACACAGGGTTATGCATTCAGACACTGAAGAACACAGGGTTATGCACTCAGACACTGAAGAACACAGGGTTATGCATTCAGACACTGAAGAACACAGGGTTATGCATTCAGACACTGGGTTATGCACTCAGACACTGAAGAACACAGGGTTATGCATTCAGACACTGAAGAACACAGGGTTATGCATTCAGACAATGAAGAACACAGGGTTATGCATTCAGACACTGAAGAACACAGGGTTATGCATTCAGACAATGAAGAACACAGGGTTATGCATTCAGACACTGAAGAACACAGGGTTATGCACTCAGACACTGAAGAACACAGGGTTATGCATTCAGACACTGAAGAACACAGGGTTATGCACTCAGACGCTGAAGAACACAGGGTTATGCATTCAGACACTGAAGAACACAGGGTTATGCATTCAGACACTGGGTTATGCACTCAGACACTGAAGAACACAGGGTTATGCATTCAGACACTGAAGAACACAGGGTTATGCATTCAGACAATGAAGAACACAGGGTTATGCATTCAGACACTGAAGAACACAAGGTTATGCATTCAGACACTGAAGAACACAGGGTTATGCATTCAGACACTGAAGAACACAGGGTTATGCATTCAGACACTGAAGAACACAGGGTTATGCATTCAGACACTGAAGAACACAGGGTTATGCATTCAGACACTGAAGAACACAGGGTTATGCATTCAGACACTGAAGAACACAGGGTTATGCATTCAGACACTGAATAACACAGGGTTATGCATTCAAACACTGAAGAACACAGGGTTATGCATTCAGACGCTGAAGAACACAGGGTTATGCATTCAGACACTGAAGAACACAGGGTTATGCATTCAGACACTGAAGAACACAGGGTTATGCATTCAGACGCTGAAGAACACAGGGTTATGCATTCAGACACTCAAGAACACAGGGTTATGCATTCAGACACTGAAGAACACAAGGTTATGCATTCAGACACTGAAGAACACAGGGTTATGCATTCAGACAATGAAGAACACAGGGTTATGCATTCAGACACTGAAGAACACAGGGTTATGCATTCAGACAATGAAGAACACAGGGTTATGCATTCAGACACTCAAGAACACAGGGTTATGCATTCAGACACTGAAGAACACAGGGTTATGCATTCAGACAATGAAGAACACAGGGTTATGCATTCAGACACTGAAGAACACAGGGTTATGCATTCAGACACTGAAGAACACAGGGTTATGCATTCAGACAATGAAGAACACAGGGTTATGCATTCAGACACTGAAGAACACAGGGTTATGCATTCAGACACTGAAGAACACAGGGTTATGCATTCAGACACTGAATAACACAGGGTTATGCATTCAGACACTGAAGAACACAGGGTTATGCATTCAGACAATGAAGAACACAGGGTTATGCATTCAGACACTGAAGAACACAGGGTTATGCATTCAGACACTGAAGAACACAGGGTTATGCATTCAGACACTGAAGAACACAGGGTTATGCATTCAGACACTGAAGAACACAGGGTTATGCATTCAGACACTGAAGAACACAGGGTTATGCATTCAGACAATGAAGAACCCAGGGTTATGCATTCAGACAATGAAGAACACAGGGTTATGCATTCAGACACTGAAGAACACAGGGTTATGCATTCAGACAATGAAGAACACAGGGTTATGCATTCATACAATGAAGAACACAGGGTTATGCATTCAGACACTGAAGAACACAGGGTTATGCATTCAGACAATGAAGAACACAGGGTTATGCATTCATACAATGAAGAACACAGGGTTATGCATTCAGACACTGAAGAACACAAGGTTATGCATTCAGACAATGAAGAACACAGGGTTATGCATTCAGACAATGAAGAACACAGGGTTATGCATTCAGACAATGAAGAACACAGGGTTATGCATTCAGACACTGAAGAACACAGGGTTATGCATTCAGACACTGAAGAACACAGGGTTATGCACTCAGACACTGAAGAACACAGGGTTATGCATTCAGACACTGAAGAACACAGGGTTATGCACTCAGACACTGAAGAACACAGGGTTATGCATTCAGACACTGAAGAACACAGGGTTATGCATTCAGACACTGGGTTATGCACTCAGACACTGAAGAACACAGGGTTATGCATTCAGACACTGAAGAACAAGGGTTATGCATTCAGACAATGAAGAACACAGGGTTATGCATTCAGACACTGAAGAACACAGGGTTATGCATTCAGATAATGAAGAACACAGGGTTATGCATTCAGACACTGAACCATCTACTCCGAACCCATCTAGTAGAGCAGCTGCAAGCATTGAAAATGTGGAGAACTAATTCACCACCAGCAAGAAATAATCTGCAGATGCACAACCAAATAGCTGGTCATGGCCACCTCAGTGAAGACTCGACACTAGCTGTGTCATTTCTTATTGTACTATTGTGCTTGTATTTGTTGACCTCATACAGCAACTGACTATTGCATGTACTGGCAACATATGTCAGCACTAGCCACATCAGTGTACAGACATTAATGGATTCTAGTGGATCTTGTATCCTCTAGTGCAGAAATTTGTGGTGATACAACACTACATCAACACTACATCACAGTTCATGTGGGAAGTCGACATCTCGTAGGCAAGGCCAATGAGAGGTAGATCAAGAGGGTACTTAGACATAACTAACAGTTAATGACACTCTGACCAGACATTGAGGGATTGCTAATGACTATGGCTGGGTTGTCGTGGAGATCCGCCGAAGGGGGAGGCACTGTACAGACAGCAGTCACAGCTGTTGTTACAGCCATTCAAGACTTGATGCTGAAAAGTGTTACTGGGAACAGTTAGAGAGGTGTCACATTCCAACCTGCAGTTCCAAAATATAAACGAGTATGGCAAAAACTCCCATCAGAAAGCAGTGGCTGGTATATATTATGGTCCTTGGTAAGCCACGGTTTCCAGGTATGGTAAACTGGCAGAGCTAAGTTATTCTCAATGAACTAGTTGACATTAAAATCACCTTCTCAATAATCAACTTAAATTTTTATTCACTCGACGTTTCGACTAGATGTTTTCATCAGGAATAATGACTAGATGTTCTAGTCTTCATCAGGAATAATGACAAGATGCTCTAGTCTTCATCACTAGATGCTCTAGCTTCATCAGGAATAATGACTAGATGCTCTAGTCTTCACCAGGAATAATGACTAGTCTTCATCAGGAATAATGACTAGATGCTCTAGTCTTCATCAGGAATAATGCTCTAGCTTCATCAGGAATAATGACTAGATGCTCTAGTCTTCACTATGAATATTGACTAGATGCTCTAGTCTTCATCAGGAATAATGACTAGATGCTCTAGCCTTCATCAGGAATAATGACTAGATGGTCTAGTCTTCATCAGGAATAATGACTAGATGCTCTAGTCTTCATCAGGAATAATACACTCTACTGATGATAGTTGCCATAATTTCTATCTTCATAACCATGGATGGCACACCATTATTCCTGATGAAGACTAGAGCATCTCATTATTCCTAATGAAGAGTAGAGCATCTCATTATTCCTGATGAAGGCTAGAGCATCTAGTCATTATTCCTGATGAAGACTAGAGCATCTCATTATTCCTGATGAAGGCTAGAGCGGCTCATTATTCCTGATGAAAGCTAGAGCATCTCATTATTCCTGATGAAGGCTAGAGCGTCTCATTATTCCTGATGAAGGCTAGAGCATCCTGATGAAGGCTAGAGCGGCTCATTATTCCTGATGCAGGCTAGAGCATCTCATTATTCCTGATGAAGGCTAGAGCATCTCATTATTCCTGATGAAGGCTAGAGCGTCTCATTATTCCTGATGAAGGCTAGAGCATCTCGTTATTCCTGATGAAGGCTAGAGCATCTCGTTATTCCTGATGAAAGAGCGGCTCATTATTCCTGATGAAGGCTAGAGCGTCTCATTATTCCTGATGAAGACTAGAACGTCTCATTATTCCTGATGGAAGACTAGAGCATCTAGTCGAAACGTCGAGTGAATAAAAATTGATTATTGAGAAGGCTGATTTTAATACTCAATGACCTTCTCAATAACCAACTTCATTTTCAAGGATCATGTATGGATGGTGTTTGTTTATTTTTCTCTCTGACATAATTTGCATGCAGGCCCTTCATGGAAATGGCAACACCAGCAAATGTTCCAAGGCAGTGCATATCCAATCATCTGGTGGTTGTTAATCTCATCAATGACGTAATCAACCTAACACATGTGCTGTATATATATATGACTTCTAAGCAAGTGGTTCTTGTTTCACTTCATCACTAATTTCTTTCCTTGCAGCTTTCACTTCCTGTGCTCTTGTTTCAAGAAGTGTCATAAGCAGAACAAATGACATGTGTTCAGTTCTGTTGTTTGGTTTGTGGAGTTCCCACTAGACCAAGTCCTTGAAAGAGACTATAGCTGATCCTACAGTCAACAATAGCATCAAGATATGGCAGGTGCAAAGTTGTGTGTAGTGGACAACACAATCTACAAGTGTATATATAGCCTTTTAATTATATTTTTGTTGTGTACAAGTTTTCAGCTTGCCACCTAACAAAAGAAAAGACCGACAGTCACTTGAGCTGAACTGTCGTTAGCTTTAGCATTTATTATGTTATATAAATAAATGTATATGTAATAATTAATGTTTGTTAATTAGTCATTCTTTATATATTATATATGCATTTATTATTTATTATGACTGTTATATATATAATAATAAATGTTATATAATAATAAATGTTTGTTAATTAGTTGTTCTTTATACATTATATATATAGTCATTTATTACTAATTGTTGATTAGTGATTAGTTGTTCTTAATATTTTATTATACACATTTTCAGATATTTATGTAGTTATATATATAATAATTAATGTTTGTTGATTAGTTGTTCTTTATATATTATTATACACATTTTCAGATATTTATGACATTGTAGTAATAATTAATGTTTGTTAATTAGTTATTATTTTGTTTTTGTTTTTAAATTTATTTTAATATTTTGTTTAAATTTCAATATAATTACACCTTATTTTAAATATAAAATATCCCAACAGCCCCTTAGTGTCACCTATTTGTGAACACCACAAGTTGACACATTCTTCTTGAAAGAAAACACACTTTCTTCACTTGCATGTTGGTAGTGTTTTTCAGGTGGTGAGAAGAAGAGAATCAAAATGCAAATAGCCTTGTACCGGTTCAATCAAGGCATGCTTCAAATATCATTCCTCTTAGCTTTTCTTGAGCTTTGATCTCACTCAAACAGCATGAAGTTTTGTTTGGGGCTACAAGACTCCAGATCCTTTCATATTATATAGGGAGTGCTTACCACACTCTCTGACACATCATCAAAGGTTGGGCAGGCTCAGACCTCTCTTTTCATTACGCATGCTGGGGCTTCAGTGATCTTTGAACAACATTGCTATTCAAGCTCCTAGTGGATAGCCAGCACAAAACCTCGTGTCCCTGCATGGAACACATCCACGACCAACAGAATTTCAAGCAACAAATCAAAGGCAGGATCCCAGACAATATAGACGACACAACCCCTGACCAGTGGCAAGGTGTGGGTCGAGGAAAGGCTTGATAAGTAACCCACAAATATATATGCAATGAACAAAATATAACAGAAAGCACGCACTGCAGTGGCTGGTATATATTATGGTCCTTTAAAATTAATGGTAAGCCACGGTTTCCAGGTATGGTAAACTAAGATATTCTCAATGAACTAGTTGACATAATAACATTAAAATCACCTTCTCAATAATCAACTTCAATTTTTATTCACTAGATATTTCGACTAGATGCTCTAGTCTTCATCAGGAATAATGACTAGATGCTCTAGTCTTCACCAGGAATAATAACTAGATGCTCTAGCCTTCACCAGGAATAATGACTGGGCCTTCACCAGGAATAATGACTAGATGCTCTAGCCTTCACCAGGAATAATGATTAGATGCTCTAGCCTTCACCAGGAATAATGACTAGATGCTCAAGCCTTCATCAGGAATAATGACTGGATGCTCTAGCCTTCACCAGGAATAATGACTAGATGCTCAAGCCTTCATCAGGAATAATGACTAGATGCTCTAGTCTCTTCATCAGGAATAATGAGATGATCTAGTCTTCATCAGGAATAATGAGATGCTCCTGCCTTCATCAGGAATAATGAGATGCTCTAGTCTTCATCAGGAATAATGGTGTGCCATCCATGGTTATGAAGATGGAAATTATGGCAACTATCATCAGTAGAGTGTATTATTCCTGATGAAGACTAGAGCATCTCATTATTCCTGATGAAGACTAGAGCATCTCATTATTCCTGATGAAGACTAGAGCATCTAGTCAAAACGTCGAGTGAATAAAAATTGAAGTTGATTATTGAGAAGGTGATTAGGTGATTTTGATACTCAATGACCTTCTCAATAACCAACTTCATTTTCAAGGATCATGTATGGATGTGTGTGTGTGTGTGTGTGTGTGTTTGTTAACTTTTCTCTCTGACATAATTTGCATGAAGGCCCGCCCCTTCATGGAAATGGCAACACCAGAAGATTTCCAAATGTTCCAAGGCAGTGCATATCCAATCATCTGGTGGTTGTTAATCTCATCAATGACGTAATCAACCTAACACATGTGCTGTATATATGACTTCTAAGCAAGTGGTTCTTGTGGTTTCACTTCATCATTAATTTCTTTCCTTGCAGCTTTCACTTCCTGTGCTCTTGTTACAAGAAGTGTCATAAGCAGAACAAATGACATGTGCTCAGTTCTGCTGTTTGGTTTGTGGAGTTCTCACTAGACCAAGTCCTCGAAAGAGACTATAGCTGATCATACAGTCAACAATAGCATCAAGATGTTGTGTGTGCAAAGTTTATGCATTTATTATGTATAAATGTTTGTTAATTAGTAATTCTTATATATATTGCATTTATTATGTTTTATATATATATAATAACAGAGTCGGGCGAGCCCAAATCGACAGAGTACCTGCTCCAGAGACTATCCGTGGCAGTCCAGCGGGGGAACTGCACATCTGTACTGGGCAGCACGGGCATCTGACACTTTCCCGTTCATAATTTTTCATTAAATTTGTATTGTTTGTCCCTGAATATTGTATTGTTTGTTTAATTATTATTATTTTTATTTTATTATTATTATTATAATTTTTTTATATTATTATTATGAAATAATACAATATTAAATACAATGTCCAATAAACAGAATAACAAACAAACATTAACAAACAAAAATTATTATTCGTTTATTTATTATTATTATTGTTGTTTATTGTTGTTGTTTCTTATAATAAAATTTGTTAAATTTGTATTGTTTGTCCCTGAATATTGTATTGTTTGTTTAATTATTATTATTTTTATTTTATTATTATTATTATAATTTTTTAATATTATTATTATGAAATAATACAATATTAATCAATAATAAATGTTTTATATTATATATGCATTTTATTATGATATATATGTAATAATAAATGTTTGTTAATTAGTTGTTCTTTATATATTCATTTATTATGTTATTAATAAATGTTTGTTAATTAGTAATTCATTTATTATGTTATATAATATTATATATAATAATAAATGTTTGTTAATTAGTAATTCTTTATAATATATTATATGTATATAGTTATGCATTTATTATGTTATAATAAATGTTTGTCATTTATTTATTATATATGTAATAAATATTATACATTTATAATATATAATTATTATGTAATGTTAATTAGTTGTTCTTTATATATTATATATATATATATACACACATTTTTAGTGTATTTATGTTATGTTATATATATGTTTGATATATGTTTGTTAATTAGTTATTATTTTGGTTTATTTTTTTGTTTATAATTACACCTTATCTTAAATAAAAAATATCCCCTATTTGTGGAGGAGGTAAGCACCACAAGTTGACAAATTCTACACACTTTCTTCACTTGGCATGTTGTTGAAACTTAGTATTGTTTTTCAGGTGGTGAGAAGAAGAGAATCAAAATGCAAAAAGCCTTGTACCGGTTCAATCAAGGCATGCTTCAAATATCATTCCTCTTAGCTTTTCTTGAGCTTTGATCTCACTCAAACAACATGAATTTGGGGCTACAAGACTCCAGATCCTTTCATATATATAGGGAGTGCTTACCACACTCTCTGACACATCATCAAAGGTTGGGCAGGCTCAGACCTCTCTTTTCATTACGCATGCTGGGGCTTCAGTGATCTTTGAACAACAAAATTGCTATTCAAGCTCCTAGTGGATAGACAGCACAAAACCTCGTGTCCCTGCATGGAACACATCCACGACCAACGGAATTTCAAGCAACAAATCAAAGGCAGGATCCCAGACAATATAGATGACACAACCCCTGACCAGTGGCAAGGTGTGGGTCGAGGAAAGGCTTGATAAGTACCCACAAATATATATGCAATGAACAAAATATAACAGACTGCAGTGGCTGGTGTATATTATGGTCCTTTAAAATTAATGGTAAGCCACGGTTTCCAGGTATGGTAAACTGGCAGAGCTAAGATATTCTCAATGAACTAGTTGACATAATAACACACCTTCTCAGTAATCAACTTCAATTTTTATTCACTCGATATTTCGACTAGATGCTCTAGTCTTCATCAGGAATAATGACTAGATGCTCTAGTCTTCACCAGGAATAATGACTAGATGCTCTAGCCTTCACCAGGAATAATGACTAGGCCTTCACCAGGAATAATGACTAGATGCTCTAGCCTTCACCAGGAATAATGACTAGATGCTCAAGCCTTCACCAGGAATAATGACTGGATGCTCTGAATAATGACTAGATGCTCAAGCCTTCATCAGGAATAATGACTAGATGCTCTAGCCTTCCAGGAATAATGACTAGATGCTCAAGGAATAATGACTAGATGCTCTAGTCTTCATCAGGAATAATACACTCTACTGATGATAGTTGCCATAATTTCCATCTTCATAACCATGGATGGCACACCATTATTCCTGATGAAGACTAGAGCATCTCATTATTCCTGATGAAGGCAGGAGCATCTCATTATTCCTGATGAAGACTAGATCATCTCATTATTCCTGATGAAGACTAGAGCATCTAGTCAAAACGTCGAGTGAATAAAAATTGAAGTTGATTATTGAGAAGGTGATTAGGTGATTTTGATACTCAATGACCTTCTCAATAACCAACTTCATTTTCAAGGATCATGTATGGATGTGTGTGTGTGTGTGTGTGTGTTTGTTAACTTTTCTCTCTGACATAATTTGCATGCAGGCCTGCCCCTTCATGGAAATGGCAACACCAGAAGATTTCCAAATGTTCCAAGGCAGTGCATATCCAATCATCTGGTGGTTGTTAATCTCATCAATGACGTAATCAACCTAACACATGTGCTGTGTATATATGACTTCTAAGCAAGTGGTTCTTGTGGTTTCACTTCATGACTAATTTCTTTCCTTGCAGCTTTCACTTCCTGTGCTCTTGTTACAAGAAGTGTCATAAGCAGAACAAATGACATGTGCTCAGTTCTGCTGTTTGGTTTGTGGAGTTCTCACTAGACCAAGTCCTTGAAAGAGACTATAGCTGATCATACAGTCACTCAACAATAGCATCAAGATGTTGTGTGTGCAAAGTTTATGCATTTATTATGTATAAATGTTTGTTAATTAGTAATTCTTATATATATTGCATTTATTATGTTTTATATATATATAATAACAGAGTCGGGCGAGCCCAAATCGACAGAGTACCTGCTCCAGAGACTATCCGTGGCAGTCCAGCGGGGGAACTGCACATCTGTACTGGGCAGCACGGGCATCTGACACTTTCCCGTTCATAATTTTTCATTAAATTTGTATTGTTTGTCCCTGAATATTGTATTGTTTGTTTAATTATTATTATTTTTATTTTATTATTATTATTATAATTTTTTTATATTATTATTATGAAATAATACAATATTAAATACAATGTCCAATAAACAGAATAACAAACAAACATTAACAAACAAAAATTATTATTCGTTTATTTATTATTATTATTGTTGTTTTTTGTTGTTGTTTCTTATAATAAAATTTGTTAAATTTGTATTGTTTGTCCCTGAATATTGTATTGTTTGTTTAATTATTATTATTTTTATTTTATTATTATTATTATAATTTTTTAATATTATTATTATGAAATAATACAATATTAATCAATAATAAATGTTTTATATTATATAATTTATGCATTTTATTATGATATATATGTAATAATAAATGTTTGTTAATTAGTTGTTCTTTATATATTCATTTATTATGTTATTAATAAATGTTTGTTAATTAGTAATTCATTTATTATGTTATATAATATTATATATAATAATAAATGTTTGTTAATTAGTAATTCTTTATAATATATTATATGTATATAGTTATGCATTTATTATGTTATAATAAATGTTTGTCATTTATTTATTATATATGTAATAAATATTATACATTTATAATATATAATTATTATGTAATGTTAATTAGTTGTTCTTTATATATTATATATATATATACACACATTTTTAGTGTATTTATGTTATGTTATATATATGTTTGATATATGTTTGTTAATTAGTTATTATTTTGGTTTATTTTTTTGTTTATAATTACACCTTATCTTAAATAAAAAATATCCCCTATTTGTGGAGGAGGTAAGCACCACAAGTTGACAAATTCTACACACTTTCTTCACTTGGCATGTTGTTGAAACTTAGTATTGTTTTTCAGGTGGTGAGAAGAAGAGAATCAAAATGCAAAAAGCCTTGTACCGGTTCAATCAAGGCATGCTTCAAATATCATTCCTCTTA
Source organism: Cladorhizidae sp. MBARI D1340-BT2 (assembly GCA_028752905.1). Lineage (NCBI taxonomy): Eukaryota > Metazoa > Porifera > Demospongiae > Poecilosclerida > Cladorhizidae > Cladorhizidae sp. MBARI D1340-BT2. Next base: position 3,569,676 of record JAQNBH010000009.1, on the reverse strand, counting down.
GCTTTTCTTGAGCTTTGATCTCACTCAAACAACATGAATTTGGGGCTACAAGACTCCAGATCCTTTCATATATATAGGGAGTGCTTACCACACTCTCTGACACATCATCAAAGGTTGGGCAGGCTCAGACCTCTCTTTTCATTACGCATGCTGGGGCTTCAGTGATCTTTGAACAACAAAATTGCTATTCAAGCTCCTAGTGGATAGACAGCACAAAACCTCGTGTCCCTGCATGGAACACATCCACGACCAACGGAATTTCAAGCAACAAATCAAAGGCAGGATCCCAGACAATATAGATGACACAACCCCTGACCAGTGGCAAGGTGTGGGTCGAGGAAAGGCTTGATAAGTACCCACAAATATATATGCAATGAACAAAATATAACAGACTGCAGTGGCTGGTGTATATTATGGTCCTTTAAAATTAATGGTAAGCCACGGTTTCCAGGTATGGTAAACTGGCAGAGCTAAGATATTCTCAATGAACTAGTTGACATAATAACACACCTTCTCAGTAATCAACTTCAATTTTTATTCACTCGATATTTCGACTAGATGCTCTAGTCTTCATCAGGAATAATGACTAGATGCTCTAGTCTTCACCAGGAATAATGACTAGATGCTCTAGCCTTCACCAGGAATAATGACTAGGCCTTCACCAGGAATAATGACTAGATGCTCTAGCCTTCACCAGGAATAATGACTAGATGCTCAAGCCTTCACCAGGAATAATGACTGGATGCTCTGAATAATGACTAGATGCTCAAGCCTTCATCAGGAATAATGACTAGATGCTCTAGCCTTCCAGGAATAATGACTAGATGCTCAAGGAATAATGACTAGATGCTCTAGTCTTCATCAGGAATAATACACTCTACTGATGATAGTTGCCATAATTTCCATCTTCATAACCATGGATGGCACACCATTATTCCTGATGAAGACTAGAGCATCTCATTATTCCTGATGAAGGCAGGAGCATCTCATTATTCCTGATGAAGACTAGATCATCTCATTATTCCTGATGAAGACTAGAGCATCTAGTCAAAACGTCGAGTGAATAAAAATTGAAGTTGATTATTGAGAAGGTGATTAGGTGATTTTGATACTCAATGACCTTCTCAATAACCAACTTCATTTTCAAGGATCATGTATGGATGTGTGTGTGTGTGTGTGTGTGTTTGTTAACTTTTCTCTCTGACATAATTTGCATGCAGGCCTGCCCCTTCATGGAAATGGCAACACCAGAAGATTTCCAAATGTTCCAAGGCAGTGCATATCCAATCATCTGGTGGTTGTTAATCTCATCAATGACGTAATCAACCTAACACATGTGCTGTGTATATATGACTTCTAAGCAAGTGGTTCTTGTGGTTTCACTTCATGACTAATTTCTTTCCTTGCAGCTTTCACTTCCTGTGCTCTTGTTACAAGAAGTGTCATAAGCAGAACAAATGACATGTGCTCAGTTCTGCTGTTTGGTTTGTGGAGTTCTCACTAGACCAAGTCCTTGAAAGAGACTATAGCTGATCATACAGTCACTCAACAATAGCATCAAGATGTTGTGTGTGCAAAGTTTATGCATTTATTATGTATAAATGTTTGTTAATTAGTAATTCTTATATATATTGCATTTATTATGTTTTATATATATATAATAACAGAGTCGGGCGAGCCCAAATCGACAGAGTACCTGCTCCAGAGACTATCCGTGGCAGTCCAGCGGGGGAACTGCACATCTGTACTGGGCAGCACGGGCATCTGACACTTTCCCGTTCATAATTTTTCATTAAATTTGTATTGTTTGTCCCTGAATATTGTATTGTTTGTTTAATAATTTATTTTATTTTATTATTATTATTATTATAATTTTTTTATATTATTATTATGAAATAAAATAATACAATATTAAATACAATGTCCAATAAACAGAATAACAAACAAACATTAACAAACAAACATTATTATTCGTTTATTTATTATTATTATTGTTGTTTATTGTTTGTTTCTTATAATAATCAATAATAAATATTTAATTCTTTATATATTATATATGCATTTTATTATGATATATATGTAATAATAAATGTTTTTTAATTAGTTGTTCTTTATATATTCATTTATTATGTTATTAATAAATGTTTGTTAATTAGTAATTCATTTATTATGTTATATAATATTATATATAATAATAAATGTTTGTTAATTAGTAATTCTTTATAATATATTATATTATATAAGATCCCTTCCCGCCTTGAACCCTCGGGCCTAATGAGATCAGACGGGAAGAGACCTGATGGCATGTCCATTGTTCCATGGTCAAGAGGGAAGCTCCTGGTCTGGGATGCTACATGTGCAGACACTTTTGCGGCTTCAAATATCAGGCTGGCGGTAAACAAACTCGGTGCAGTAGCAGCAAAAGCAGAGGATATGAAGATGTCAAAGTACTGCAACTTAGACTCATCCTACCTGTTCATGCCAGTGGAGACCTGTGGTGTTTTTGGCCCCAAAACAAAGGTCTTTTTACGAGAACTTGGACGTCGCCTCAAGACAGCCACTGAAGATAGAGACTCATTTCAGCACCTGCTACAGAGGATCTCAGTCGCAATTCAGAGGGGAAATGCAAGTTCTGTTTTGGGGACAATGGGACAGCAGATGGGATTGATGGACATCATTTAGATTGTACCTATACATGTATATACCTAAATAATAATATTAAAAAATGAAAAAAATGTATATAGTTATTTATGCATTTATTATAATAAATGTTTGTCATTTATTTATTATATATATATGTAATAAATATTATACATTTATAATATATATTATGTAATGTTAATTAGTTGTTCTTTATATATTATATATATATATATACACACATTTTTAGTGTATTTATGTTATGTTATATATATGTTTGTTAATTAGTTATTATTTTGGTTTATTTTTTTGTTCATAATTACACCTTATTAAATATCCCCTATATGTGGAGGAGGTAAGCACCACAAGTTGACAAATTCTTCTTGAAAGAAAACACACTTTCTTCACTTGGCATGTTGTTGAAACTTAGTATTGTTTTTCAGGTGGTGAGAAGAAGAGAATCAAAATGCAAATAGCCTTGTACCGGTTCAATCAAGGCATGCTTCAAATATCATTCCTCTAATATAGCTTTTCTTGAGCTTTGATCTCACTCAAACAACATGAAGTTTTGTTTGGGGCTACAAGATTCCAGATCCTTTCATATATATGGGGAGTGCTTACCACACTCTCTGACACATCATCAAAGGTTGGGCAGGCTCAGACCTCTCTTTTCATTACGCATGCTGGGGCTTCAGTGATCTTTGAACAACAACATTGCTATTCAAGTTCCTAGTGGATAGCCAGCACAAAACCTCGTGTCCCTGCATTGAACACATCGACGACCAACGGAATTTCAAGCAACAAATCAAAGGCAGGATCCCAGACAATATAGACGACACAACCCCTGACCAGTGGCAAGGTGTGGGTCGAGGAAAGGCTTGATAAGTAACCCACAAATACATATGCAATGAACACGTAAGGAGAGAGCAGGAAATCCTCTGAAAAGCATGAATGTCAGTAGTGGCTAAACAAATGGATGTGCTGCATAATGTGACAGTGTTTTTATTTCACCTTGGACTACCTAGTTAGTAGCCGTCAGGGCAAGAAAGTGTGAGTTTTATTATGATAGAGCTACTCTATTCGTAAGATGAAGATGGAAGGCAAGAGAAAGCCCACGATTCCTCCAAGTCCAGGGCGAGCATGAATCACCCTATATGCATCAGTATGTGTATAATGTTGGGCTGGTTGTGTTTCGTCTGTCCATGGTTATGCCTAGGTGTGGAGTGAACCTCCCAAAATAACTCTACTGCGATCTTTGATGTGGAATTGACTCCAATCATCATTCATCGTAGCCAATAGTATGTAGACTGCAGCAGTCATCATTGCCAATTTATGATGAAAGTGACCTACACTATAAATATCGTGATGCTTATGAGGAAAGAACTTGGTACTATTCAATGACCTTGCTGACCTCTTCATTCGAGTTAGTAGCTCCATGTTCAACTAGGACCTAGTTGAACACGGAGCTACTAACCTAGTTACACTGAGTTACACAGACTGAGGCGCACAGACTGAGGCACACAGACTGAGGCACACAGACTGAGGGACACAGACTGAGGCGCACAGACTGAGGCGCACAGACTGAGGCGCACAGGCTGAGGCGCACAGACTGAGGCGCACAGACTGAGGCGCACAGACTGAGGCGCACAGACTGAGGCGCACAGACTGAGGCGCACAGACTGAGGCACACAGACTGAGGCGCACAGACTGAGGCACACAGACTGAGGCACACAGACTGAGGGACACAGACTGAGGCGCACAGACTGAGGCGCACAGACTGAGGCGCACAGGCTGAGGCGCACAGACTGAGGCGCACAGGCTGAGGCGCACAGACTGAGGCGCACAGACTGAGGCGCACAGACTGAGGCGCACAGACTGAGGCACACAGACTGAGGCGCACAGACTGAGGCACACAGACTGGGGCACACAGACTGGGGCACACAGACTGGGGCACACAGACTGAGGCACACAGACTGGGGCACACAGACTGGGGCACACAGACTGAGGCGCACAGACTGAGGCACACAGACTGAGGCGCACAGACTGAGGCGCACAGACTGAGGCGCACAGACTGAGGTGCACAGACTGAGGCGCACAGACTGGGGCACACAGACTGGGGCACACAGACTGAGGCACACAGACTGGGGCACACAGACTGAGGCACACAGACTGAGGCACACAGACTGGGGCACACAGACTGAGGCACACAGACTGGGGCACACAGACTGGGGCACACAGACTGAGGCAAACAGACTGAGGCACACAGACTGAGGCGCACAGACTGAGGCACACAGACTGAGGCGCACAGACTGAGGTGCACAGACTGAGGCACACAGACTGAGGCGCACAGACTGAGGCGCACAGACTGGGGCACACAGACTGAGGCACACAGACTGAGGCGCACAGACTGAGGCGCACAGACTGAGGCACACAGACTGAGGCACACAGACTGAGGCGCACAGACTGAGGCGCACAGACTGGGGCACACAGACTGAGGCGCACAGACTGAGGCACACAGCTGTTTAAGTTGCTCCTCATTTTATTACTCTGCTTAGTCTGTAGAAGTGCTTCAGGTCAAGAGCTCCCAGCCACCACAAGAGCTTATAGACTGCAACAGTCCCTAGATCCACTAATTTTCCACATTTCCCCTTTCTCCACAGAACCACAAGATACATGCATGTGCATAGGATACGTGCATGTGCATAGAATACGTGCATGTGCATAGGATACGTGCATGTGCATAGGATATGTGCATGTACATAGGATATGTGCATAGGATATGTGCATAGAATATGTGCATAGGATACATGCATGTGCATAGGATATGTGCATAGGATATATGCATGTGCATAGGATATGTGCATGTCATAGGATATGTGCATAGGATACATGCATGTGCATAGGATATGTGCATAGGGTATGTGCATGTCCATATGTGCATATTGTATGTGCATAGGATATGTGCATGTCATAGGATATGTCATGTGCATAGGATATGTGCATAGGATATGTGCGTAGGATACATGCATGTGCATAGGATATGTGCGTAGGATACATGCATGTGCATAGGATATGTGCATGTCATAGGATATGTGCATAGGATACATGCATGTGCATAGGATATGTGGGATACATGCATGTGCATAGGATATGTGCATGTGCGTAGGATACGTGCATGTGTATAGGATACATGCATGTGCGTAGGATACGTGCATGTGCTAGCCTATAGAAGTGTTAACTGTTCAGTTTTCTCTTTTTAGAGCAAGTTTTATAGTAATGAAGGTGATATATTATTTGTTAAAATGTGACTGAGCCTACCCACACCATGCCTCTGGAGCCATTGAATAATGATCCTCCAAGATGTGTACTAGTTGAGCAAATGTTGTATCCATCGTTGATGGTAGAGCGTATCTCAGAGAGATAATATGACACCAAGGTCGGTCTTCTTGGATATCTATGAGGTTGACACTGTACCCAGTGATTTGCATCAGTGTCAGACGTTACAAAGTATGAGGGAGTCATGAAGAAGCTTGTTGAATACATAACTACCTGCCCATGTGTTGGGTTAACAAAGTGTGAGGGGAGTCATGAAGAAGCTTGTTTTAATACATAACTACCTGCCCATGTGTTGGGTTAGTAACAAAGTATGAGGGAGTCATGAAGAAGCTTGTTTTAATACATAACTACCTGCCCATGTGTTGGGTTAGTAACAAAGTATGAGGGAGTCATGAAGAAGCTTGTTTTAATACATAACTACCTGCCCATGTGTTGGGTTTAACAAAGTGTGAGGGAGTCATGAAGAAGCTTGTTTTAATACATAACTACCTGCCCATGTGTTGGGTTTAACAAAGAGTGAGGGAGTCATGAAGAAGCTTGTTTAACACATAACTACCTGCCCATGTGTTGGGTTTAACAAAGAGTGAGGGAGTCATGAAGAAGCTTGTTTAATACATAACTACCTGCCCATGTGTTGGGTTTAACAAAGTGTGAGGGAGTCATGAAGAAGCTTGTTTAATAATAACTACCTGCCCATGTGTTGGGCAAAGTATGAGGGAGTCGTGAAGAAGAACAACCTGCCCATGAGTTTGGACTTGATGACACCGCCAGAGACACCACCAGAGTTCCCTACAAGCAGCATCTTCTGTGCTTGCTTCTCGGGTTTGAGTGGGTGGAATATCAGATTAATATATCTCCTTTTGTTGTTTTAGATAGTGAGAGGGTTGAGATAGAGCTCTTGTGGTTGAACTCAAGTTGTTGGATATCTTCATCGGTTCTCACAGCACTACTTGTTCAAGTGATCAAGAAGACCACCCAGATGGTATTAGGGCATTTAGGGGACCAAAAGTAACCACTGTTGAGGGAATGGCTGGAAGTATCAGGAGGTAAGCTTTCCACTACTACAAAGCCATTGAATCAGACACACGAAACATACAGGTATTCCACAGGCTAACTCTACTGGATGGCACAACACCTCCCCACACATGCAGCAAGTCACCTCTACTTCACAAGCTAGAGACAACACCTCCATACACAGCAGCAAGTCACCTCTACTCCACAAGCTAGAGACAACACCTCCCTACACATGCAGCAAGTCACCTCTACTTCACAAGCTAGAGACAACACCTCCACACACATGCAGCAAGTCACCTCTACTCCACAAGCTAGAGATAACACCTCCACACACATGCAAGTCACCTCTACTCCACAAGCTAGAGACAACACCTCCACACACATGCAACAAGTCACCTCTACTCCACAAGCTAGAGACAACACCTCCACACACATGCAAGTCACCTCTACTCCACAAGCTAGAGACAACACCTCCACACACATGCAGCAAGTCACCTCTACTCCACAAGCTAGAGACAACACCTCCATACACATGCAGCAAGTCACCTCTACTCCACAAGCTAGAGACAACACCTCCATACACACAGCAGCAAGTCACCTCCACTCCACAAGCTAGAGACAACACCTCCACACACATGCAGCAAGTCACCTCTACTCCACAAGCTAGAGACAACACCTCCCTACACAGCAGCAAGTCACCTCTACTCCACAAGCTAGAGACAACACCTCCATACACAGCAGCAAGTCACCTCTACTCCACAAGCTAGAGACAACACCTCCATACACATGCAGCAAGTCACCTCTACTCCACAAGCTAGAGACAACACCTCCACACACATGCAGCAAGGCACCTCTACTCCACAAGCTAGAGACAACACCTCCATAGACATGCAGCAAGTCACCTGTGCACTCCACAAGCTAGAGATACAGTGTTGCCATAGTGTTGGATTTTATCTATGAGTCACAAGTTACTCTCCAATCTCAAATGGCTTCAACCAGGCTTACAACAATACAGTGGCTGGTCAGGTTCTTGCTGCAGCAGAGTGTGTTCCTCAGGTAGTTCAAGTTGGTGACAAACCCAGCCTTTGAGAGGAATTTATGGATTTCTGCACGTCGCCATTACCTCCTAAAGTCACGGCCATCACAGAAGTGGATAAGTATTGGCATGCAATCAGCCAAATCAAAAACTGCTTGGAAACTGAGTATCGCTACTCCACATTGGCAAAACTCGCAAAAGCCATTCTAGTTATACCCCATGGCAATGCTGACACCGAACGTTTATTCAGCCACATTGGTCTCAACAAAATGAAGCACAGAAACAGACTAGGAATTTCTACATTAAATTCACTTTTAACAGTGCAATTCAATGTTCCTCAAAAATGCTATGAATTTAAACCGAACACTGAACTGTTAAAGACATGTGTAAATGCTATGAACACACTTTAGTATGTTATTTCTCATGAAATTGTTGTTTGGATTTGGATTTTTTGTTGCCAATTTTTTTTTGATAACACAGGCGAGTAATTTGGAAATTACCAAAAAAATTATGGCAACACTGGAGATATGCCTCGACATGTTTCAAGTAAGGGACTGTGTGATGGACCAGAGGTCATCTACTTGGTGTCAATTGTCTTCTGTAATTAGACATCTAATTATTGTGGTAATTGTGATTTGTAATTAGGGGTTAGAGAGGATTAATGAGAACTGTTTACCATTGCTTGTGAGTGCAGTTAGCTGAAGACTTTGGGTGTTGTTCAAGTTGTGATGTTAACTGGCTATTGTTTGGGAAGACCGACTGAAGGGAAGCAAGATGGAGGGTAATATGGAGGGGTAATCTCAAGAGCACTATGAATGAGTGCAGTAGGTGCTTGCCCAGGTTCTCTCCCTTATACTGCCCCGCCTTAGCAGAGTGATTTGTTCATAGCATATTTTTACTGCCAGCTAATGTGCCAACTTATATCAGTCAATGCATTTGATGTTTTGTCCACTTCAATGGCATTGCTTTATATCTGGTAAGGAATGTTGTCCTTTTTCCCCCTCTGCTTCCCTCTCCTACACTGTAGCAAGGCTAGTAGTAGAAGTTGGGTGGATGCACATGCAATCATCCTGAACTAAGTGAACATGTCGAAGCTATACTGGGCGCAGCTGAAAACTGAACCTCCTTTACTCACTCTTGACCAAATACTCCCTTTGGCCTTGAAGTCTCGCCTGCAACACTGAGTAGCCATTTCTAATTGAATTCCATGATCTAGATGATGAATTTTTAACCAGTGTATTTTTTTTGTGATTTGATTGCTTTTATGAACCGACTTATGAACTGACACTAGGTCAAAGCACTTCCTGATGTGTCCATTGGGAGCAGACAGAAGGGATGCAAAAGGGGACTGGTAGATAGCTATAGCTGCCCAGTTTGAATAGGAAGCAACTGCTTCCAAGTTAGTCAACCTAGGGCTAGGGCTGGGGTAGTCAGGGAAGTAGGGTACCACATGAAATAATTATATTCATGAACAAACCGGAAATGCAGTACTACTAACCAACGCTAATTATTTGAAAAATAGTCTTGATGGCCGAGGTTGCCGCTCCCTCAGAGTCTGCTGTAGTAGGGCGGAGGTTTAGGTCCGTCCTCTTCCAGCTAGTTTGACAGTCTCACACTTTTTCTACATTGAATTTGCTAATAATTCCTGTCGCAAGGTAAAAATTAAAAAAATAATAAAAGGAGGGGGGAAAAACATAATAATGGTGCGCTTCATTTGAAACCACATGAAAGGCAAACCGCACCCAATACTAAGCAATGGACCTAGAGATTGAGGATTTTGAAATAGTAGAACATGAGCAAGCCCACGTGGTGGCTATGGCAGCAATTGGACGTGATAGTTTGATGGAAGAGGAGCTAAGCATGATGATGAACCCAGAAAAGTCGCCAGACAGCAACCTCGAGCCTTTTCTTGACAATTTTTCAGGCATGATTAACAATACTAACTTGCAGGCCATTTTGGGAGAGCAAAACCACATGTAATTTTACTTTTTGGTATCCCAGCTGTGCATATTTGTTGTTGGCGTGTTCAGTCACTGTGCTGCCTCATCTTTTACTTACTTATCCAGTTCTCTTACTCCTCTAGGCTAACCACTATGGAAGTCATCAATGAGAAACTGGCCAGTCTTAATGATATTTCAGAGAGAAACTACATAGCCTTCTCGGGCAAATTTCGACAGCAGACACAAGCTCTGATTTCCATGAAGAAGCAGCTGGAATCCTGCTTCAGAAGAATCAGATTCCTCAAGTCCAAGCTGGCCCACCTGTACCCAGAAGCTTACCAAGGTCTGGTTCATACGCTTGTCCCCTTTCTTCTCTGGTGTTAGTGTGTGATGTTAATCTGCAGCTGCTTTGACCGAGTCAGAGAAAATTGGATGAGAAAGAGAACTAGCAAATGGAAGTTGTGATCTCAAGAAGCTTGTCTCAATAATACACATTTTGTATGTCCTATATGTGCCTTCCTCTCTCTCTCTCATCTCTCAGTGTGTGTTTTGTATCACACCAGATAATATAATAACAATGGCCACTACACAAAATGTGAATACAAATTGGGCAGCTGTGGTACTCGCACAGTTCAGGGCTGGTGTGGTTGGTTGAAGAAATGTAAGAGATATGGCAAATGTGTGGTGCATGCTTGCACAGTATATTTATATAGTTCTGGTGTTCTGTATAAAGAGGTCTGGCTTAATAGGCATAAAAATTGTGAAGACGGGTGAAGGGAATTGTGACGGAGGACAACGCTCATGTGTCCAAGTGACTTTGCAGATCGGAGTGCAGCGTCAACATTTCCTTGAGCTTGTGTCCGAGCTCACGATGATGTACCTTGACATCGTCCATTTCCCTTTGCGATGCCATGGATTCCATTTTGAGTTGGTCCTCGAGTGTACAGACATGTTCACTTAAGCTTCTCTTATCTTCCTTCATAGCCTGTAATGAGAGGGGAGGGGTGAGAAGAACATGGAATGAGCTAGATAGTCTGGCTGTATTCATTAATGATGTGTGAATTTATACAGTTAGTACTTATATTGTTTGACCCACTTTCCCACTTTTTAAATATGGCAGACAGCACCCTATCTTGGCTAAAACTCGCTAACAGCTCCTTCATTCCTGATGAAGGCTGAAGCATTTAGTCGAAACATCAAGAGAATGAAATTTCAAGTTGATAAATTGAAATGGTTATTGTAAAGCCCCTTAGCTGCCTAAATGGTGATTTTAGCCATTATTAGCTCCGAGACTCTCAGTGTGCTTGAATTGTTCGCTAAGATAGTAAACTGGCAGAAATGTGAAAAAACCCCTTGAAATTCATCTTCGAGGAATCTGAGGAATCTGTATCTCGGGGGTTTCTCCCACAGATCAATAAGTCCATTCAAAACTTTAGCAGAGGACTCCAAATGTTTTAATGCATGCCACTACTCATCGGTGACTCACCTGCAGTAAAAAAGGCATGGGTAGCAGTGGTTGTCCATGACACAATCAAGCTGGTTCATTTTAATTTTATACAAGAATGGGTCAAAGTCACCCTTCACATGACCTTAGCTCTGCTGTGCAGGTACATCTGAGCAGTCAGTTGATTCACTCTGATAAATAGTCTTCAAGCAGAAAGATGAGCAAAAACAAGCAACTGCACAACTGCATGTGCGTGTGTGTACTTCAGCAATCAACACCACATAGAATAAGATCTGGTTGGTTCTGGAGTTCTCCTGTGATTCTTGCCAAGTCCTTGAAGGAGGCTGTAGCTGACCCTGGCTAACTCAAATATGTGTCGATTTGGGAAGTTAAAAATAAGTTGGAAGATGAAGTGTTCAATAGGAGTGGTTTGTCTCTGTTCATTGGTTCACTGCTGTTGTGGTTGTCTCTGTGTTCTAGTGTGCTCATCTAGAGTGGGAGTGGACATTGTGTTTGTGGTTGTCTCTGTGTTCTAGTGTGCTCATCTAGAGTGGGAGTGGACATTGTGTTTGTGCCACTATGTCGAGAAGGGGGGAGGGAACAACAACTAATTAAGCTTAGTTATTATTAGGTGTATATGATTGTGGTTACTTAATAAGTAATCATAGAGCAAGGTGAGACACTTATTATTCATGAAAAACCTTTTTGCCTTCAGGCATACATACACCCACCACACAGGACAATAATGAGCAATAAATGGCCTCCCTATACCTGTGTACTGCTAAGAGCCAGTTCAGAGTGTGAGAGATTACAAAAAGATCTAACTGAGCAGCTGTCTGACTTGCAAATATATGTTGTGAGAGCTGCTGGACTATATCTGTTAGAACACATTATTAGCTGTTAGTTAAGTATGTACACCTGCAGGTATACTGGAAGGTATAGGCTAGTGATGCTCACTTGAGTCTTGTTGGGGAAGTGAATAACTGTTGTGGTTTTGTTAATATTTAGACAGAACCCCCATAGTTGAACCTCCACAGTTGAACCCCTGTAGTTGAACCTTCACAGTTCAACCCCCATAGCTGACCCCCATGGTTGAGCCCCCATAGTTGAATCCCAAATATTGAACCCCCCACAGTTGAAATCCCCATAGTTGAACCTTCACAGTTGAACCCCCATAGTAAACCTTCACAGTTGAACCCCCATAGTTGAACCCTGACAATTGAACCCCCGTAGTTGAACCGCCATATGAACCCCCAAAATTGAACATCCCCATTGAACCCCCATAGTTGACCATAATATTGAACCCCCCTATTGAACCCCCATAGTTGACCGCAATATTGAACCACCCATAGATGAAACCCCATAGTTGAACCCCCAATATCGAAACCCCCATTGAACCCCACCCCAATATTGAACCACAATAGTTGACCCCAATAGTTGACCCCAATATTGAACCCCCATAGTTGACCCCAATATTGAACCGCCCATAGCTGAACCCCCACAGTTGGTCTCCCCCTCAGATGGAACTTAGTAAAACAAAATGGAATGCAATGAGCAAGAAAGGGGCGAGCATGCTATAGAAACAGAGGAACTGTGGGGGGGGGGAGCATGCTATAGAAACAGAGGAACTGGGGGGGGGGGGGGGGGCGAGCATGCTATAGAAACAGAGGAACTGGGGGGTCGAGCATGCTATAGAAACAGAGGAACTGGGGGGGTCAAGCATGCTGTAGAAACAGAGGAACTGTGGGTGGGCGAGCATGCTATAGAAACAGAGGAACTGGGGGGTCGAGCATGCTATAGAAACAGAGGAACTGGGGGGGTCAAGCATGCTGTAGAAACAGAGGAACTGTGGGTGGGCGAGCATGCTATAGAAACAGAGGAACTGGGGGGTCGAGCATGCTATAGAAACAGAGGAACTGGGGGGTCAAGCATGGTGTAGAAACAGAGGAACTGGGGGGGGGGGGGGTCGAGCATGCTATAGAAACAGAGGAACTGGGGGGTCGAGCATGCTATAGAAACAGAGGAACTGGGGGTCGAGCATGCTATAGAAACAGAGGAACTGGCGGGGGGGGGGGGGGGGGTAGAGCATGCTATAGAAACAGAGGAACTGGGGGGGTAGAGCATGCTATAGAAACGGAGGAACTGGGGGGTCGAGCATGCTATAGAAATAGAGGAACTGGGGGGTCGAGCATGCTATAGAAACAGAGGAACTGGGGGGGGGGTAGAGCATGCTATAGAAACAGAGGAACTGGGAGGTCGAGCATGCTATAGAAACAGAGGAACTGGGGGGTCAAGCATGGTGTAGAAACAGAGGAACTGGGGGGTCGAGCATGCTATAGAAACAGAGGAACTGGGGGGTTCGAGCATGCTATAGAAACAGAGGAACTGGGGGGTCGAGCATGCTATAGAAACAGAGGAACTGGGAGGGTCGAGC